>JABYQS010000225.1:0-52357 GCA_022592435.1 Cerioporus squamosus | reverse complement strand
CTCGCTATCCAGCTCGGCCGAAGTCGCAGCCGTCGGCTCGAGTCGGTGGAAGCCTGTTCATCGCGGTTTCAATGGACCGGGCAATACTCCCGCCCTCCGTCGCTGCGCGAGCCCGTCGAGCGTACATGTACGTCCGAACGCTCCAAGTTTGACCGATCTCCAGCTTCCGATGTGAATCTTACAACTCGACCTCGCGTCGTTCCCCCGGGTATGCAACCCCATCTCGCCAATACAGGCCTGCTAGCATCGCCGCTGGTGTCCTACGACTCGTTTGAGAATCTCCTCGCCGCCGACCTCCCCTACATCTCGTCCTACCTCCTGTGCAACTTATGTTGGAGACATCCATGATAGTTATTATTGGCGCTTAGAGCTCCACTACTGGTACGCCGTCGTTATGTTATGCTTACACAGTACACTAGTTTACGATATCACCGCGCAAACAGGACCCGGCCATGGGACGCCCGTCGCTCACTGGAAAGGATAACGCAAGCCGGAGACTCGGCCGGATATACGGGTTAGCCGTTATCAGCTGGACAATTCGGGGCTCGGGGTGCTGGACGCCACTGCCTTAAAGCAGCTTATCGTCGCAACCGACACCGGCCGAGGCGCAGGACTCACCTCAACTCGCCACTGAGACACGTCAAGTTCTCCTTGGATTGCACGGAAGGACGGAGGTCGAAAGCCACAGATTTCCCAGATACCGTCAGACGCATTGCAGCCCGGATTCTCATACCCGATGAGTAAACTCACCCGCCACCTCACCCGCACAACCTCCGCACTCCCGCTCGAGACCATTCAAGCCTCCATCGCACATCACATACCTCGCGCGGCCCCCCATACCTATTCCCGGCTCACTGACCGCACTCACTGCGGCGGTTTTAGAGAGCCCGCTCTTCCGCCCATACACGTATGCGAAGCTCACCGCGCCTGCCGTCGCATTCCGGCATGCCGCGCACGGCAAGTAGCAAGCATGTCGACGCCGACTCGATGGCCTGGTTCTGCAACGCCGGACACCACTTTCCACGCCCGCGCAGATCCAGTGAAGGCGACGTTGCCATACTCACCCGACGCCCAAGCGTCTTCGTTATCGTCGTCGTCGCCTCCCGCTCCCCAGCAGGAGGAGTCTTTCAACATATTCTCTGAGCATCTCCACCAGCTGCACTTCGCGCTTGTCGCCACCGTTTCCGTCGTCTCGCTCACACTCCTCCCGCGTCTGCTGGCTGAGGACAAATTGTCGTCTCTGTCTCTTTGCCGCCCCAGACGCACACCCCTACTGCGAGGCGGGTCGAGGAGTTTCATGGAGAGCTCGTGGAGACGCTCTATCTCGCACGACGTCGGCGATGCAGAGCAACAAACCGCCATCAAGTGGTGGTACCGAGAACCGCGAGGAGCGACCACGCAAGACGCAGCGACTCGCACCTCATCCTCGCGCTCTGGTTGCCTTCCCACTACTCGGTCGGGATTGCACCCACGCAGGACAACTGTTACCGACAACACCAGCGCGGAGGCAGCAACGACACCGTTCGTTTCTTGCCTGAGACACCATCATGTCCACCGACTACCAGTACGAACGTCTTCCGAAGAGCGACGAGAAACGCAGGATTCCGCGACAGGAGCCCATGAGCGATGTTAGGGGGCTGCACCGTCGGTTTGAGCAAGACCCGCGGCTCAACCCCACGGATCCCAAGGTTGCGATGCACGGCAGAGGTACGTTGCTGCATTGTTCAGCTGCGGCGAGCCGGAAGCTGAGCAGCTAGGTCCTTGTGATGCTGGATACATAGTTGTGGTTGTGCAGGTACTTCTTCGAGCCCTGTCATCACGGAGAAGCTGGAGGAAGGACGTACGCGGGTGCAGGGTGCTGCTCGTACCTTCCGGTGAATTCGAAGGTGCGTGGGCTGAGCAATTCTACCCCCTTTCATACTTCTGACAAGTCATCGGACGACTCTGGGTACCGTTGCTTGTAACAAGGAACGGTCGACAGTGCCAGCATCGATCGGGCGCGCCAGAGGTGTCGGACGCCTCGCGCGCGTTACTCACTCATCGAGCTATCGATGCCAACCCTCTCGAGAGCGAACCGCGGACAAGGTCCCGCACTTGGTGTGTCCCTAGTCCTCCCATTGTCGCACGCCGTCTCGCCTTTGTTTATGATGCACATCTCACCATGAGGGTTGAGGCGGGCATGTCGGAAGGCACCACGTTCTTTCCTTCCGCGCTGTCTAAAACCGACATGCTCCTTCCCTGACAGCGAGCTTGTCTCAGTGCTTTCCAGTTATGGGTGAGCCCTTCTGTCTGCCACCCACACTATTCACCGACGGACTGGAACACATCGCTACCTTCGCACAGACAAGTCGACGGCAACTTCGCGCTCGGGGTTGACCCACGTCAGACAGCAAAGCAGTTCATCTCAGAGCCATCCGACAATGTGTTCCGATTGCGCGGCTGCTACCGCAGTCTCAAACGAGGGGCGTAGGAAGATGAATGGGCAATCAGAAACGATACTTAGCAGGGTCAGGTGAGTGTCTCTTCGGCTTTCCTCTCGGCCATTCTAACTGATGCATGTATTCACGAATCACGTATGAAGGCGCGCTCTCTCTCCATGCGCGCGCACTCTTGGCATGTCACGCAAGCCGGGAACCCCCATTCGTCAACTGATACCTCCGGATCCGTCTCCTTCGTCAGAGGCCTGAAAGCGACGAGAGATGGAGATTGAACAGACCGGCGAGTGTGTCCTCAGTCTACTCCAATCGAAGGAACGGGTGAGAGATCAGGTTGCGCGGACAACGAGTACTACAGTAACATTACATATCGGGGCGACGTGGGTAGTTTGAGTTAGGTTCCGCTATGTCTATTCCCAGTAGAGCAGAGATCTGGATGCTCACTGACCTCTGGATCTGTTTCAAGCGCGGCCAGCGTTGCCCCCAGTGGACAACCGGGCAGGCGCACCGCGTGCGCACAGGCGGTATTAGGCCTATGCAGGCCACACCGTCTGCTCGGTTCTGCTTGCGATCTATCGCACTCGAACTTAGTACACAGTCAGCACTACAGGAGTCTCCTGTAGCTGGTGCACTTTCGTCTCCGATCCTGTAGAGCGAGTGCCACATAGTTGGCAACTGTACTTTGATCACACCGTTTCGGATCTCTCAATGAGAACTGTACTTTGCGTCCTGCGGTGCAGATTCTCGCTTTTTACCGACTTCGTTCCAGCTGAGGTCATGTCCGCTCGTATTGAATCGGAGGCTCAGCTATCAGATACATCATACTGCCTCGCCGTACGCATCCTCAGGCCTCATGATCGGTCCTTTCTTCTCGAAGCGCGCTCGTCCTACTCCTTTCTCATCACACTCCGTTTGAGCTTGACCCAGAGCAGGGCCACCTCCTCTTGGTTGACCCTGTCCCTCGCGAGAGCGTCCGAGACTTCCTGCCTCAGACGTATGAGTTCGCGCAAGGATTCGAATGTCTCCTTCTTCAGTTCCTTGATATCCTGTTTCAGCCGACGTATCTTGTCGGCGAGACCCGCGTTGGTGAATGTCATGTCGACTGATCCATGTCAGCCGATGTCATGTGAGGAGGCGACCAAATCCTACCCATGTTGATGTTGCCTTCGGGGTCCGCAAGCCTAGGACTACCATACCCAGTGATGATGATCAGCGCATGAACATTCGCGACGCGGGACGGGATGCACTTACTCCATGATCAGCTGTAATGCTATTCTTTCTATAGCTGTGCATTCTCGATACTGGTTCGTAGTGGGTCGGTGCGGTCAGTGAAGGTTTATATAGTCCTAGATACACTCGGCTTAGTCCGAGTCGACTTCCGGCGCAACTTGAGCTTCCAGCTCAGCGTATACGTACTTACCGCAAGCCCTGGTCATGTCACGACATTATCCTGACATCACTGCTGTTACGTCGCGACTTGCAGGTTCAGCACCACAGTTCGTCCCGATGCAAATGCACTGTCATGCATGGTTCTTCCTTCTGAGATAGATCTGCTCCCGCATGCGCATGTCCAAAGGCGACCCCTAGGCGGAGTGTGCCGGGGCTGCCGAAAACAGGCATCATCGCCACCGGAGATCTCCGCCAAGTGCGGGTTATTCAGCAGGACATGTCCGAGTTCGTACGGCCAATGCCGGGTGATAAAATGCCATATGAGCCTTCCTGTCCGAAACCGAGGTTAAGTGACGCAGTGACGCGGTCTCAGGTCTGACAGCTCTCAAGACGCGATGGCTACCATGGACGCGGAGGACGGCTGGCTCACCCCACCAGGGGCTTCGCTTGAGACAGATACCGTTCTGGTGCGACCAGACTCGGCGCAGTCGCCGAATTCGGTGGAGAATCGATCCCTCCGCAGAAGCACCCGCCTTCGAGTGCAAGTTTCTCAACCATACTCAGGAAGGGGGACATCAACCGGCAAGGGTGATGTTGCTGCGGCTGCAGGTAGGCGGAAGGCCGACGGCGCCCGTCCACCTCACGACGCTGATCTCGCTTTGGTGCGCATCTTGTAAATGTCTAGCGTCTCGTAGAGAGTTCTAACATCTACCTAGCAATGTTTCTTCTGCAGACAAGGCGGACATGTTACACTATGCACGAACTGTCGTGTTACCGTTGGATGCACTACCAAGGACGGTATCCAAGGTTGCTTCCCAGAATGTACTGATTGGGTATGTCCTTCTTGCTATAAGCAGGACGGCACAGTTCCCCTGGTGAGGCATTCGAAATATGATGGAGGCGATTGCAGCTGACATATCATGCAGTACAAGATACCTTCCCGATCTGTGGGAGGAAGTCATGCAGGAATGAGCGCCATCCCCGTCGCTCTATACCAGGTTTTCTTGAACGACGGGAGTTCTTTCAATATCCACCAAGCATCCTGTTCCCTCCTCACTCACATGGTCCGTAGTAGGTTCATCGGACGAGTACGTGACCTCATCTAGGCATCAGACGTTGTGTTGACGAGAACGACTCAGGAGCACGGACTCCGGGTTTTTGATTGCCTTTTCCAAGATCTCGCGGATAGAACCACAGTGAAACAACTGAAGAACACTCAGGCTGAACTGCGAGAATTCACTCGGTATGGTGTGAGCTCCGCTGCCCTCAATGCCAGATCATCACTAAAGTCGCCTTGTATGCCTTCTCGCAGCGTACGTCCCGCACATTTGATTCTTGTGATCAATACCCACTGCGATCCCCGTGACGGTGGCATCATTTATGGGACAAACAGAACTACTGGTTTGGACTCGGTGAGTCATAGCGTCTCCTCTTAAATCGATAAGCAATAACACCTAGTGTTAGTTATGCGGGCACATTCTAGGTGACAATTTCCCCTTGGAGGAGTTCAAGAAGAAAGTGCTTTTCGTTGTCTGCTGCGGAGGCCTAGTTCACCACGGGATTAATGAGATCCAGGCCATCAGGTCAGCGTGCGTAACTTACCTCACACACTTTGTCCCTCTCACGCCGCTGCCCCTCAGCGCCAACTTCGATGCGGTCTTCGCTTTCGGTGCTCCGATGCTGGATCCGGTTCTGACGATAGGGCAATTCGTCACCAGCGTCGTGGACTTCTTCGTACTAGGCCAGGAAGATCTGTGGCGTGCGATTCACTTATCCCTCAAGCAGGAAATCATGAAACATACTGCTATATATGTCGCATCAGGCGGTCAAGTTCAGCGGATCTGCGACGCTGCTTGGAGGAGAAGACCGAACGGCGAGGATATTCGCTGTTGTCAACAAATGGCTAAATACCTGGGCACAGACAGTCTCGGAATGATCAAATTCCGTTGCTCTGTCTCGGCCCATCAAGGCTCGCGGACCTTTCGTGTCAAACCCCTTCCACCTGTGGTTGGCGTCAGACGTTTTTTAGGTGGAAGGGGAGGGCCGCGATATATGATTAGCTGTTGTATAGGCGCATGATGTCGTAGTTACAACTATCCTACTCTGATATCGCGATTACTGGACCGATATGTGAATACTCGGGGACCAGGACCGAGGTTGCGATTCAGTCCGCCCGAAATAGTAGAGCACTCAGGCCGGCGATCATGTACCTACTGGCGTCGCGCATGGCTCGAGGTCTATATTGGTGAGACGTGCAGGGCTCTAGCTAAGATCTCTGCGTGGCGAACAAGATACGTACGGGTCACACCTTCCAGACGACGGTACCCCTGCGCACAGATGCGGTACTTACGAGTCCCACGGGCCACACTCGCCAGGACGGCATGGAGTAGGACACGCCCGCGATTCGAGAATTGATGCCATGGACCCGATCTAGTACACATCGGCACGAGGCTACCATGATGCGCCAACACTGGAGGACTTCCAGAAACTCCCGTTTGTTTGCATGAATGACATTTGCAAAAACAAGTCCAAATTCATCGTGCCTACATGAATACGTAACCAACGATTCAATCTACCGCGACTCCCAAGCAATCGCTAGAGATGCGTGGACGGCGCCGACGGAGCACCATTCGCTCCTCTGGCCACTGCCCTCCACAATATAATGGGGTCACTCGATGCAGGCATGCATCACCGCGAACGAGACAACGGTGCATGGATGCCCCACGTGCACTCTATGCATGCTGTGGAGCGACGAGGGATCGACAAGTACCGAGATGAAGTGTGTATTTACGTGCACAAGCGACAACTCAAGGAGGTCAGCGGTATGGTCAAATTCAGCACCTGCTCCACTTACGCCAAGGGTGCACCGAGGTCTGAACGAAGATCCTGACCAAGGTCAACACATGCCGAGTCCGGATGGGCTCTATGACCTTGTGGTTCTTTGGCCATCGCCTTGGCGCATATCGCGGCCGCATGACAAGTCTCAAAACCCTCGCCGCCCGCTTCCTGGACAAAACAGTATCTACAACGGACGATAGGCGGTCATCAGTGGCGCGGAACGCACCACTGGGACACAGGGCGGTGGGGTTCCAGCGTGAGATCCGCACTACCATACTGCGCCTAACAACGCGGTGCAGACCCTACCCATGGCCGGAGCGCTTCGTACTGAGCTTACGGTCGCGAGGCTTAGATGTATAGTCGTGAGATGCCAAGATGGGAGACACCGGCCTCACCCCTGGACGAGGCTGTAGGCCGTTGACGCCCATCAGCTGACGATCGCGAGCGAGGTACTGCGTGTGCTGGTGCGTAACCCTAACCCGAGTCCGTCGATTCCTGCAGGACGACTCACCAATAGTGACGAGGCGGACGGCTACGCGTTCCACCGCACTGCACGCCGTATAGACCTGCTGAATGCAACGCGCTAGGACGCGGTGTCTGCGGCGGCAAGTGGGTGGGACCATCGTGCTTGAAAACCTAGTAGAGTTGCAACAGTATGCGATCATGCCTCGAATTCAGCTCGAGGGCTATGCACTCCGGCCCATTTGTCAGTCGGGGTCGCCAGCGCGGACAGAGGGCAACACATGTCTCACCATCGCGAAACACGAAGACGTTGGCATAACGCTCCACTTCTTGCTTTGGTCTCGATCAGACGGTTTGCGACGCGCGCCGTCAGATGGTTGCCGCTGGATTGAAAGACTGCGATCTTCATGCGGCGGGGGGAGGTTCATCAGCACGCTCGTCAGTGCACCGTAGACGACGATGTCGGGCAGCGGGTGCGATCCTGGCCGGGTGCGCCACCAGCGAGTCGAGTTGCATACGTCGCGGTAGGTGTAGATCTGGTTAGCCCCGTCCCGCTTTGACGTCGTGCGATGAGCGATACCGGTCCGAGGGTCGAACGGAGCCTGCGGAACACGGGATCAAAGTGGTTGGCTTGCTCGTCGACGAACGCGATGCGCCGATGGGGGGTCATCTTCAGCGTACGCCGCGTCCACAACACACCACTCAATCAGCGCAAGTCCGAGCGCACACACTCAGGGTACTCACAGCACTCAGAAAACTGCATATCCTCCGGCATACCCCAACATGCTCGTCGGCTCGTTGAAGAACACCGGGAACGAGATCTTCGTCAAGTCCTTGCCGACGCTGTTCTTCAGCACCGCCCACAGACACATCGGCGGCCTGTCGTCCGACGTAATCGAGATGCGGTGGCGCAGCTTCAAGTATGCCGCGTACACCTCGCCGCTGAGGAACTGCTGTGCCGCAGATGGTTTGATGAGCGACTTCGTGATGGTTCGGGAGCGTGTTCGACTCGATCGCGTCAAAGAACTCGTCCTCCTCGTCTGTGTCGCCCGCTTCGTCGTCCAGCGCGGACGCGGCAGGGACGCTCTGGCTCATGATGAGAGAGAAACGGTGACCCGACAAACCCGCGGACGACCGCCTACCAGCCCTGCGTTGAGCGATCGTTGCAGTAGGTGACAGCACACTCTCCGCTGGCGGTGACGACGGCAACTCGGGCGGTGGCGCAGGGGTAGGGTAGGCCGCAACTGGCGTCGTGACCTCCTCGACACAAGGGCAGATGGGCGCCTCCGAATGGTGCCCATCTTGAACGACGCTGGGACTCCTGCGGCGGAACCTGCTACCAAGCTCCTTCTCGAGCATGTCGCCCTCGCGCACGACCACTTGGAGGCTCTCCTCCCAGATGTTCTGACGCTCGCGCTCCAACGTCGACTTGTACCACTCCTCCCTCTCCTTGACCATAGAAATGTAGTCGGACAACATCCCGGACACAGAGTGTAAGGTGTCGGTGAGGGCCTTGCTGCGCTCTGCCACGGGGCGAGCCAGTAGCCTGGGCAGGAAGGCCCAAGGAAGGCCCGAAAGCAACTGCGACGCGAGATCGACCTGGGCCACTAGCGCGTTTCCCTGCTGCTCGAATGCGTTCGCGTGAGGAACCTGGTTCGTCGAGCCTGTCTCCGAGGTTGAGTCCTCGCCCTCGTCATCGACCGCCTGCTCCGGGTCCTCGAACGGATCGACTCCTTCTCTGACCTCACCGCCCGACTTCACATCACCGGCGGAACTGACTGGAGACGATGACACCAGCCGCCCAGTCCTTCCGCTCATGCGTGTTGTACGAGTTTTACGAAATAAACAGTGACGGCTTGAGACTGAGGGCCGAGCTCTCCCTGCTTCTCCGGTCTTGCTGCTCACTCTCCCGCTTAGCGATCTCCATGAGGCTTCAACGGGGTGGTTCGCTTTCAGGTACCATATGCATTTCTGCACGAGAGTGGCCTCGTGAAGGCGTCGAGTGGACTTCGAAGCGCAGACCGGAGGTACCGGCGGGAACCGTCAGGACCGCTGTGCGCAAGGCAATCGACTATCGGCAAGCCGGATTCTCGTCGTCCTGGTGGCGGTGATCTGCGTACCCTCAGGTGAGGCGGCGACGTGATCTAAGCGACATGGCAACTTACATGGAAGCACTCCCTGGTGGAGGACAAACCAACGGGTATTGTATCCCTTCGCAACGTTGGTATTATCGAGGTATCCCCTCAAATTCTGGTGGCGCGGACGAAGGCTCTTGAATGAGCGAGTTGTCCTGGTATGTGACTGCTGGAGTTTAGTAGATTTTCTCGCAGATAGGATCAGCAGCACCCACACTGTCGAAAGAACGCCCGCACTTTGTCATCCTTCGCGGCCCTCTCATATGCGGGTCGGCCCTTTCTATCACGCACTAGATCGTCGGCACCAGCGCGGATACCCTTCTCCACTAAACGCAAGTCCTTGCGTCGCGCCGCTTTGTGCAGCACAGTGAGACCGCTCGCATCATCGAGGTAGACAAGCCAACGAGGCGCATGCGCGGGGAGTCCGGAAGCTTCACAAGGGCGTCAGGCGGGGGCTCGTTGTATGGAGAGGGGAAGTAGGATCGTAGGCGTGAACGATAGGATGCAGTCAGGAACGCCCTTGAATCTACGAGTAAAGTTCACATCAGGGCTACAGCGACACCAGAGATATGAGGAAACATACTGACCCCGTATCGCGCGGATGGTGTCCTTGCCCCTCGCCACATATGACACTGTCCGGCCCTGACTGTCTTGCAAACTGTCGTCGATGCCGTCCTGTTCAAGAAGCAGGTTGACGACGTCTGTCCGTGATGAGAAACCCGCGAGGTGGAGGGCTGTGGTACCAGAGCCAGCTGGATAGACAGCATTCCGCGAGATCGACCTGTGGGACAGGAGCGCGACATAATCGCCTGAAGGCTTGTCAGGGGCCGCTCGTACTGCACGACGTGAATGTTCGGGGCTTACATGATGCACATCTATCACATGATGGAGGGCTGCCGACCCAGGTCGACGTCACTCTCGGATGAGGTTCGTCGGTCCTTGGACATGTCCGTCAAAAATGGATGGATGCGCGCGGGGTCGCCTGCAAGATCTGAGTAAACAGTGGTCTCATAGCCGCGATATACGCACCACTGCGGAGTGCGGAGAGTAGTCGAACTTGATACAATGAATCCAAGCCTGTACCATCTAGGGACACGCGTCAGCATACATACTCTCGACCGTTGCCACATGACCCAAGGAAAGAGAATGAAACACGATACATGTTCGCATGCGGCAGAAGGTCAGAGCCTCCGGTGAGAAGCAGGTCACCGAGTTTGTTGGACTGCGGGAGTCTCCACGGCGGACCCTGTCCACTGTCGGCCTTTTTCGAACAGCGTGAATCTCGCAGGAAGATACACTGAGGTAGGGCGTAGCGGCGTAGTGCGACGCGATGAAGAAAGGCCCCGCTCCCCGGGCGCAGACCTGGCGGCGCAAGTGGATGCGCGCGCTCTCCCCTGTGTGCTTCATGCGGCCGCCAACGGCGAACGCGGCGAAGGTATGTGCGAGGAACGAAGTATGCCGGGCCGGCCATTGGGCGAGCGGGATTGCCACAGGCGGATGCATGGATACGCCGCGTGCGTCTCGGACAGACACTAGCTGTCCGCACCCACGCTCGACGCGTCCTCGGTCCATTGTGCGCGCAGGCATGGAAGGACAGTTTTAAGATGGGTGCATTGGGAAATGGATGAGACTTGAACAGACAATCGATGAACTCACTTCGGGGAATACCAAGAATGGACGGGTCGGTCGGTAGAGTTTCCGGGACCATCGTCGTACTCGTAGGCTTCGGTACCGTCTAAGGTATCGCAAGAGGTTCCAGTTGCGCAAGCAGTCAGGTTTCAGAGAATACTCCCAGAAAAGAACATTTTCTGTAAGTCGTGTCGGTGCCGTTTTGTTGCGAAAACATCAGTATGCGCAGTGTAGCATGAAGGGTTTACGACTCACCTGACTTTGAATCATCTAAGGCTCTCGCAACCATCACCCGACCTATCGACAAACTGACGTATGAGCATAGCACAATAAAGAAACGGGGCGCTAAGGAACTCACGATGTCTAGCAGCAACAGTCTCAGTCAAACGACTCCTGCCGTCGTCAGACACTGTACCCCTCGAGATGCTCCGATCCACGATTCTCCGCGCAGCTGCGGTCTACTCTGATTCGCATGCAAAAGTGATGAGCAATGACCACTACTCATCAGCGTCAACAGAGGGACACTCACCGGTAAAATAGGTTGGAGCCTACACCGGCACCGCTCCATTGATGAGTCAACTGATCCGGTGGCGCGCATTTGAACGACATACTAACCTCGCAATGACGCATCTGGGCCTGTGGATGAGCCTCCATCGCGACGACGCAGTCTGAAGCATATCCTGAACAGCCACGTCACACGACTTCGGACCTACAACGCACCTCGCACTCTAAAGTCCTACCCTCCTCCATAGTCCGTCGTCGCTCCGATACTTCTCCATATAAGTGCGAACGCGCACGTTAAGTCGCCAGGGCGTGCATTCGGAGTGTCGATGTCCGCAATGAGGAGCGCACGAGAAGCGACCCTAGTTTTGGCGGCCAAAACAATCGCACAGAGCCTGGCCCAGACCTGCTGCACCTGAGCAGAAGTAGCGGATGTGGCGTGGCTGTGGCGTAACCCGCTGGCGGGCTGTAAGTTGTGGTGGGTGTAGCCGGCGTTTGGGGGACGCTGCCGTGGGGTGCGGTTGTCTTCGGAGTATAGGAACACCATACGCATGGGGGTCGTACGAGTACTGCGTCGTCGGGTAACGCGAGTATGAATACACGAGTATGGTAGTCGGTAAGGAGGCATGCAGGTCGCTGTTGTTGGTGTGGATGTAGCCGAGGACGAGTAGTAGCTAGATGCATTACTGGTCCACATAGTCGGCGTCGGCTTCGGGGCAGGAGTGGATGGTGGCGGGGCTGCTGGACGCTTTTCGCACTCGATCTTATCAAGTTCAGCTCGTGCTGCCTTCAGCTCTGCTTTCAGGGCGGCCGTTTCTGTTCGCTCCGCCTCCAGGACGGCCTGCCCGAAGATATGACCCTGCAGATCGTCTGGGGAAGCCCTCTTATTAACGGACATGAACCCATGGCGGGGCTGTCGAAAAACATCGTACGTACCTTGCCGATAATGACTCGCGGTTGCTGGAAGACATGATACGGCAGCAAGCGACTCACGACATCAAGCTCGTTAGTAGACGGGTTGTCCACATCAGGACAGAGAGCAGCGTGCTGATCCTCCACAAGCCTAGCGGCTATCCTACACACAACAGGAAGAAGCGTTTAGCCAAGACGCATGGCGCACACAATTCTACGCACGCACCTAGCAGCGGTCTGTACCATCGCATCCCGGTCATCTTCGCTCCGTCCATGCCTCTTGCCAAGTGCGATCGTCCGCGTCTTGACCGCGTCCAGATCAGCCACCACGCCCTCCTTCGCATCCCGCTCCTCTTGAAGAAGCTCGCGGCCAGTCACCGACAACCAACACGAAGAACGGTTCGTTGAGAGGCGAACTACCTCGGCTGACACTGCATTGGGCCGCCTTGAATGATCGCGACGGGAACTGGATAGAACAGGACCTTGCGTTAATTTCCCGCCACAGCAGCCCGAAGACGGAGTATATGCCTACCTGAGCCTTCAGTACACCAGGAAAAGTACAGTTCGAAGGTATGCGCAGCAGCTCAATAGGTAGTCCCTGATACTGCACTTGCTCGCGGTCCTTACGACCTCCGGGTTCACATGCATTTGGTCGACTATGTCGACCATTCTCATGCCAGCCCTTCGGTCACGTATAGCGCTCGAGCCGTACAGCAGGGGGTCTAGAGAGAGAGGCAGATATGGTCGAGGTCAGCATCCGCGTCGTGGTTGCCTCAAGTTGTGGCATGAGCAAGAGCTCTGCGTCCGCGCGGGCGTTGATCATGACTGTCGCCTGTCACAACCAGTCACATGTCACATGTCACGGGTCCCACGACTTATCATGATCATCGCATAAGGTACGTACCGCGATCGCCTAGTAGCTCTGTATTGTATGTAAATCAATCGCGATTGGACAGTCCTTATTAGAGACGTGTCTGTATCCGTAATAGTCTTACAGTACTGTACTATAGCTACTGTCTGCAGTATGTACATGCTGCGTCAATTCCTACGGCCATAGCCTGCACCGCCAGTGCGCGAAGATCCCTGGTGATATGATCTAAGTAGGGGTCTGACCTAAGGCACAAAGTCAACTCACCGTGATGTTGCTCTGGGGTGGGGGAGGTAGCAGCAGCTCCCGGAAAGGCGCGCCTTCCGGGGTCTGAGCGGGAGCACGGCTGGTAGCCGGGGGTTCCTCATGGACAGCTGCACCCATTCCGTCCCAGTTCACGAGGTTCATGATAGGGTCATCTGCCGGCCATGGCCATGGGCCATAACCACCTGCGAGGCCGAGGCCCCACGACCCGAATGGATCATTGGCAGGGCCATGTCCTTCGCTTCCAGACTGAACGCTTCACGGTCAGTCAGAATGCCTCTGATGCGGTTGAACACTCACCATATCCAGCTGCAGTGGGGCGAAGCCGGCCGACATAGGTGCGGAAGCTGACGCAGCTGTAC
This sequence comes from Cerioporus squamosus, assembly GCA_022592435.1. Taxonomy (NCBI): domain Eukaryota; kingdom Fungi; phylum Basidiomycota; class Agaricomycetes; order Polyporales; family Polyporaceae; genus Cerioporus; species Cerioporus squamosus. The sequence goes on along the minus strand of JABYQS010000225.1, from coordinate 38,562 downwards.
GGGATCCAGGACCGCTGCCAGTCGCGGCGCGCGAGGCGACCTCAGGTTGCTGCCTTTCGCCCGTTGACGCACGCAGATAGCTGTTAGCGGCGGGATGGTTCACGGGGGCGCGGTTTACAGCGGCCGCGGTTTGATATGGGGCGGGATAGTTCACAGCGGATTGGCTAGGGATGACGTGATTCGCAGCGGGCTGGCCGGGAACGGGAAAGTTAGGTTGGTTGGCGGCGGGCTGGCTGGGGACGGGAGGCTTCGCAGTGGCAGGAGGGTTCGCAGTGGCAGGAGGGTTCGCAGCGGCGGGAGGGTTCGCAGCGGCGGGAGGGTTCTCAGCGGCGGGAGGGTTCTCAGCGGCGGGAGGGTTCTCAGCGGCGGGAGGGTTCGCAGCGGCGGGAGGGTTCGCAGTGGATTGCAAGGAAGAAGATACTTCTTGCCGCACGATTTCGCCATTGGCAGGTGGGACCTGGATAGGTCCCGTCTCGTTGCCCGTCGCGGTCCCGCGGAGGCGTGCCTTGCGGCGTGATGCGAATAATTCGACAAGGTCGTAACCAGAAGCGCAATGCCTGCGTTTCCTTGAACGCTCCACAAGGATGCCCTGAGGAATGTAGTACTTCCTAAATTCGGATCCCTGAAGAGACGATGAGCTCTCCATATGAAGCAGTACATAGGTGAAGCGAGCAGGGAACACTCACCTCCATGGCCATGGCCTGCGGAAGCTTGTGTCGCTCCAGGGCCGAGGAGGCGAGGATCTGTGACGCGGGGAGCCGTTGCCCAGACATTGTGTTACGACGGTTGGCGGTATATAGAGAATGACCTGAAGATGCGTCAGGTTTTATGTCTCGGCGACCATGCTGCAAGGCATGTGCGGGCACGACAAGCGAGTGGCACAACAGCTCGCACAACCAAGATTCGCTACGGAGATGCGCCGAACTATCGCGGAAGCATATCGCCCAATCCTCAGGCCTCATGCCGCTCGTGGCAGCTGGCATTCATGTACAGTTCCGGGTGGCACATTTGAGCGCTTGGGTCACGAACAGGCAACTTAGCCCGCCACCCGGGAGTTTCCCAACGCCACTCGGCGAGGTGCACTCTAGAATACCCATGGTCTCCAGCCTCCCGAGGTCATGGGAGAGCTATGGAAGATGCCATAGGATTCAGAGGAATCAGGTATACTGGCCATGGTCAGCAACAGGACGGCCGCGGGCCCTGGGCTGCCATGGGGGGCATGCGCATGTGGCGAGTGCGTGCATGACGTACGTACGTGATTGCATGTTTCAGGGCGCCTATGCCGTGCAATCGAGCTTAAGCGTGGAACTAAGCTTGTGCCTGAGTGCGCTCACCTCGAGCGGAATACATTCGTACCTACAATCATCACAGCATCACTGTTAGTCTGAGCTTGCAGCGTCGCGCAGATCTCCTCTCGTGCGCTTGTGCTCCTGCTCATCCCAAGCAACATCCTCCCTATCATCGAGCCGGCGTTTCTGTTGCCTCTTGCAGTGTTCACCTGTACTTGTGGAGCAACGCTGATTTTGAGCTCTGTGAGGGCAGTTACTAGCTAGACAAATTGCAACAGAGTGACAAAACGCACTGAGTCTCAGCAATACGGGCAACTTCGGAGGACCTGCGAGACGGCTATGAGCAAACAGACCAGCATGGAGGTGCTCACTCACGGGGAATCCGATACCGCGACACGAAGTGCAGTCGGTAGCTGATCGCCTGTCATACTTCGAGCGTTCCCTCCTTCGGTAGCATGGCCATTGATTGACCCAATCATTGATGTTTGTACCTTGCTGTTCGTCTGTTCTACCTGAGGAACACGGTGACTCATGGTTATTGCTGTGTGCTTTTGCTTGACTGAGTCTAGTCCTTTCAGAAGTGTTGCTCCGCGAACTTCTGCGCTGGGGATGACAAGCATCGAAACATCTACATCAACCAAGTATAGCACTTGAAGCGCCGCACTCACTGTCGTAGCAACTCGTGCAACACCCATGTCACATCTCCGACCCATGCATTCCATCTGTCCGGAGGCAGCACATTGATTTGGGAATTCGATGTGCTGTACGGAGAGCTAGCCTTGAGGCCGAAGAGGGTGCCCATCACTACAGTTCTCGTTCGAATCCAGAACAGAAGCCAGTCCTCGGGCTGACTAGTTGGTTTCAAGAGCGTGTGGGGATCTGTGATGTCCTCCAACGGGCGGTCGAACCGAGAAAGCGGCTGAAGATCTAGCCAATACCTGATCCAGTCGTCTCCGGAAGGGTAATCGAGATTCTGCGCATGGGTTCCACAGGAATCGTCGGGTCGCCTCGCTGGTTCCTGTGGGGCAACGACAGCCGTGAGCCGCCCACCTACCATCTGCGGGTACTGGACGCAGTACTCACCCATTTCTCGACGGTTCCTGTGAATAGAACGGCGGCACGTACCACTTGCTGCCACGAAGTAATGCTTGGGGGCAAGTACAAATTACGAACGATGTCACTGAATGCAGGGAGCCGCGTGAAAGGCCAGATCTCCTGCATGCCGATATGACGGACCGTGGATACGGTCATACCCTGAGAACGTACACATGTAAGCCGCGCCCAGGCGGTTTCAGATAAGTAAGACCACCTCACCTTGCTCCGGTCACCGGCGACGGATGTTGGTATTCCATCGACAGGATTACAGTTGAGGGGCGCAAGCAGACTACTAGTTGTGAGAGGTTGTTTCATTGAGTCCACGCGAACACGCGATAGGCTTGTTTCCTGTTCCAGGACGGTCGGCGACCCATTCACAGGAGCTCTCTACGTGAAAACTCACCTTGGCGGAGGCCTTCCACTCCGACGCCTGCGAAGGTAGTAGAGGCTGTGGCAGCGTCGGTCGTCGACCAGCAGAAGGCCCGGCCACCGCCGTGGTAGATGGTAGACGAGACGAATGAACATTCTGCGCGGTTGGACTCACGCCAGTCATGCTGAGGCCTTGGATCCCTGCGAGACAGCATCAGCACATTGGAGGGCAGCATCTAGACTGTTCAGATACAAGTCCTACCTCCGGCACTTTGCGTTAGACCTGGTACGCCTAGGGCGCGAGCAGCTACTCCGGAACCGGCCATGGGGAGCATAGCTGTCTGCTGATGGTTACTTGGCTGCTGGTCCCGAAGCTTCTGCCCAAGCGGCTGCCCTTTTCCAGGAACCGCAACCGTTTGTGAAGTAGAACACTCTGTTATGTTGTTCTGGGTGCCGACATTGCCACGGGTGGGAAGCGGGCCGGCCGCGACCGCAGATACTTTGTCTCGTCCTCGCAGCCGAGGATCCGGCGTGGGGGAAACCGGATGCTGGATCGGGGGAAGTTGTCTAGCCGAAAACGATGTTATAGCGAAAGGCTTGAAGGCCCATTCGTATCCTCCAGGTTGATCGTACGTTCCGGTACTCCCGATTGTCGGAGTCGCGGGCGCTGACGTGGTCTATCATGGATACAAATGCGAGGGCATTTCTGTTTAGCACGAGGACGTAGTCTGAGAATATGTGTACCCACACTCGCGTCGTTGAAGTCCGTGTCGTATGCGTCCGAGTCACCGGAGTAACCCCACTCGGAGGCTGAAGGCAGAGCATCAGTTCGACCAGTACTTTTCGACATGCTTGAGGATGACAATGAACTGTCGAGATGAGTGGAGCTCACCATGTAGCTGGTCATTACACTGCGTATATATACTAGAGGGCGGATTGGTGTGCAAGTGCAAGCTGGAGTACTAGAGTTGATTCGGATCCCGATCTGGGACTCGGCGGAGCGGAGAAGGGCCGGCACTCCGGCAATCTCCGTAGACAGGGCGCGGCGCTTGCCGCGCCGCTGCTCCAGCTCTGTTCGTTCGGTTCGTTCTTGGTTCTTTCTCGAGTATCCCAGCCGCGACACCTGTGACATTCGCGGAAAAATCCTTCAGATACAACCGAATCTTGCAGGCCGTCGCAAATCTCCGGAAGTAGCGTACATGTTCATGTGTGAGGTCAGTTCATCCCGCGCCCCATGGCCAACTCTATACTTCCTCCCTGCCAAGGCTGGAGTAGGACCTAGTAGGACGGACGGCAAACTGCAGCGGTTACTCGGAGCAGGCCGATGCCAGTGTGTATTCTCGCCTAACGTGTGACATTCGCAGTCCGCGACTTGATGTGTACTTATCCACATTATAGTTAGAGATGCAGTCGCTTTGTCCGCCTGCGAACCGCGACAGCTGGAAACATATGCAGCTGCCAGCATCCACTATGCATATAAGAGGATCCTTGTGGCCCTCACGCCGAACTGCATCACACATTCTCTGCGGTAGCCTGTAGGTCCCATGCTGACTTTGTTGCGCATCAGTGTGATCTATGAGGAGCTTTTCCGTAACTGCTCCCCTCTGACGCTCCTGCGGCTGCGACTGACTTGCCATATCGCACGACTGGCGGTAGATGACTACATCGCACTCGAGTACAACATCGATAGATTTCTCGGAAGGTTTTTTCCGGACCCTTTAGCATTCCGCTCCCTACAGGCTCGGACAGGGACGTTGATTGGAGGTACCAGTGCTTTGCAGTACCTCGAGCGCCGCCCGCACGAATCCGGCACCCCTCTCAAACTGTTTGTTCACTCTTGTCACCGTCGTGAAGTCGGCCGATGGCTCGTCCGCGCCGGATATTCATTCGTGCCTGCACCCTATCAGGATCCCGACTTCGAGATCGAGATCTCACGCACCATCAACCTACCCCCTGGTGGTATGCAAATTCTTGAAGGAATATCAACCTATGTATCTTTTCGCAAAGTCTCTACGCTCGAAGGCGGGTTTCTGCAGGTGGAAGTGACCGTCGCGGAGAACACACCCATGGAAATCATCCTCAGCTCTTACTCCAGTGAGTACAGGGGTTTGTCCTGAGTTCACGGGCTCACGGATGGATAGCTTGCCTCATGAATGCCATCAGCTTTGATGCAGCTTATTGCTTGTTCCCAAGAGCTACCCTGGAAGCTCGTACCACCCTTGTCACCACCGCTCCGAGCGGCCTCCCAAAGCGTTACAGACAAGGCATCGAAGAGCACTTGTCGAGTGGTCACACGCTCGTGGTCCATATTCCTGAGCATGAGTTTTACTCGTCTTCGTGTCCATACCCGCTTGGTTGGAGATGGGTTGATGACAGTTGCAGCTGGGTACTCCGCTTCAGCGTAGGAGGCATAAATCCTCCGACGAAGAGTTCCGGCGCACTTCTCAGGCGGGACCCGATGACGATATCCAACTGGTTGATGCGATATGTTCCCATCAGAGGCGCTTCGATTCACTTTGCAATAGTTCGTTGCGACTCTCTCAAGTACAAGTACATTGCAGCGGACGTGGATCTGACGAGTTTCCTGGCGAGAAAGCTTGCAACACTTGATGCGAGCAGACGGGAGAGCGGACCCGCAGCTCGCATAGCAAGACGGGCAGTAAGGTGAGGCTTACCTCCCATTGGCGAAGCTTGAAAGTTTGCCCTCATGAATATGATTTGTAGCTACGACGCAGAGCTGCATGATTTCTGCAGGGAATATGTGCGACAAGTTCTGGAGCGGATGCGTACTTGTCTTGGAAGGTAGAAAATTCGAAGTGCGGAGTGGCCCGAATGATGTGTACGATTGAGGGAGTTGTGTTACACTATCAGCGATGTGCCCGGAATTCCATATATCACGTGTCGATGTCATGGACATTACAGCTATGCCGAAGATGCGGAATGCTCGCAGATGCAAGGCGCGTCATTGCGCTGGTCGAGATCCCAGCGCCCTCGCCCCAACTGTCGATTCATCAGCACGTATTGCGTAGGAAGCCACTACCGCGTAAGATGGGCTCACATCGTGACTTTCTCTCGGTCACGTCTGAAAGACGATATGTATCTGTGGACCCAGTGGAGGGCCGCTCGCTCTGTGACACAATGTGCCCTCAGCAGATGCAAGAGAACGGCCTGCAACGACTCACGATCTTGGGGACCTAGATTACCGGCTCCCTGACTCGTTGACTACGCTACCGCCTAGGAACCCGAATAGCTGACTTTGCGAGCTGTGGTTGAGCATCTCAACCTGTGCCCTGGATGCCTAGGACCTAGCGGTAGTTGACAGCAACATAGGTGGCACTGGCAGGCTGGCCGATGCTTATAGACCTCTGCAGCTGCATATTTGCTGTATCGTTGTGTGGCGGCCTATATCTTGTTGTTAGCAATCGTCGAATGTACGTATTAGGACGGTACATAAGTCGCATTCGATCCCACAGCGAATGAGCCGCCGTAGATCCACTAGATACATAGTGAGGATCGCTGACTTCTCCCGAGTACAGGGAGGCGCTCCAAAATAAAACAGGCAACTTGGCATCCGCCGATATATTCGCATGGCGGATAAAGTTCAGGTTCATGCCTACAGACAGCGAGTACACTCCCTAAGAAGACGTCTGAAGTGCGATGTCACTCACAATCCTCGCTCTGGGACACTGGCACGGTCGGGTCAATGGCGAATCTTCCGAAGTAAGGCCCGATGACCTCGAGAATATCTGAAGGCAATGTTGACGAAGCCTGTGCAAGGCTCTGCTGCATGCTTCCGAACCGGTGGCGTCGACATATGCATTGCCGTTGTAGGAGTCGATGAGTCGAGGCAGACGGAACCGAAATTCTCCCACGCTACACGTGGAGGTCAGCAGCGCACTATCCCGAGAACCTGGTATAACCAGACGGATAAAAACTCACGGGCCAGGAGGTTGTGCGTACGGGATCCCTAGAAAGCTCTCAACCGAGCCATGAGCTCTTCCGAGCACGGTTGCGTGATGATCGACTTGCATATGGGCACTGGTGTTTCCGAGACTTGGACTGCTGAGCCTGCGGTTCCAGGGAAGAAACCAGGAGAGTAGGAGCACAAGCAGACTTGCCCCAGATAGCTCGAGGAGCATGTCCGGTAGCCTGGACGGTGATGGTGGGTTAGTGAAGATCAGCGGCGCGTATAAATATCGGCGCGCCAGCGCGACCGGGCAGCGGAGTCACAGCGGCGGGACCGTCGCTTCTTCCCATGACGATCCGGAGCGGATAGTCCAGTCGTCGGACCTGAAGGACGAACAAGGATGAAGCCTTGCGCGCATATAGCAATGCAGCACGGATTCGAGGTCTGTGAGACCGGGGAAAATATATCTCTGTTACTGGGCTTCCGGCATCACTGCGTGAATCAGGTTGACTCACCGCACCGCCCGCAAGTGACGTGGTTCAGCGTTCAACCTGCCAATGCCGCCGATGCTTCCGGGAGCGGAGGAGGAAGCGCACATGAGTATGCCTAACCCTGTCTACGACGCCACTCCGCGCACGCGCTGAGAACCGCGGCAGATCCAGGGAGACGAGCTCTTCAGTACCCGCGAGCCGCTCATCGACGACCGCGACATTGACAGGCACCGTACAATCGTTGAATTGAAGAGTCTAGCGAGCCGACGTGTTGTACCGCGGCCACTGTACCCCGGTCGGTCCAATTGGGTTGATCAAGATCCTGGACGAAGCGGGTGAAGTAGTCCGTCGTGTCCCCGGGGCCGAAGGCGTTGATGAGGTCACTGGCATGGAAGTGTATGCAGCAAGTGAGGATTCGAACGTCAAAGCTAGTGTAGATATGGCTGGTTACTCACGTCGGATATGCCGGTCAAGTCCCCCCGTGCGCTCACTGACCAGTTACTATCAGTATCTTCTGCGGGTCGAGTCGAAGGCCAGGTAATCTGATACTAACGGAATATATATGCTGTCCTTTTGAATGAGACCTTCTCGAGAAAAAGACGGCGAGGTCCAAAGAAGAACCGGTCTCCAAAGGCCGCGGCCAGTCGCATATACTGTGGGGAGGACGCATTCGCGTCCCCTGTGTCGAAAGGAGAGCCCGCTGCAGGGTCCGAAGGGTAGAGCTGGAGCGGGGTCTGGAGGTCCACGGGGGATGCGCTAGGGAGTAAGAAGCGAGTAACGTAGCTTATGAACTCCTCGTCGTTGGCACTGTAAGTCCGTGAGCGTCAAGAAGGTTAATAGAAGGAAGAGGACAAACGTGGAGTGGAGGCCGTCGAACACAGGATGGTTCCTTCGTCCTGGAAGCCTTCCATCTAAAAGGGAGATACATGGGCGGCATCGTGACAAAAGAGCTGTCCACGCGAGGGAGGAATGGGTTGTTGTCTTTGGGAACGATCTTCGCTGCAGCCAGCAAACTGTCTGCGGGAGCAGAGCGCAGGCAGGCTCAACCGCGAAGTCGTCCGTCCCCTGAACCTCGGTGATGTCCCGAGTTGAAACAGAAGTGCCGGAGTTCATGAAAGCGGCGAGGAATAGGCCCGGTGGGTCCCCATTTTCACATAGCAATGGAGAAATACCGAGAGGGCGCCAGCGCTCTCACCCCAGCTCTTGGACCCCTCGTCAGCACCCGCTATGTTCAACTCGGGAGACCGGAGAGACTCACATCGTGATTTTCTCCAAAAGCACGGATGAATGTGTTGACCCAACGAAGGGCAGTGCGCTCTGATCGCAATTGCCAGCACCAGGCTCGGGAATAACCTGTCAATCAGACCGGCGACTCACGGTCATGAAGACCCAAGTTCCCGACGCCCGCTTCCTTGACCTCCTTTCCACCCAGGAATCCGAAGACGTGCAGCCCAGAGGTCGCACAGAAAGCCTAAGGAACCTGAGAAGAGAGAGCGCAAGTACTAACCGATAGTTCAAGGCGACATATATCACAGGCTTGCTGAGCTCGATGGACCTCTGCACGATGGCGGTACCATTGTAGGCGAGCCTGCGGGACTTGTGAGCAGCGATGTTGCGCCACACTAACTGAGACTCACATCGCGTTGGAACTGTCGGTGAAGCTATCTCCATAGTCCCACTCCACACGTCGTCCAGTGTCGAAACACCCGATACTATTGCTGGCGACTCACGAAAGACAAAACAGGGAGCTTTGCGTCCGCAGACGCATTCGCCGGACCGATGACGTTGAGAAACAAACCGTGCTGCGGACCAGTCAGGGTAGAGGTACGTCTGATCTGTGTGCAATCAGCTGCACGCTCAGAGCTGAGGTTTGGTAAGGGAGACTCGGCATTGAACGAAGTAGGATTCGGCAGGAAGATATCGTCCTTCGCTCTGCACAAGGTATGCATCCGCATAGAGCTCTCTCTGTACACCAGGGTACAGAGCATGCCAGGATAGAATCGGCGTTGGAGATCTCGTCTTCAACAACGTGGGCTATCGCTCCCAACGACTCCCTCTTCCAGTAAATCGCGCTCCCAAAAGACTGTGCACTCCCGGTTCTTCCTGACTAAGAGCAGTACCCAAGCGCGATATACGGGCATCGGATGCATGGCGACCCCTAGAACCCCGGCGTGGGTTCGCACGCTAGACTTCGCGGAGATCATAGGGGTGGTCTTTGGGGCCAATACTTGAGGTTAGTTCGCTTATCCGTGCATGACTCGAAAGCTACACACTCACCGCATCTGTTCCGTGCGTTCACTGAAGGCATCGTAGGCGATATTCGCCATCTGAGCCGAGTATCAGATCTAACGTTGTGGCCACATTAACCCAAATACCAGAAGAGCCATGAGCGAGTTGACGAGGGTGAACGATGAAGCGTCCGGAGCGTACCTAGCCAAGTAGTTTGTATGCCGCACGATCAATATGGACTGGCATACACGCACCGCACAGTATGTCCGTGACATCATGATTGTGACGTCTCCCGGGTCAGTGACGGTCACACGAACGTCCAGGCGCGAAAGACATGATCATGAACACTTGGTCCGGGCACTGTCCGTTTCAGAACGTCCGGTATGTCAGCGGGATGGAGGAATTGTCACCGTTCCCCGTCGCGTCGTGTTTGGTGGCGCCGTGACGTTGGCTGAAATGGGGGTGAGCACCGACCGCACCCAGGTCGTCGTGGAGGAGTTGTCGTGGAAGAGGTAGTATTGCACGGCCGCCATGACTTCCTCTCCAAACGACCGGTAGGCGAAAGCCGACAACGCGATGCCGAGGTGAGCCGACGATCACGGGCAAGCTGAACGGCTTGACCGTCAACGACGCGTCATGGGCGGACCGATGATCGAGGTTCTCCCAAAAGATGAACGAAAGCGCATATGAGTGATAGATATCGAGGAGCCGGGGAACTAGAGCGAGGAAGAGGATAGTCGGGCTGAATCCCCGGAGTGACGTCAGCTCGTGCCAGCCTGATCATGGGGAAAAGATTACCTGACTGACGATGAGCTGGTGCCCAGAACCCGCATAAAGGTGGGTGACGAAGGCCTCGAAGAAGGATATGGCGGTGAGCAAAACAGCGAGCACAGATGCCAATATTAGGATGGCGAGCGCCCCTATGTCTTTCCCGCCACCAGGAGAGTGGCAAATGTTGCGCTCTCCGCTTCTCGACGCGGAACACGCCTTTGGTGCCCCAGCGCACGGACAGCTGTTTGTGTTCGATCCGCCACCATGCGACGGAAGTGATTGACCAAAGACGGAGGATGGATGAGTACAGTGTAGAGTATAGCTGGGCGAAGAAGTACCATCCGACCCCGACGGCTGAGATGAAGAGGTGATGTTTTGATGTGTGGAGTGGAAAGAGAGGAAGTGGAGGTAGATAGCCACAGCTTCGTCGAACTACAAGTCAGTTAGCGGTGCGACGTAGCAACAACATATGTACTTACTTGCTCGCGAATCTTGTCGAACTTGACATAAGTTGTCCACGCGCGGATCCAGGCATCACTGGATTCGTGATCATGTAACATCATGACCGGTCCCAGTTCGATGAGCCCGATGCTATGCCAAGCCCGCCATCTGCGGGAATAGCGGTGACGTACGTGTACACCAATCGTAAGAGCTTCGGCAGTAAGATCTCTGTTGCCCATAGGACTGGTGGCCGGTCGTCCGCACAAAACGTCGGAGCATACGTATCTGCTGAGAAGTCAGCACGGTGATGAACGCGCCGCCGGACTGATGTCATTGTAGTGCATCTCATGAGGGGATTTGCCAGCCGCCGGCTCACGTATGTACATCGTGTGCGTGAGTAATAAGCCTTCTACCTGATGGGAGCTGCATGCGACACCGGACTCTAGCTTCGTACGCGACGGCGTTTATGCACGACGGTGGCTCGACACTCCCAAGCGATAAGCGAGGAAATTGAACACGGAGTTTCTCGACACGGTCTCTCTCCCCTGAAAGGACCTCATAGCCGAGTGTCGTCGCATCGAAAGAATGGCGCGAGAACGAACAGTACAAGGGACACTCACCGTTCGCCTTGCCAATATGCTTTCCGGTCACTGGACAAGCACGAGCAGCTGTCCCTCCTTTTCGCCTCGCTTCCCGACCGCCTGCAAGCGGCCGTTCGTGAGGACCTCGAGGAGCCGCGTGTACTGTTGAGTCCTTCCGGATTTGAGGGTACTTTGCCTGAAGACGAGCGGAAGATCAGGACTAGATCGACCAGGGGGCCATGGCCGAGGGCGGGGAGGTTGATGTGGAGAGACAACAACAGGGAGCCCGAAGAAGGACCTGTTCGAGGATGCGTGTCGGGAGATGACTTCCGAACAGGTACACCAGGCCCCAATGCGTAGAACCGGATGTTCAAGTTAACGTTGTAGCAGACACATGTAAGGGCATTCGCCGACATATGTAGATCTAGAGTAAGCGCTGTGTCGCAGGCTTAAGCTTGTCATTGCACTGTGCAGTGGTAAGAAGAGAGTAGTACGAAGTAGACGTCGTGTTCAATCTTCCATGGCCATGGCCAGCAGGGAGTTGCCGGACATGGCGGCCCGGGGCGCGTCGCGGGACGTCGACGTCGCGAGTGGATCCGCTCTCGACGGTCTCTCGACCGCCGGTTCAGAGCACCTTCTCTCGCCGCCGACGTCTCGAGTCCTCCTTCACTAGAAAGCGCGCCCACACGTCGCGCGATCGTTGCCGCAACCTCCCCCAATCGCTCTCATATCCGCAGTTGCTCCCCCTCGGGTTGTCGCACGACCATAAAGCGGTCGCCCTGACAAGGCAACACAGCCTGCAGCTGAGTGCTTGCACGAGCACTGCAGGTACGCTATATACCATTTCTCCGCTGCCGCCTGAGGTCTGAAAATGAGAATCAACGCGAGTTCACGCGCACGTTGCCCACTTCCCAGACAGTAGTCCAAGGCATACGACGAAGGTGTCACCGCTTCGGACAAGCGACGGGACAGCATACTTATATTGCTTGGTTAGTATACTATGTATATCCGTCCTAGGCCTACTGTCTACTTAACTGCCTCTCTTCAAGGTGGCATTCTACACTGTCGTCACCCCGCAGGATACGCTCAAGGAACACCGCGTCCACTCTGATCCCTAGATCCACCACACTTGCTATTCATTGCCTACGCACCCTTTGGTCCCCCAAGTCAATCACACCACGCACACACCTACAGACTTTCCCGACGCCGCCCGCGGACGCAGCTCGCGATCGAGCACGGAGGGCGCTTACATACTAGCAGCCGCGCGGCACGTACGCTATGAAGACCGTCCATCAGTGAACTAAACGGAAAGATGAACGCAAAGTACGTACGCACGGGAATGCGGCGATGACCAGTGCGACGGGGATACAGTTGGCAACGGCGGCGAGCAGTCGAGGCAGCACGCAGGGAGGACCCGTGACGGGCGAGAACGGAGGGAAGTGGGGGGAGACGAGGTAAGCAGCCCCGTGCCCCGTCTGGTCGACCTGCAGGATACTTCTCGCCGCGGAGCCGTTCGCCTGCGAATTTCGGAGAGTCACGCTAGGTGCGTGCAGACCGCCATATTCCGCAGCTCCTGAAGCCTGAGGACTTGGTCATCGCACAGTCAGGACGACTCGGACTTAGCGCAGGCTCCCCGGGCCCGCATCGTGCACGGCTGTTAGCCTGCGAGATGCTCCACCGTTCCTAGAGGACCAAGGAGCACGGCGAGTGAATTCAATGCGGGTTGCGGTCCCAGTACGGTCCTCACCGGGCCGAACCGGAGGCTCGCAGGGTCGCCGGGGACGAACGCGTAGACTGAACAGGATCATGGATGGTGTTATAATTATGTACGAGCATGCGCGACGGTACCAAGTTGCTGGTTGACGGTAAGCCTGGATCGCAGAACACATGTCAACACATCTCGCTAATGACAGTTCGCCGAACAGACATCAGTGCCAGAGTTTCCCATTCTCTCCGCGGCGGAGGTGCATGTCGTAGTTGAGAGCATTGAATAGATTCATCCTGAACCGTCGGGTACTACGTGTCAGCAGGTGTCAGCTTGCCTCATTGAAAGGGCAGACGCCACGGTCTACCATCTGATGGTGCCACGTCTTCGAATCAGTGATTGAAATCTGATGACTGTAAGCATTGCCCGCTGCTGCTCGGTATGGCCCGTGGCCGCCCTCATGAGGTCTTAGCACAAACTTCTGAGTCATGCACTCACCACCTGCGCTGAGCGGTTGCAAGGAGCACACAGTTCATTTAGGCTCAATCCATACAAACATTGCGAAGTGATAAGAACAACTACGATTGGCCAACTACTGCGGTGTCACTCGTTAGAGATGCAAGGCGATTGTTTAGGGTCTGGAGAAGCGTCGTGTGCAACTCCTCCTGGCTGGCGCGATCACTATCCATGCGATCCAACTCTAAAGCACATGATTCCTTCTCGGATTCTAAGGCTGCGCGGTGGCGGACATTTGACGCCAGATCACGCTCAATGGCGAGCAAAACGCGTTGCTCTCCCTGTAGCAATGTCTCCCATCGTAAGAGCTGGGCGGTTAGCGCCGTATCTTCCTGCAAAACGGAGCATGCACGCTTTATCAAGAACAATTGGTTCCTGATTGCGTCGGCGAGAGTCTGTTATCGACATAGGATACTCAGTATCACTCAAACGGAATACGTCATGTGATAGTACCTCAAGGATTGTTCCAGTTGTACAGCTTTCCAACGAATCGCAGAAGGCTTCTAAGCTGCCAGCGGAAAGTGCTCGGTGAGCTTAAGACTGGGTGCGGATATACAGATGGTGCTTACAGTTGTACCAGATCGGAGCATGTCGCCGCTTCCAGGGGTTTGTTGCGCTGTTCTCGTAGATACTCGCGCAGTCTCGTCCCGCATAGTTGCGCCTCCGAGGACAAGTACGGCGTCTGAATCGACTCGTGCCGACTGAGCTTGATGGGGAGAATTCCAGAGGTAGTGGCGCGACAAGCCGGGCACAACTTGGACGCCTGGAGATGAATTGTAATACAACGTTCACAGAATATGTGACCTGTCAGTGATTGCAATTCGCTTAGCACTGCGATTTCAGGAGAGACTTGATTGGGATTTACCGCATTGCGTCGCCACCGGAGGCTTATGAAGATGGTCGAGCGGCTCATAGCAGATAGGACACTTCAGTCGTTTACTTTTTGAGGACTGTGACATCCGGAAGCTGCGGATGAAGACCTGGAAGGCAAGGGTGGTTATATAATGGCATTCGGAGCCGGTGGGCTCGGCATTTGCCGTGGAACATACCGAGGAGAACACGAGCGCCCAGCGGGATATACCGGTGCCCGGCCGAGACCATCGAGCTCACGGTCATTCCCAACGGACTGTAGATCTCTAGCATGGCGCAAGATGGCTCGACCGGTGCTGTGAATGCATGCAACTGCCGCCCTAGCTGAGAGTAGTACATGCGCAAAGCTACGTCATACTTGCCCTCCAGGGTACCACTGGGATGCTCATTTTTGGTCGGTCGCAGGTCGGTCGCAGGTCGCAGGTCGCAAAACGCAGTGATTGAGCCTCTAAGCGCGACCAAGTAGGAAAGAGGCAACGTCGGCTGCCTCGGATACCTGCTGAGGCGCTAACATAGCGACCGACCGACCTGCGACCGACTAGAATTGAGCATCCCTACTGGCCAATGGCCATGGCCATAGATAGTGATCAGTGGGTTGGGCGGATGAACAGTGGACGGCATGCCTCGTCCTCTCGGTCGAAAGATTGCGGTTGCTGCCGTTCTATCGTCAAGAGTCCCAGGGCAACATGGCTGCTGCACTGGCAGGTCGATCGTGTGCCGCTCTCCGCCTGCTACCCGTCCTGTACTTACTTACCCGACCGTACGCGTGCTACAACGTTGCCGTGAGCCGCTTCCGATGATCGGCTTGCATACTACTTACATGCATAGATTTACTTAGGTATCGTACCGCAGCCATGTGGGCCGTGCACGTGTCGGTGACTCCCGTCATGCCAGGGGCACGCTCGCTGCTGGTCATGGACTGGCGGAAGTCGACGTTGCCAGCACCGGCTCGGATGGGGCGGATGACTTGGGACTCTCTATGCCGTTGCGTCTCGGCTTGGAACGAACTGCCATTAGCATGCAAATTGTGTGACAGTGTGCACATTAGTTTTCACGTACAGGGGAGTCCACGTACCGGACTGCACCATGCATGTAAGCATGGCGGGAATTCGACGACTTCAACTCCCAGTCGAACGATATACCGTTCTTGAATCTTCCTGCCACAGATGCTGATGCTGTCTGAGTCTGCTGCGCGACAGGAGTTGAGTCCGCCGCTATATCGTCGGGGAACGGTGGTCTAGTGGTTCTAGAAGCCAGTCGCACCTCTTCGCACAGATGATACGACTGAGGACGTGGTGGCCCCAATCCATGTAGGAGATCGCGTCCTTCGCTGGTGCAGAGACATGGAGTAGTTGATCAAGCACAGTTTGAAGTCGAGAGTGGCCTTGTACTTCTCAAGCTCTTCCCTGCATTGTGCTTGCGTGGATGGAGGTAGGAACCCAGAGATGGACTGCCACTCCGTGATACTCAAACCGCATTCCGGACCGCAAAGACCAGATGACTGACCCAAGTAGCCAACCTCCGACCGCGGGTGGTACATTCCTGACTGGGGACTCCCGTCGCCTTATTAGGAGAAACGGGGGCCGTATGCATGGCGCGGAACAGCAGCTCGGAGAGCAAGGTTCCTACTTGAGCTCCACAGCACGAGTGTCTTGAAGGACCATGGTGCGCTCGCGAGAAGGAGTAGGGGTTGAGGGTCGTTTGGTGGAGGAAGCGAAGAGACCCTAGGCCTTGACATGGGAACTGCACGAAAGCGACAAAGCGGCATTCGAGGGCAACCCTCGGGCGCGCAGTCCGGCGGACATCCTGTTTGCTGCGCGTCGGCAAGGCGGTAGTGGACGTCATGGAGAGATCTGCGAACGCGAGCACTCAGATATGCGGGCTGTTCGACGAGGCCCACAGACACGGTGAGTCACAGCATCCTTGATATGGAATACGCAGGGATCGGCTGCTGCGACACTATGGAAGCCGCATAGCAGACCGCAATGTAGCGAGTATTGCAGGTTGGACGTAGCAGGGGCTGCCGGCGTTTGCGTCCAGGGTCTGGAATGCCTGGCGGAGACGAAGTGCAGGTCGGTGCATGGCATTTAGTTCGGCGCAATCGCGGTGTGGCTTCAAGTGTGCAGGTGTCCTTCGGCGCTGACAAGCATGTACTGCGACTTTGAAGGTTAGTCGCCACTCATCGTAGGCAGGAGACGCACTGCTATTCGAACATGAGCAACGAGAGCTGCAGACTATGTATTCACCACTAGATGGCACGGACATTGTATGTACTCCCTCAGAACCCGAGATAAGCTTGTTGGGCTATCCTCTCTAGCGTGGCGTGGCGTCTGACTGTCCATCGCAACGTCAGCAACGATGGAGCACGGGCATCCGACGAGCAGGAGCTGCGTACCTTGCCCCCTTATCCATATCAGAGCCTTGACAGACCTCGAATGCGGACATCATGTGTGTGCTCTTTGGCAGCGTGCTTGAGAGAGGTGGGTTGTATTTTGCGGTTTGCCCGGGAGAGAGTGCTTACTATGGTGAAGCTGGAGTACCGTGCTGCTCCTCACAGCAACACTAGCATTCTGGAGTAGATAGTCTAAGATACACAGCTATTTGCTTCCATCCTGCGAAATAATGTCAATCATCAATCTCCGAACCTTCGCGCGATGCGAACTTGGCTGTCATACCTTGAAACGTTATAATTCGGTGCGTTCGGACTGCTAAGTATGCTGCCGGCGGAGTCAACATCGGACGCATGTCCCCGCAAGCAGTTTCGCTTTTAAGCATGTTCGGGTCGCCGTGTACTCGCTTGGCTACGTATTCTATTCGCCTTTCGCGCCGGCTTGCCTTCAGGTCCGTCGTCCTCGCCGAGATCCATGTATGTCGCTCTCCCACGGCAACCCCGGTATCGGCATAGGCATGAGTACTTCTGACCGCGACGTGGCAGCTTCAATAGGGCGTAGCAGGTTACTAGTAAATCATGTACGAGCATTGGTCTTGACATGGTCGAGATACGCGAGCAAGCGGGACAGGTCAAACGTCGATGTCAGAGCTAAGCTGTAGCAATCCAGGAAAGAACGTACTCCTGGCTGCCCCTATAAGAGACGACGCGGTAGGTCAGCATCCCCAGTCTTGCATCTGACGGGTACATGAATCGTAAGACAAGGTCAGCGAAGTTGGAAGAAGCACGGGTACGCTCATCTACGGAGCGGTACGCTCGACATGTTCAAAGTGGCTTGTGCGCATTGTTAGTATTACTGGGCTGGAGTGAGCGACGATGCTCGCACGTACCTCACGATGGCACTATCCGACGGTGTCTCAATCCGATTCCCAGCCTGAAAAGCGCTCCCGTTTCTGCCGTCGTCCGCTCTTCCGGCCTACCATCGCCCAGTCCAGTGGTGTCCGGCCATGGCTTCGAATCGCTACCTACGTGCGGATGACGGTACTATCAAGATCAGTCGGCGGCACTGAGGTCCAAGGATGCAACGACTCACGTCCAAATATGCGTAATCTCGACTCGCATGCTGATATTAATGATCTCAGATATGTTGCGACGTCGGCAAAGGTGCGTTGTGCGACATCAGCGAGCGAGACTTTCCTTCTAGACCATGCCGCATGGGAGCTCACTGATTTGCATGATTTTGGCTATCTGTAGTCTTACTTATGCCAGCCCGTCGAGACATAGCAGTGAGGTCGTGAGGAAGAGGGTCAGATACAGGAGGACAGTCATGGTGGTGTCTCCATTGAGCTCTCGAGACGTTGTGGTGGTCCTGGACTACGAAGCATGGGCAACGTTTGGCTGTCTAGTCTCAGCGTGATGGCCGTGATGGCCCGTAACCCGCCCTCGAGCCCAAAGTATAAGCAGGTGCTTGCTGGTCGAGTGCTGAGCTCCATTCTCCGTGTAAAAATTCCAAAAAATCTCCAAAATACATTTTAAACCAATCACTGTTGAACGGTCCCAAAGAGCGGCTAAGAGAGCCCAGACAGAGCACCATGCACGACAAGAGGAGGGCGGTTGAGCGCCCGTGAGGTCGCGCGGGCGAGGACGCAATTGGGAAAAGGATTGTACCTGATGGGACGGAAATATTGATGTGACTTGGCGCGCTGGGACTAGGATTCGTCTAGGAGGAATGGTATTTCCACCTCCCGCGACTCGCCATAGATCGAAGTACTTATAAAGACAGGTCTTGAGGTGAGTGAATCACGTCGCTAGTGACTGTCACATCGAAACGCGATCGGTAACAGGTGACAGACGCTGTGACTCTGAGTATCTGTGTGGCTACGTCTCCTCTCTCCCTCCGTCATCTGCTCCCCCATGTCTGTTGCGTCTGGTGTGTCTACTCCTAAGCGTACTAACATCAGAGGGTTTTTATGTGTTCTGCTAGCTCAGATTTTCTAGTTAACACCCACTGTCGCCGCTCTACTCAACTGTCCTGGAGGTCCGAGTCGACGAGCGCGCGACTGTCATAAGATACGCCTCTGACCCACAGGCCAAGGAGCATCCAATAAGTGGACGAGGATGGCAAGATGAAGCGAGAGTACCGCAGGAAGGGTTGGGATGGAAAGGGCGATGCAGAGGGCCCGGGGAGGTCACGCAGGGTCTCTCGGGAGAGGCGGTCAGATTCATGCGCAAACCTGTGAGTCTTTCAACCATGCACGCATGCCTTTCTGACACCCGGAGACGACCACAGTCACTTCCTCCCCGACCATGGTCGACTTGCCCGAGGAAGGTCATGGGCCGGTACCTTCGACGGCTGTAGTCTTAACGCGGCCAGAAGTCGGCTGAGGCCGTCATCTGTGGACGTCTCCAGAAGAGCTGTGCGGCATGAGTCCCGCATAGTGGACGAAGCGCAGGAAGGTCATTGCCGAGTTCCATGAGACGGAGAAGTCGTATGTCGACGGGCTCGAGCGAATCCACTCAGTGCGCACCCTTCTTTCTGATCACGACGCTCGCAGGTTGAGTGCGGTTGTAGCAATTCCTAGACCCCATCAACGTGTCCCTCGATATACCGCATCCTTCGCTCACCTGCGCCGAGATCACATCCATCTTCTCTAACTTATCAACGCCTGGAACTTCCACCGATCGTTCTATACGTCCCTTGAGTTCCTCTTCCGTTACTGCACCAACCGCAACCACAACTCTGGGCTGCTCACGCTCACGGTCGCTCAACGCATTGCACTGGGCGATGTGGTCCAAAATGTCACAGGTCCAGTCGCATGGACTAGCCCCTGCCATCCTCGATGGTCTCGTGCCCGTTGCGACCGTCCGCTCCGCGCTGCTGCTACCCACGCAGGTCTTCTCTGCTCTCCGCCAGCTCATTCAGCAGTAGTTCTCGTCTGCAGATCCCGCTTAGCGTCGCGGTGCAATGTTCGTTCTAAGCGTTTGGTCGCAGCTGGTATGTGACGTCGCACTTGAAAGAGGTGTGGCCCATCATCCAATTTGCCCTTCAGGACAGTGACGGCATGGTGCGCCGCGGAGGTTGCGTCGCCATCAGGTGCCTGTGCTCGTGCTCGACAGAGGTGCGCTGCAAAGCACGCGGTGCCCATCCCGACCATGACCTGACTGTGATGCAGCTCGTCAATGATCCCGCGCTGCAGTGCTCTGCCTGCGCTGCTCTGCCGTGGCGGTGGCGGATACCCACCGACACCTGCAGGCCCCGGTCGCAGTCGCAAATTGCTTGCCGCTGCGATCCTCAACCCCAGCACCGACTCTCCTCCTCTTTCTCTTTCCCTTTCTCTTTCTCTTTCTCCCACAATATATATCGGCTCCATTCACCCTGCCCTTGACACTTTCTCAATCACCATGCACTGCAACGTCGGGTGGGCTCAAGTCGAGCAATGACTTGATATCAGCCTGAGTGAACGGCGCGACCCACGAGCACACGTCCGAGAGCGATGACGACGAGCTGCTCTCCGGTCTAGATCTCCAGGAAGTCAAGCTGCTGGAGGCGCTCGCGAATGGTCAGAACCTCTTCAGTCGCGTGCGAATCACCTCTTGACAGTTTCCCGCAGGTCCGACCTTCAACGACTCGTCCAAACTGCCGTCCACGCATCCTAGAAGCAATACCCGCATGTACGAGTTCGCGGTAGGCCCGCCACCCTCTGCTGCTATTACCGAGAGTCTGTCTCATTGCGTACTCGAGCGGCATCGCCTCTCCGCCGCCCACCAGCGTCCCCCCTCGCGCGGCTACTCTACGCTCGAGCATCACAAGACAGCAGAAGCGCGAACCCGTTGAGCTCGAGGACGACGAGAATCAGCAGTACTTCGTGCTTCCTACTCCTGCATCACCTTTCCCCTCTGCGCCTCTCACCCCGCCAACAAGGACGCTGACTCCTCTCACTACGCGCAGCGTTATCCCTCTCACCAGCAAGTGGCATACCATCGCTGCGTTGGAAACTCCCGTCCACGAGTACGCACGTATGCCTAAGTCACCCATGAACTACCAGAGCGCTCAATCCCAACAACCAACCACCCTCAGCACATCAGCACTCGAGTCCGACGCCCACCGGGCAGACACTGAACATGGATCCTCAACCGCGCCTCGTACACCCCGCCGTCCGTGTGCTTCCAAGCCTCGTTTCCTCCGTTGTCCGATGACGCTCGACTCACTAACGAGTCCGCTCTTTGCCCATGCCTCCCATGAACCCGCTCGCTGTTTACACACACTCTCAGACCGACAGCGCGAGCACTACCAACCAATTCCTGGATCGTCCCGATCCTCGTACACCTGCCTATCCCGCGTATCCGAACTCCCCCGCACTTGTACCCCCGACACCGTTCTGGCAGACGACTGTGTCGCAGCAGTCCGGGCCCGGCACCGTCGGGCCCAGTGTCGAGGTCCGACGCGAGCGCGGCGGCAGACTCCCGGACCGACAGTCGGTAGCTTCGGCACGTTCACTGAGCTGGACCCGATGAAGATGCTCAAGCAGCACCAGGAACAGGCCCCGGATTCGACGGGGCACGAGATGGGCGGGGAGCCCATCGTCGTCTCTGTCGGGCTGCTGCTTGCGCCGCACCATCGTGGCGGTGGGAAGAAGGCGCGTGCGCACGCGGCGGGCGAGCTCTACCCGCTGGACCAGTTCACACTCGACATCTTCGTGTCTACCCAGTCGTCGTGGACGCGGCGGTTTGAGGTGAACTATCCGGGCGAGCGGCGGCGGCGGAGGCAGGCGAATCTAGAAGGTGCGGGAGGCGGCGGCAAGGGCGAGGTGCGGCCTCCGGGGATTATCCCGCTGGAGAATTGCGTGCGAATAAGGTGCGTGTCCTTCCTTGGACGAGATATTGTTGTGTAATCGCTGATTGTGTGCGCAGCCCGCTTTTGCCCTCGACGTGTCAGTCCGCCCGGATGGACTTCCTCGCCCTTGCCCCGGGGGTTCATTGATCGACGTCCTAACGCTGACTGACGTGCACTTGCAGGAAGACTCCGAGCGAGTTGATTCAGACATCATGTTGATTGCGGACACGTAGAATAGTGTTACACTGCCATGAATATTGCAATGGACTAGCTAGGCTCGCATGCCTACTGACATCATTGCTTAGTATCTCTTGTAGTTTACCCCGCATAGTCATCTGATTAATCAAGCACCGCCAGCTTCGCTTACACTGTCGTAGTCCAGGTCTTCCCGGAGGGCCTTGCTATGTCAGTACTGGCAGTAAGTAGTGAGTCACGCTCCTGCCAGCTGCACCGTCACAGAGCCACACATCATAACGGCCCGGGCTCGTTAGCACTTCGGATTCAGCGTTGATATTATTATTCGTGATGACACTGAGTACACCGTAAGTCCACTAGTTTGGGACATCCAGGCCCTCTGTCAGAATGCGCAACACCGCCTGATCATCGTACTTGTTGGATTTGCGCAGATCTGCAACCGGCACGCGCAGGTTCATGGTGAACTCCGGATGTAGATCCGTCCTTAAGACATCGTTAGACACGCGACGCCGCGCCGACATCAACATCTCCACTCACAGATGATCGAGAACGCCTCCCCTGTTGTACTTCGTGCCAGCCCCAGGGCATCCCTCATTCTCTCTGGGACAGAGGAAGGTATGATCAGGGCGGTCTTGACGTCGGCTCTTCTTCCGAGTGCGCTTTGCCTGGTTCTTACGCCTTTTGCTTCCTGCGTGAGAGCTCACGTCTTCTGGGGAATTCTCATGCTGAGAAGCTTTCGTCAGTGTGTTGTGCATGCAAGGATTGGAACGCAGCCGCACCATCGACATGTCTTCGGGCTCCCTTGTCAGAGTCGCTTCGCTGCAATCCCGGGAGGAACTATATCCTGGAATGCGCTGCTCCTGGGGTTGTGTTCCTGAGTAGCTATGTCACCGCCTACGATCATACTAAATGAAGAGAGCTGACTGACCGGCATCCTGATCCTTGTATGAGGTCACCGAGAGCCACGCGTACCACAACATCGTATACGCCTGTAAGATGTCTTCGCCAGCTTGCGAAGAGAGACGATGGAGGCGAAATTCAGAAGTCAGTTCCAAGGTGCGATCGATGTTCTGGGGAGACACAAAGTCACATGCGACCTTAATCGCACTCGCTGAGTTTCGAACCTATCAATGTCCTTAGTGTGAGTACGCTCCATACAAGGCATAGGACCGACCTGGTGGGCACAACCGGCAGGTATGAGGATTGCGTCACCGACGCGCTGGTAGATTGTCCAAGGCGATATGCCATGCTTCTTTTTCAAGCGAGCAAGCATGTCATCGGTGAGGTAGAGAGTTTGCTTGTATACTGGGTGAATGCCGTCTTCAGGCTTGGTTTCATCCACGAGAAAATTTCGCAAGGTGCCAGCATACTCGGCAGGGAAGATATGCCATATAGCAGAGGGAATATGCAGTGTCGGAGACCAGGTGAGGATGTTGATCGCGTCCGTAACGTCAAGGTGCAACTTAGTCGTCCCGTACGAATCGTCTTCGGACCCCATTGCTGAGTACAGTTTGGGACCTGCGAGATAGGGGAACTTCATCGCTACACGGGTCATGCGACATCCGTACTTACTGACCTAAGTCAGGCATGAGAGCTTGCGTGGGGTAATGTGCGGACAAGTTGAGAACGCCGTCACTCCGAACCAGATCTCGACATTCTATCGGGATAGTAGTCAAGAATCCCTGGTAAAGTGAAAGGAAACGATGACGGAAATCTCCGTCAGTGGGCCAATCCTGAAGAGTGTCCACAGCATCAGTTTTCGTAGATCCATTTGACAGCATGAACCGAGCAAACCTTTAGCTTTTGAACGCCAGAGCACTCAAGCTCTCCCAGTAAGCGTTTGAAGAACACGGCCGCAGGAATGCTCCGGGAACCATCTGCCAGTTTGTTCGTTGCGCAATCGATCGGCGATACCCTCATGTCTCCGTGCGTGTGGATGAAATATTCGGGGCTCCAGTTTCCTTGCAATTGCTTATCAAGACCGGAAAGTACCACAGGTACACCTGCTTTCCACAGATCGAAGAACTCAGAGCTGGCCATTACCCCCTCCCTGTACGTGGGCACAGCCTGTGGGGGTGTCGAAGGGCGACGACTTGAACAATCTGCACCGAGTGAACTATTGATGTAACATCGTCAGCACAATGGAAGGAGAGGACTGCTGTTGTGGTTACATAGGTTCCATCCGTTCTATCTCCTTCTGCAACACCGTTACTGTCATCCGACTACAGGGATGAAGAGTGGACGCCGTGTGCATGGCGCCTGAGTTACACAGGACGAATGCCTTGAGCTGCATCACATTATCTCCATCAGATGTACTTCGAGAGCAGATATATGACATCAACTCACTTTCAGGGGGATACTGTCACCCTGAATCTCTGCGATACAGGCATTGCACGCTTCTATGCCGCAACAGGGACAAAACCATGTCTTCGCAAATAGTTCAGACGCACAGATATCTGCGACTATCGGTCACTACGGACATAGTGACGCAGAGCAAGCATATAACCATACCGCACTTGAGGCGTTGCTTCAGTTCCGACTTTTGAAACACAGCGTCCGACCTCAATATATGCGCCAATTCGCTTCTCAACACCGGAAGCAAGATACTGGCACATAGCTCCTGCATGCACATGTCTCGGAGTTAGAGAACGGAGGTATAAAAATAGAGAGGAACGTCCACCTTTATCAGCTGAACGTGGTCCGCGCTCATATTCTGGTTGTAAGAATGCGCGAAGAAGGGTTGTTCCGAGTTTGAAGTAGCTGCCCGCCGGTCATCGCAGAAGGCGGTCTCCAGCAAACTGCCGTCAACAGATACAAGTGCCTGTCGAAAGCCTAAAACGGGTTAACACCTAAGTCCAGAGTTGGTCAGCAACTCACCAATAAACCGACACCCGCCAGATAGGCTGAGCGTGGACTCTCCTAGAGTTCGTACGCAGGCAACGCACTCCTGCAGTGATTTAAATATACGGGCGCCTTCTGGGCTTCTGGGATTCAGTCGTGCCTTGCATGGTACCCGCTGTGTGTGCCATCGTGCCTGAAGTCTTACGGCGTCCATGGAGTGTCGGCTGCTTCAGTATCTGTAGTACTTGCTACTGCTATACCGGCGACGGTGGCCAGCGCTTGGTGCCCGAACTTGCGCATGCAAGGCTGTCACCTGTGACGGTCTGACGCCACGCGCGTCTAGTACCCATGGGGCCTGCCGTTCGGAGTGAAAGCGGAGTGACAAAGCCCACTGCAGGACGGCATTCTCTTTTCGCTCTCCGCGTTCGATGTCCGAAGGGGTCAGGTACGTAGTAAACGCGTCTGGTAACGAGACTAAGTCGGTGCTATACTCGCTTCACAAGTTCACATCTCCTCTCCAGCCTGCAGATCTAGACGTCCGGCCAGTATCGCCTCTCCTGTAAGTTGCAAGCCTCGGCTAGTTGCTTTGGCTACCGTGATGGTGGTACTTCCCCATTACTAGGCGTAGTGGTCGGCTCTAAAGAGACGGATGCTGCTTGGATAGCGCGAGAATGACCCTTGGACCACGGTACCCACAAGTGCGTGTACTCCAAATTGGTTGCTTAAAAGCTCCAGCATTGACTGTCGCCAAGACTTCAGCTCGCATATAAGGATACTTCGATCCTGACCGCATACACTACATGGTGCGTCGTCATTGATTTCAACCCCGTTTCCCCATAACGCCCACGACTTCACGAAGGAGTCTATCTCCCCCACCCCCGGATTATCACGATGTCAAAGAGGAGAGTCTTGCATCGACTCATCTATCTGCGACGGACGGTCTCATCAACTTATGGCGTCTACAACCCCTTCGTCGCCCCCAAGCGCGATCTCCAACCAAGGCGGTAGCGTTAGCGGCAAGTTTCGCCCTCGGGAGTTAGCTGCTGTGACCAGCCGTAGCGTGTCTTCGTGCACGAGGAAATGACAACGCCGCTAGTACTTACTCTGGTGGCAGGTACGCCTTCGTCCCGGTCCATGGCGATCGTCTGTCTCCCACTTCTTCAAGGTTAAAAACGATGAGAACGTCGTCGAGCCAGACGTCGAGCTTGCGTCCGAAGTGCTTGCAGCCTGTGCGGCTGCTATGTACGCGTTCTGGACGGAAACGTCGTCAGGGCGGTCTAGATCAGCAGGGTATGTGGCCAGAAGACGGGCCCGAATTGTGAGTAGTCAACTAGTACTCGTCGTCGCGATGCCGATGCGCTCATCCTCACGCTCCGCCCGTTCAACCCAAACGACATGAAACGCATCGCGTTATGGGACTACCAGCCGTCGGAGGACGACGTCGACCGTGCTCGACTGCGAATGATGAGTGTCGATTCATCTTCGAGAAGGGTGTGTTACCACAGTGTCTGGTCCGTTTGAAGCGTCCTGATTGCATTCTGGAAGGTGATAGTCCGGAGGAGGGGATTCACCGCGTGGACAATGCGCGCTCCTTGGTGCCGAACGCGCTTGTCACTCAGAACGTTTCCGAGCGCCATGCGTGGTACCTTCACAAAGCGACATCGCTCAAGAAAGCGCGGTTTGTCGCCCAGGTATTCAACCGATGCGCTTGCGTGAGGGTTCGGATCGTGGACTACTACGCTGACTGGCCAAACAACCCAATACGCGTATCATGTTGCGTTCCCTCCCCTGCATGGCGCACCCCGGACTGCCGACGAAGATCGTCAAGACGCTCGTCGTCGGACTAATCCAGCTGAGCACAGACGAATCAGGGTGCGACCCTAGGGCGATTAGGAAAGATGCAGCACGAAGAGGACATGTCGACCGCCATGGCGCGGGCCGGGAGTCGAGCACACTTGCGGACCTCGTCATGGTCAGCGCCCTTCCCTCACGCTGTCCTTGATACGGTTCATGTACTCATCTCTTCACGACTTGCAGGGTTGCTTGAGGATGTTGCACCCGCCATCGCAGCGGCCTGCGCCTCTCATTTTCCAGTCCCCGGCTGACAGAGCGACTATGCAGAAGCTACGCACACGACACGGCTGAGGACTTCTTCGCAAAGATGGTGTTCGTCTCTGCGTGGGGAGCCTCTCGGTTTGCTGCAGTCGCTCTGTGGTCCCCTGCTTCCTTTTCGCGCGATATTCGAGACTTGCCGCCCACTCGACACGTGGCCGTCAAAATCAGAAGAGGCTCCGCAGACCAGCAGACAGTGTGCCCAGATATTGCAGAGTCGGAACGCGAGTTCTGCAGCTGAGTAGGCGTTTGGTAAGCTGTCCTCCGGCCCTTGGATCCGGATATCATGTGCATGCTTACCTGATCGCTCTCAGCGTCGAACTGGGCCCCTCCAAAGTCGTCCGCGGCTGCAGCACGACGTTCCGCGAAGCTTCCCAAACTAGACTTCACTCAAGGGATGTGAGCGTACCTCAGGCTCCCGTTAATCTGCAGAACCTTACCTGTATATGCGCAGCAGCTTGAGTTCTGCTTGCCAGCGCTCCTGGAGGCTCGAGGCAGAACCAAGTACTTACAAGAGTGCGGGTGCAGAGGCCGTACTCGAGATGATTGCAATAGTCCGCAAGCAAGTTTTCAAGCGAGTCCAGACCGCTGTAGAAACCGAGCAAGTTCGGGCGCAAGTCACAGAGACGCAGCGAGCTGCTACACGCGTCGCGAGATCGTCATGACATATATATGTATCAACACGCACTGATTTTTCTCTTCCAGACGCGTCTATCGCAGACAGCAAAATCCAAGACGAGCCCCTCACGCAAGATGCTGCCACTAGTGTAGATGTTTCCGAGTCGCTCGAGAGCTTGCAACATCTCCGGTATGTGGCGCGCACTTACCTTCTGCTCGCCGCAGTCCTGTCGACGCGAACTGACCTGTTCACGATCTCGCAGCACGGTCATTAACGTCGAATCCGCATACAGCATGGTCGGGCATCGCAGTGAGGAGCCAAAACGGAGACCAAGTTACGTACTTCTCTGGCTGTTTTGCCGCTACACCATATGTGTTCAGGATGACCGCGCAGGGTCGCGGAAGTCGTCTTCATCGAAGGCATCAGAAGCGACGGAGGGCAGGGAGTGGCGGTGGACGGGAATGGTCTCATCGCCGGGGTGCGATCTTACAACGGGTGGGTATTCCTGGTCACGAGAGTGAACCAGGTTTGAGGTTGACAAATGCTGCATCAGTTTGGGGTGGGAAACCACACGTGGTGTGTGCTTCTGTGTTTAGGGTCGCAAGAAAACGAACCTCTTTCTCGCTCTCAGCGCGCGGTGCTCTGTGGCTTGTCAGGCGGCCACTGTGTAGTACTATATATTTGGTGAGGAGACGTCGCGCAGCAGCGTGGCGGGTGGGTCGTAGATGGTGTTCATCTTTGTATATGATCGAACTGATTGGTAGCAATGGCACAGTGAAGTGGGTACAGGAGAATCAGCTATCATCAATTACTATGCCCTGAATTGCCGAACCAGTTTGAATGTAACAAAATATCATCAAACTACTGTACACTGTTGGATTCTCGACTACATTCATGACATATCTCTTTTGATGGTTGACAGCGGTGGTCACTGATATCCGACACATATGTCAGCAAGACAAAGTGGGACTCATTACTGGACATAGCTAAAGAAGGCACGGACATGCTCCAGATCGCCAACCTCAATATTACCAAAGTTGGTAACGGGATCATCAAGAACCTTCAGAATGACAATAGGCCCATACCAGGGCCTTGGTGGCTGCAAGGACTTGTCCGCCAAGGCAGCAATAGGTGCATTGAGCAAGCACCCTTTGAGGTACTCATTAACGGAGAAGTAGATGGCGATGGGCGACGGAAGGGGCTCGAGGTCGTGACCGAAGGAGACTATGGTTCGGGCTGCAGGGTCATCGAGGTAGTGGCACAACAGAGCAACCCAGCTGTAACCAAACTCGCCCTTGCCGATGTCGCGGGGAATGATGGGGACGTCGACGAAGGTCATTTCATCTATGTAGTAGGTCAGCACTGATATAGCTGTGAAATGGTACATTGGCTTACTCTTGTGGGGATCAGCGTACAGCCCACGCACGGTACGACATGTGTCTGCAAGGGCCAGCCACTCAAATTGAGCAGGAGGTTCACCTGATGGCGACTCCTCATACATCAATCAACGATGACTGAACTGCTGGTAGTCAGGATCACCATTGACAGTCAGGGAGTACTGCATGGCACGGTGAGTGTTGATGATAGCAGCACCATCACACTGCATTGAGTGATGGTCCCAGTTCTGGGAGGATGCAAGTCAGCTGGGAGTATGGTTAGAGTATACAAGGAAACATACCTCGAGGATGCGGCACGGTCCACAGTAGTACGCAGGAGTCGAGCAGGCGGAACAAACATAGTTAGCTGCATTGCCGCATGCGTGGCACATGCCGGGGTTGGCTGTGTTGTGGAGAGCCGTCATAGGATGGGGACGGGACAAGCGAGGGGATTCATTGATGTCATGTCCAATGACAGACTGCATTGCATTGACTAGTAGAGGGGGTAGAGTCAACCTGTCAGGAGATGACGCCAGGGTTTGTGTCTATATATGTGATAGAACGTGACCCCTCACACGTGCAGGGAAACTCTTGGTACTAGTCTGTCACACGCACATACAAGGCTGCGAGGTGATCGACCCATAATCCTGGCTAGGCATTTCAAGGCAACCATTAGTATACATCATGCGGACTTAAGTGGGGAACCATCTCTTGAGTTCCATGCTGTCACGATGTTAGTAAGTATACTGTCAGCACCATTGCAACCCTGGATCAGACATACCTCCACCCCTGCACGTTTTCTGGTCAGAGTTAACATTCATTCACATCTTCAGATACATGAATGTTACGGTCAGTGGACCAGCACCCCTTTTCATTTTCCCTGGAACTTCCACTTTCCCATCTTGATCCCTTTACACATCCCATTTTGGACCCCTTGATTTCATTCTCGCGCCCGTATGCTCTGTTCCCGCGACCGCATGCCTTGTTCTCGCACTTACCATCCCGTTACCATGCAGTTTCCCACCCTTTTGTCTCCCACTCGTACAGCCTCGCTCCCTTTCCTGCATGAGTCACTTCCACTGGCACGTGATTGTTCAGAGTAGACTAGTATATAAGCCCCTCTCAGCGCTTACCTGGTCCCCATCTCGACCTCCTGGTCATTGGGACTAGGTGCGTTTTCCCCCATGTACATTCCCCTTGTCTCTGTGCTAATATAACCTGGTCATTGGGACTAGTCTGTCGCAGTGCGCATGAAGACTAGCTATCGACGACTTTGTGCCTCCGAGCCAGTCGTTGCTCTGCCCTCGTCGAGCTTTCTCTCTACTCCCCCCTTTCGGCTCCTCGCCGCTCGCCCCTCAGACCGTCGCCGATTGACGTCTGGTGTCTACGCGCCTAGTCGCCGCGACAATGAAGTTCTGCTTCGAGTTATTACTTCCTCTGAGATAGAGCCACAGCCTGGCCAATGAAAGTTCTATCCACGCAATTTAACAACACCTGTGTGGTATTTTTGTCTGTTCCTGCATGCTAATGCTAGTGCCCATCAGCTTCGAGATATGGACACGAACGGCAGCCGAAACTACCCATTTAATCTGCATGCACGTTCTTCAGTGAACCATTCTATCATCTGCACGTGTATCCATAGGTGACAACAAAGGCCTTCTTGAGCGCGAGAATAGTGACAGGCCTGATGTTCATTCACTTCAGATCGATGTCAGTCATCTGCTTACCATTGAAGAGGCATGAACCATCCGTGGCGATTGTTACCTTCGTGTTGTCTTCGTCGAGTTCCATATCGACTAAGGCATTCGAAACCGGGTCTATGCCTGTAAAGATTCTGAAAGCATGGCCGATATTACCGTAGGTGGTTATACAGCGATCAAAGGGGTCGCGCCATCGTGAGCCGCTTCGTGTCTGAGGTCTTCCATCATGTCTCGCTCATATCCCTCCGGTTGGCGTCGCCGTGGTTCCATTTCTCCGGCAGAGTCTCGATCATCTCTCGAGCCCTAGTGGCGCATAGGTGGGGACTTGTACAGTTGATCGTCTGTTTCAGGTGTACACATATGCTGCACCCACACGTAGCGCGCGGTTTATGCTCCGTCCCGCCTAGAAGCATCACCAGCTCCATGCAGTCACCGACCGTCTTCACCCTGTGGTTGGTCTGTAGGCAGTCGAGCAGTTTTGACGGCATCGTCAGTCTGCCCAGAAGACCGCGGTCCGCGTACACATGGTCCCACATCGGCATCTCCTTGATTATCTCTTTTGAGAAGGCAAGTCCTTCTAGCCGTAGCCCATACTTTTTTGCCACTCTCATAATGCTTTTCAGTTCCGGTGGCAGGTCTTTCAGCTTCGGTTTCCACTTCTGAAGGAAGGGGTTGAATCGGAGTGCCACCTGTTTCGGCCGACAGCCCTTGGGGACATGGCTCGCAAAAAGGTTGTCCGCCAGAAATGCCCACAGCGGACGCTCCTTCCCAAAGTCAAGGTAGGCTTTGAGCCACATGACGTCGATCGCCTCGTTCCTCATTGCTAAATCTACTATTCCTAGCCCTCCTTGCTCAACTGGGAGACATGCATGCTTCATCCCGACTGGTGTGTTGTGCCGGTCATCCCACAGGTAGCCTCGGATGATCCTGTTAAGTCTCTCCAGTATGTCGTCCGGCATTCTCTGGACTGTCGTCAGGTACTGGGTCATCCCGCTGACTATCATCTGCACCACATGCCTCTTCCCTTGCAGCGTAGCATGGCCAGCTTTCCATCTTGCCATGACCTCCATGAGAGGCTTCCTCATAGCAACGATTTTGTTCAAGACGAGCGTCCATACATCAACATTACTGATACCATTCCCAAAGAAGGCACCCAGGATTCGAACCGCTTCACTGTCCTGGGCCACATGGATACCTTTAGGGTGGTTTCCCCAGCCACCCGTTATTCTGTAAGTCTCCGCCATCTCCTCTCGGAAATCCGGTGAGCCGATTGGAATGATCTCTGTTTTACTGAGGTTGAATCTCGCCTTGGCTGCTGAGCACCAGGTATCGAGTACCTTCTGGAGGGTCGCAAGATCGTCGCGACTTGAAAGTTAGACAGTCGTATCGTCTGCAAATAGTACTGCCTTGAGGACCTCTTCACATCTCGGTATACTGAAACCTTTGAGATCAGACCGTCGGATCATTGCCGATAGAGGTTCAATAGCGAGGTCGAACAGCAGACACGAGAGGGGGTCGCCTTGGCGTACCCCTCTATACACACAGTATGCGTTGCTCATGATCCCGTTGACCATTACTGAAGTCTCTGCCTTCTCATACAGAGATTGAACCAGTTTGATGAAGGCATCCGGTATTCCAAACTTATGCAACACCCTCCAAAGGTAGTCGTGCGCGATCTTGTCATATGCTTTTTCTTGGTCCAGAGCCACGATGGCCCTGTCCTCGCCTTCCTCCTCGGCCCAGGTCATCATCATCCTAGCAAGCTGGGTGTGATTGTGGATCCTTCGACCTGGGACGAAACCTGCTTGCGCGCGGTCTATAATCAATGGCGCTACGTCCGCTAGCCGCACCACAAGTATCTTACTAAGAAGCTTGTAGTCCATATTAAGGAGAGCGATTGGCCGGTAGTTAACTACTCTCGTGCGCTCACCCTTCTCTTTGTAGATCGGGGCTATCCACCCCTGCGCTAGGGAGGTTCGAGCATTGACTCCATGCAGCCTGGCATCTTCAAAAGCCACCGTCAGGAGTCTAACAACGTCAAAGTTGTCTCGATCTTCAAAACATTTGTCCTCAACATATCTGGCATGCAGGACCTTCCACAGCTCGAAGGGGACCCCATCAAGACCCGGGGCAGTGCGATTCTTTGCAAATCTGAGGGAGAGTGCACATTCGTCGTAAGTCACTTCGCCTCTGATCTTTTGAGCCTGGGTTTCGTCGACTCTAGCCTCGAGGCTGTCCAGGGCTACCACTATATCCGCTTTGCGTTCAGCTGGGGATTTCCTCCCCGACTCATCTCTCTGGATATGCATATGATGGGCCCTTGCCATCTCGGCCATCTTGGTCGAATCCGACTCGAAAATCTTCTCACCCGCCACACCTAAACGTCCTTCCCTCTCAAGGCAGAGATAATGTCTCGAGGAGCGCATTCTCGATGCATTTTGGACCAAAACTTGGTCGGCCGTTCTCCATATATACGGTACAGTGCTCTAGAATTTTGTTGCTGCTGCATGTAGCGTCGTTGACGTAACTGACGTATCTGCTTCGTTAGGGCTTCCGCTTCCGCCATCCTATCGCACTCGGGCTTGTCGCGATCCGCCTTGACTTCCTTTAGGGCCTGCTCATGCTCTCTGATTTCCCCCAGTAGTTTAGGTACCACCTCGCGTTCACGGTTCCTCGCCAGTTTCAAGGCATCCAGCTTGAAATCACACAGGATCCTCTGTGGGTTAGCATCCTCCGTTCATCCTCCAGCCCTGTCGAGGTCAGCCAGTTCTCGTATGGCCTTCATACCTTGGAGTTTGATGGCCTTCGTTAGTGTTTTGTCCTTGATGAGTCGTATAGGGAAGAGGGGTCTCCCTTGTCCTACCACTGGGGCATTCTTCGGGGTGAGTTGGACCATTACAAGACTATGGTCCGTTTTTACTCCTGCCTCACATACGGTCCATTCCCTAGCTCCGTCAAAAGTATCCGGTGTTACATATATGCGATCGAGTCACGAGAAAACAGCGTTTCTCCCAGAACCTCGGTGAAACGTATACTCCCAGACATTCGGGTTCGTAGCACGCCAACCATCCGCGATCATGAGACCAAGACTCATTTCCAGGTCATCCAGCGCAAGGACAGATTGGTCCAATCCTTCATTGACAGAGAGCCGGTCCAACGGGTCCTCCACATTATTAGAATCCCCAGCCATTAGATGCGGGCGCGGAAGATCCGGGTGATCCTCATAGTATTTGCGCACTTCCACGAAAAAATGTTTGCGCTCGGCAGCCCCTTCCGAGGTTGGCGCATAGATGCATAGTATGTATCGGGTGTCGCCTCCTTGGCAGGGTAGTCCGACTTGGAGCGCTCTTCCAGGTACTATTTCAGTGGCAGTCGTGTCCTTGGTGTTGATGTATCTTGCATTCAGGACTACCGCTACGCCCTCTCTTTGCATTGGTGCTTCTCAATTTGCCGAGTGGAAAACTTTGATCCTCCGCGCAAACATGTTGTGGATTGCCGCCTTCCTTTCCTCGGTGAGATGGGTCTCCTGCACAAGCAGGACACCTATTCTATACTCGGACATCATCCGAAATAGCTTGCCCCACTTATTATCGGCATGGTCTCTAATCAGGTTACCATAGCCGTTCAGGTTAAGCGAAGCCACCTGAAGCACCACTCGGGACTCCTTTTTCCTCCTCTTCTTCCTAGCTCGCCTATTCGTTGGCCTCGAGACTCTTTCATCATCTACCGCTCTCCTCTCATCTCCTACTCCCATCGCCGTCGCATCTCCAGGGCCTACGCCGTGCTCCAGATTCGCCTGACTCAGTTCATTCGCCTCCTCGTTGTGCGTGTCGCCGATCCTGGACCCGTCGTCATCAGCTCCCATACGGACACGCTCATTCCGGGAACCTCTCTCCGGGCCAGGGCGCTCATTGCCAGTACCGATATTCATGCCGCTTGTGTTGTTATGTGGTAAGATTTGATTCGCAGTTGCATAGAGTCAGTCAAGTCACAACCATGGTCTTGACTCTAGACAGAAAAACCCTCTGCCAAGGTGACGCAATGCGTGAGTACTCAGCATGTAGCTGCCTTTCCATACACTTCGCTTACGCGCGACACGTCTGGCCTAAATAGGTCGCTGCATGAAGCACCGACGAGACTTTCCTGGCCGTGACCAGTATATTAGGTCCCATCGTGGCTCGTCAGGTAGGCGCGTCGCTACAGCCGCGCCTTGACGATGCGTATCTTCCGGGATGCCATCTCCTGTACGCCTCATTCCTCACTCTCCTATGCCCCTCATTTGTCTACTAGGTTCTTCATCCTCCTACAATGCATCTCGTCCTTCTACTCGGTTCCTCGTCCTCCTGCGCTCGTACATCTACTAGCCCATCTTGCGACTCAGCTGATCCTCCAATGTGCATATGTGAGCGGGGTTTTGTCATTAGTGAGCCAGTATCAGTACTACTCAGTTGCTATGATAAATCAACCGTCCTGGGGAACGCCTTTCAGTTCCACCTGCCCGTGCTTCCTCCACCCCGTCCAGCACCGCGCGGCACCCAGGATCTCGAGGGGGTCCTACCCGGCCAAAAGCCTCGTGCCCCCAGATGCCGTTGGCCTCTGTTGCCTTGTCCTCTGCCATTGTCATGTCCCCAACTGCCTATCATCCCACGTCCGCGTCCACCTCCGTTCGCCTGCATGCTTCTGTCTTGGGATGTCTCCCCTCGTCCCCTGCCCTCACCGCCTCTCTTCGTCTTCCCGACTAGCTCGCGTGTGTGCGATCGCGCTCCCACCTCGGGGCCCTTCCATCCCTCCATCGTCGGGAAGGGGCATTCATCTGCCTCGTGGTCCACCCCGCGACAGTTAGCACACCAGAAGAATTTGCGAGCCGTTCCGGTGCTGTTGAGGAAAACGTTGTAGCGGCTCGATCGCATCTCGCCGGCCCACTCTCTCCATCGTCCCATATCGTCCGTTGGAAGGAAGAGATACATGTTTGCTACGAACTCCTCGTCCTCGGCCGACATCACCTTGATCTTGAGCGAGCTGACAACGTACTCGACCCGTCGGTGCTGCGGAATACTCTCTAGCTGCCGGCTCATTTTGTGAGCTCTTCCAGTCGCCATGTCATGTGTTCGGAGCAAAGTACTTGCAGGACCGCCTCGCGTATGGTATGCTCGTCAGGTTGCAGGAAACTGACTAGCCCGCAGACCCAGGGATAGGTCATAATCGAGACGGTTTTCGTCGAAATCACCCGAAGTTTAGTCATCGTGCGCGCACCCTTCTCGGACAGGCCCCGGATTACCCAAACGAAGGGTAGATCCCTAGTCTTGATGGTGTATCTCCAGTCGGGATCCGGGGGAACCACGTAGAAAGTAGTTTCACCAGTCAGGAAAGTGGTGAGGCTCGTTACGCCCAACTCGATATGTCGGTTGATCGTCGCGTCCTTCGTGTATTTGTAGTTGTAGACAGTGAATAGGATGATTGGCTTCCCATCTCTCCAGATTACTCGTGTCCACTCGGCTGACTGGCCACCTAGGATTGTCTCCGGATTGTCGAAGTGGGTTGCCCATTTGCTGTCTGTTGGAGAGACTAGGAGCACCGGCACGTCTCCCGCAGACTCGTCCTCGGCCATTGCGGTCGGGGTCGCGCCGAAATCCTCGTAGAGCGTACTCCGTCCAAAGGGGCCTTGGGTCTCGTCATCGTGGTACCAGCGTGGGACGTCTTCCTCGCCATCGCCAGAGGCAGATGGCTCTGGACATTCCTGGGTCCGATGTCGCTCCTCGCATACTCCGCGTCCCTTATCCTGGATGCTCGCCTCCTTGTCTACGCTCATCACCTCCTCGTCATCACGGGAAGGCTCGTCCTCAGCCTCGCCCCCAGTCCTCGTCTTGTAGGCCCATGCTTTGGTGTTAGGGATCGCCGAGAAGAAGGAATTCGATCCTCCTCTGGCCCCTTCGCCACCTAGCCGTCCTAAGCCTTCGACTGCAGGCCTTCTCCCGTCATCCTCGTCGTCGCGCTGGCCTCTCCGAGGTTGCGGCACGTAGCCTCCTGGCCAGCGTTCCTCTCCTGTCATCGGGGTGTCTCTCGAGCACGTCCGTCGCGCCGGTTCCAGGTCTGTCAGGATGTTGTTGTGTTGAGGTTCCTATTGGCCCGGTCATGTTGGTCGACCGACTCTAGGAGGCTTGTCGGGCCAAGGCTCCTTCCCCTGCTCGAATCCGGGAAATAGCCGCTGCTGGACATGCTCGGCATTGATTCGTCCCTGCGTTGCCGTCCGTGGCCGCGCCGAAGGTGACTTTTGTTGCCTAGGGCAGACGAGCCGAGGCTGAAGGGGGTGGGGGGTTGTCCGGACACATTCGCATAGCTATGTGAGGAGAACATCGCGTTCTGCGCAGATACGTCGCGCCTCGGGGTGGAGAAGGCTACAGAATTCCGAAATCTAATACTATTCACGTCCGCACCATCCATCCCTCTCCAAGGGTTCATCATCTCATGGATCGGCGGCAGCCTGATCGTGTTTTGGTGGACGTCGCTCGCGTCGCACTTGGGCCTTTGGCTCGACCAGTTGAGTTCTTCAGAGGTGGGGGAACCCATCCATGGCCGCTTGGATGCGGTCAGCGCAGAGTCAGGGCTGGGACGGGACACCGAGTGCTCACCCAGGACATGCTCGTGTCTCTCCTCGGGTGTCATGTTACGCTCCGCGTATTCCATACGGCTCTGCTCCTGGTTCGACGGAGGACCGCGTGTGTCGTGCCGGTACTCTGTGACTTCGCCTTCCTCGTAGTCCATTGCCTCGTGGTCATCGAAGAGGACAGAGGCCGGCCCAGCCTGTGTCCTAGGGATTGGGCTCACAGCATCCCAGAGGGGAGCACTGTCAAAGCTTCTCGGCGAGTCCAGGATCTGGTGGTGTGCGGCGGTCTCTTGCCCCTCGTCTGTGAAAGCGACGCTTATCGGGGAGCTCGGGGGAAGGGAGTCGCTCTGCTCACGCTGGGGCCCTGTTTCCTGCCCCGACGTGCCCGTCCTTCCCGGGGTTCCTTTGAGTGTCTCCTCATCGTCTGTTGCGACTGGGACCTCGTCATTGTAGTGCTGCTGAGCCGGGGGCGTGTCGGGCACCAGGATCCAACCTCTTGCATTAGCTTCTTCCATCTCCCTTTCTGTCAGGAGCCGCGGCCCCCACCGTCTACTCACAGACATCTCCAGGTGTTCCAGTCTTCTTGGGCGCTGATCCACGTGTCGCACTATGAGATAGGCGTGGAGAGGGAGGTGTCGAGGTCGGGAGCGCCGCTAGCAACGGGAAAGGCCACCATGGAGGTGCAGAGAAGAGGAAAAGGAGGGGAGATGGGGGATTCAGACTGACCTTGGGCCCTTAAGCATTCCTCTCTGCTCTTCCCGCTCCTCCTCGGCTTATTCTCTCCCCCAGCTTTCTCGCGCCTCGTCCTCGCTGCTCGCGCTGTCATCGTGTTGTCCGGAGTCGGTCGGCGACCGGCTGGGAACTCATCCTCATAGTCGTCGGTCAGGCGTAGGTTGCTTAGCGCCCTGCATCTAGCTAACATCCTTCCTCCTTAGGTGTCGCTCTCCACGCCTATCGTCATCAACAAATTTCCTTATCCAGTAAGTTATCTCTTGAGTCGCCGCTCCCGCCGCCGCTTCTGACGCTGACTCTTCTCCTCAAACTTCCCCTCTACTTGCCCCATCGTCTCTCTCATCGCGCCTTTGCTCATTTGATTTTCTGCCCGTGTTGCTTGTATTCACCATCTTCAAACAGGAGGTGCGCGCATTCCTTCAGGCATGTCTTTGCTATGTTTGAGCACTCATTTGAGTCTGCATAGAGTTGACTAATCGTCTCCGTCCTGTAGCCGCTACTTCCCTGTCGTGCCTCCTCGTCGTCGAGGCCCCCCTTCCACGCATCTGGTGCACTCTACACTCCTTGCCTCGACTTCTCTTTCGTCGTCCTTCTCCTTGAGATCCGCCGTCCTTTCCTTTCTTAATCCGTTTATATCTTCTTGTACGTCCTCATCATCGCGCGTACTGCTGGGTACTGACGCCTGCTTTGCCTTTTGCCCCGCTGTCATGTCAGACGTCAATGTCGTTATACTCTATCAGGAGCCTCGCCCGGTGCGCATATCCAGTTGCTCTTCCAAGCTTCGCCTGTCTATTACTCATAGCCCTCATATCGCAACCACATGTGCAGTCGGAACTCTCCTTCTGCCTCTTCTCACGCGATCTTCTCCCCTCCACGTCCTGGCCTCGTCCGGAAAC
>JABYQS010000224.1:0-52668 GCA_022592435.1 Cerioporus squamosus | reverse complement strand
GCTGAGGAGGATGTCGCCCCACTCCTTCAGTACGATGTAGAGGATCTTGTGGTCTAGGATGAAGTGCGATTTTAAGTAAATACGTGGTCCTTTTCTCCTTCAAAGGCGGGCCCGCCCAATCGTCTGCCTGGAGAGACAAGCATTCTGGCACGTTCCGGCCACATACGCTCTCTAGACATTGACATGCACGCACCGATGATGTGCCCACTACGCCACAAGACGATGCGGACAACACAGGATAGATCAGGTCTTGCGCCCATATCTATTCTCGAGTTCGATAGGCCAACTCGTACCTGTAGGCCAGGTGCACCGCGATCGTCCGCAAGCCCTACGAACAACCCTGTGGCCTTATGGATATACGGCAAGTAGAACCGCGGACAACGTACTGAATCAAACGCGCGAATCCAATTGTTGGGATCCACTCGCTGAGCATCTGCAGGGTCTGCGTGCGCTCGGGCTCGTGCCATGTATCATGAGGAAGAAGTCATGCGCGGCATCCGGAACCTCGACGTAAGTGAACAAGTCATTCCCCAAGTCCTCCGCCAGTCTGTCCTTGACGACACGCATCCCGTCCAGAGTGTACTCTGCGCCGCCTGCCGCCACCACAATCACCACAAGTCCTCTGGAGACCGGCGAACATGCCAGGCTTCCACTCTGCGTGGGCGGCGCCCGGGGACAGCCAGAGGCTCGTCTCCAGCTTGTCGTGCGGAAGTCGGCCAAGGAGAGCTCGTCCCGTGTAGTCGGTGTCTAACACGGCTTGCACGTAGTCCGAGGAGTTGTTGCGGGTCACAGCGGCGTCGGGCCCTGTGTGAGTCTTGGCCCAGTCCATGGTCGGGCACAGGAGCATAGCGCCTCCGGGAACGGGCAGAGAGGGTATCTTCGCTAGCGCGAGGTAACGGGCCAAGTTCCAGGCGATCCCGCCTCCAGCGCAGTCCCCGTCGACGATGATGTGCCGCGGCTCGAATCCGCACTCCTGGACCAGGTACTTAACGGTAGCTCGCAACGGCATCGAGCAGCGAGGATGGGAAGGGGTTGGCTGGTTCCGCCGACGTCGCAGACGCGAGCCTGTACTCGGGGAGGAAGACGCGTAGGTTCGGGCCGAGGTGCTCGAGGTAGCCCGCAACTAAGACCTGCACGCGGCCAACAGGTGAATCCGGATGTCCGCTTCCTGTCTGTAGGCTCGGCGATCAACACAGGTACTCGGAGGTGCAGTCAGACAACCGTGAACTCACCGTGTGCGCGTCTCCGCGGAAGTGGCAGACGACGCGTTCGCCCGGGGCCGCGCGCTGGCCCGGGTT
Source organism: Cerioporus squamosus (assembly GCA_022592435.1). Taxonomy (NCBI): domain Eukaryota; kingdom Fungi; phylum Basidiomycota; class Agaricomycetes; order Polyporales; family Polyporaceae; genus Cerioporus; species Cerioporus squamosus. Next base: position 51,370 of record JABYQS010000224.1, on the reverse strand, counting down.
CCCGTCCTCTCGCCTCGGGAGCCGTACCAGAAGCCTCCGGTGCGCTCAGGACGTACCCCGTTCACCTCAGCCATCTCGCGGACCTGGCCGACGAGGTACTCGTCGGGAGTGGGTTCGACCCAGGCGAAGCCGTTCTTGCGCGCGTCGGGCGCGCATTCCTCGAGACTGGGCGAGAGCTCGAGGAAGAGGTCACGGTTCAGCGGGTCGGAAATCGCGTAGGTCGTCGCGCGGACGGCATGCACGATGACCGAGCGCTTGAGCGACCATGTTCGTCTCGGGAGCCAGGCGGGATAATCAACTTGACTGCGCGGACTGTTCACGCGGTTTAATGGTTCCTGTGCGTAACAACAGCCGGTGTCGAGGGACAACAGGACGCACAACACCGTATATCCTATGTACACTATATCACTGCAAAGCAACAAACAAACAACAGTAGCTAGACATCAAAGAGCTCAGTAGTCCGAGACACACAGCAACACCCAAGACCTACATCCATCACTGCGTCTTCTTGTCCTCCTCGAGCTCGAGTTGGCCATACACGAGCCGGTCGACCTGCTCCTTCTTGCCCCGCAACTTGAGCAGCAGCCCCCAGACCGGCGTCAGGAACGGCACGAACATCGACACGCGGTCCTGGTACGCGGCATACGCGGGGTACTTCGCAGCGGAGATGCTCTCCGTAAATCGCGTCGACGAGAAGAAGAGCGAACAGATGGTGATCGTGGGGACCAGCGGCCATAGCGAGGTGAGACTGTGCAGCGGCAGCTTGGGGAGGCGGGGGCTCTCGGGCGCGAGCAGAGGGAACAGGTTCATGAGCACCTGTATGCGCGCATATAAGGTCAACCCGAGCCTCCGCCGACAAATGGGAGCTCGGCAAACTCACCCAGAAGCTCTGTTCACAGAAGAAGTTGGGGTGGCGCGACCACGCCCACAGTCCGCGCGTCACGAAGCCGCGCTTCGCGTCGGCAGGGGTCCATTGAATGCGGGCACCTGGCCACTCGTTCTTCTCGTGCACACCGGTGCGCTTGTACGTCTGGAACGAGTAGTGCTGGTTGTCCGCAACGAACTCTGCGGCGATGTCGACTAGAGCGAGAGCTGCAAGGACATAGTCTGACGTGCTCAGATGTGCAGGTTGCTGCAGCGCGGCGATCTGCGCAGGTACAGCCAAGACGAACAGGATGACGTTCTGGATGAATGCTGTGGTCCGGTTGGCATGAGGTGATGGGTTACAGACGGACGGAGGCACGCACCAATAAAGACGAGATGCACGACCTGGAAGAGCCACGACGGCAGCTTCTGACGGAGGATCTCCCAGCGGTAGTCTTCGTCCTTCCTGCCTCAGTCTCAGCATGGTCGTAGAAAGGGCATACACAGATCTGACTGACAGGTTGAACAAACCGCGCCTCCACGTGTTGTATGACAGACTGTGGATCATGAGCGAGCAGAACAGGTCATGGGAACGCGACAACGTACCGACACATCCACACGAACTGCGAGCCGGTCAGTCACACGCATATACACCTAGTCGAGCAGACTCACCGTCAGACCGAACATCAACAGCGCGCGAGGACTGAACTTCTGTACAATCTCCGGGTTCACACTTTCCGGGACGTATGGGAACAGCGGGAGAGGAGATGTGGTGGGCCAGAGGGGAAGCAAGGCATAATACGCGGTGTATATGGTGGGGAGGAATGTCCAGACCCTGTCAACCTGTGATACATTGCCAGTAACGACACCGAGGATCCATGCAGCGGCAGTGGTGTAGAGGCAGAACTTGACAGGCCATTGAGAAGTGGGTGGGATACCCTTGTAGACAAAGGCAGGTATGGGTGCCATGACGGGAGGAGGGAAGGGTCGTGGGGGTGTCTTGACGGGTGTGTCGGGTTATAAGACGGCGCCTTGCAGTGGGAAGATGAGAGCAGCAGCGGTGAGAGCGCGATCGAGGATGCGGGGCGCGATGCGAGTGACGCGTTGACGTCGCTGCCCTCCTGGATCGGGGACTTGCCAAATGCGGCCACTCATCCATTGCCTCTACTTCGGCGCCCTCGTTGGGCAGCGCACCCTCGCAGATGGCTGTAGCCAGGGCTCCAGCATCGCGCTGTGAATCAGGCATGCTGCGGACTCTGTGCCTCAGGCCTCAGCTCTTCGTGTCCACATACCTTCCGGAGGCCATCACGTGCCACCGCTGTTTGCCGGTATTTGTCGCCTGCGCCGGCGTCTGGCGTGCTCCGGCTCGTCGACGACGTCCACCCGCGTTTGTCCAGTGTACCCTCTACAGCCGCTGTCGCTCGCTGCGCACCATGTCTACCTCTGTCCTGATCTCGACGTTTGCTCCCTTCCCCACCCTTGCCCTCGCTGTCCCCTCAGAGACCTCCTTCGCCGATCTCTATGAGCTCCTCGCCGACCGCTATCCGTCCCTTCCCCTCCACTCTGCCGCCGCAGACCTAGTCCTCACTCCTACCTCAGGCCTAGTACCCGACACCAGCGCATCCGTTGCTACGCTCCTTGGTGAACAGGATGAAGGGGCGCACAACCTTGTCTCGCTGCGTCTCGTGCCCCGGCTCCGCGGTGGCAAGGGCGGTTTCGGCTCCCAGCTGCGCGCGGCCGGCGGTCGCATGAGCAGCCAGAAGACAAGCAACAACGACTCGTGCAGGGACTTGAGTGGTCGGAGGCTGAGCACGATCAAGGAGGCGAAGAAGTATGTTCCCCCCGCAGCCTCAATTTCTGTCGCATTGCTGACCGGTGGATATGGTACAGGCTGGCGGAGTACATCGAGAGCGAGCCTCTGCGCAAGAAGGCCCAGCAGGAGGCGCAGAGGGCCAAGCTCGAGGCACTGGAGAAGAAGCTCGGCATGGCCGCTGGTGGCTCGTCTTCGGACGCAGCCGCAGGGAAGAAGCACCGCCTGGAGGACACAGAGTACATCGAGCAGAGCCGAGAGATCGTCGACAACGTCAAGAGCGCTGTGTCAGTCGGTAAGTCCGCAAGCTGTCCACCTCGCTGCCCGGAGCGTGTATTGACGCTATGTCCCCTAGCGATGCTGAAGAAGAAAAAGAAGGCGAAGACAAACCACAGCCCCCCCGCAGAGTCGTCCTCCAGCTCAGGTGCTGGCTCCTCCACCGTGTCCGCGGCGGCGGAGAAGGTGCTCGAGTCGGCCGCGGCGGTCTTGGAGTCTCCGGCGACCGCCTCCGTTGTCGCGGCTGCTGCTGCCGCCGCTGTCGGTGTGGCGAGTGCTTGATCAGGTGTTGTGTATCTTATAGCTTCTTCTCGTGTATGTCTACGCTCAAGGCAGGTTGTAATCAGTATGAGGAATCGGTATACATCATGCAAGGCACTTGGATAAGGTATCATCCGTCGTAATTAACATCGTAGTAGGAGCAGTGCGTCCTTCACCCCAGTTCCAGCGACCTAGCTATGGGTCCAGACTCGATCCAGCGCGTCCACCTCGCGCGCGTGGTAGGAGAGTTTCTCTTGCTTGTCGATTGTGAACCACTGGTGCACGAGAGCCTGCGCAGCACTAGCGACATGGGCTTGCGCCAAGCGATGTTATAACAGTGGGCCTCAAGACAGCTGACGAGAGCTGACGTCGGGTAGCGTTGACCAGCTGACCTTGGCTATGACGCTAGGGGCGAATCCCGGACTATATTTCAGCGGACCGCCCTCATGGACACCGGACGACACACCAAGCTGCTGTCCCCCGCCCCGACATCAAGCCCAATATGCGCTCAACTTCAAGTCATTATATCATGGCAAAGCTCTTCCGACTCTCGGTGCTGGCCAGCACAGTGGCAGCCCAGATCGTGAACACCACCGCACCAAGCCTCTCCTTCACGGTCCCCTCGGGCGGCAACGACAACCACTTCCTCCGGGACAACCTCACGAGCGCGCAGCTGCTCCTGACGAGCGCGAACAGCACGAGCGTGCCCCGGCGGCTCGTCGTCGCGCTCCCCGCGGGGAACTCGGGCGCGCTCACGTACTTCCTCCCTGCGAGCGGGAGCGGGAACGTGAACGGAACGCTGGGCGTGAGCCTGGTGGAGGGCTCGCTCAGGAGCGCGACGGCGGACTACTTCAATGTCGGCGTGCAGGCGGACCTCGCGTTCGACGCGAACGCGACGCTCGGGGTCACCATCATCGGTGCCGTGCGCGCCATGCGGGGTACGTTGCAGGCTCACCCACGCATCTCGGTGCACGGCCTGACTCTCGTATACTTTCACTCTCTGCGCAGACTACGTCGAGGGCGGCGGGGTGATGCACGACATCTTCAACTACACGCTCGCGGAGCACAACGAGACGTCCGTGCGCCTGCACAGGCGGTGGATCAACGCGACCGCGACCTCGCCCGCTGACTACAACGGCGCGGACCTCTACCTCTCCGTCCCCGCGGACAGCGCTGCGCGGCTGTCGGTCACCCCGGGGGACAACGGGTCGTGGACGCCGCCGACGGTGGACATCATCGTGCCGCTCGGAGAGCAGAGCGGGACCGTCACGGTGAAGGTGGTGACGAACGAGACGAGCTTCCCCGGGTTTGGGACCGAGAAGCTGTTCTTGCCTGAGAGCACGAACGGGACGCAGGGGCTGCAGACGGCGCTGCAGGGGCTCGCGAGTGGGGACGTCGCGGCCGCGCAGCAGGCTCGTATTCTCTTCCTCGTATGTATGCGCGATGTCTCGGAGTTCTGACGTTTGCGGCCGTGGCATGCAGGTGTCGTTCCTGACCTACAAGGACAAGTTCGTCGCTGGTGGATGGCGCTTCTTGACTGTGCGTGGCGACTATGCTCTGGCCAGGCTGCGCGAGCTGTCGGTGCACGTTACTGACGGCGATGCATGCAGTACTTTGGACGGGACTCGCTCATTGCGCTCCGCTTGCTGATGCCCACGCTCACGTCCGAGGCTATCGAGTCGCCACTCGGTGCAGTCATCGAGCGGGCGAACTCGACTGGAGCCCTATGCCACGAAGAGACCATTGGTGAGTGCGAATTCGCGGACGTATCGAGTGAGTCTTCTTTGCTGAACGCATAATTAGGGGACTATGCGTCATTCGTATGTGACAGCCATCCGGCGTGCACTCTTAGTACTCAGCATCGTACAGGTCAATATGGCAAACGGCCATCCTGAGCTGGGCAACGAACCGTACTACGACTACAAAGTTCGTCCCGGGCAGCGTCCTTCCAGGCTGATGCTGCTCGTCTGACCTCCACCCCCTACCCCCCTTGCCCTTCAGATGATCGATACAGACCTCCTCCTCCTGCCCGCAATGAGCCACTACTTCCTCGACCTCCCGCAAGGCCGAGGCCGGGCCGAGCAGTTCCTCGCGCAAAACGCCACGCTCCAAAACGGCACCTACGCCGAAATTCTCAACAGGTCTGTGGTCCCACCATACGCCGCATCTCAAGTGCCGCCCCGACTGACCCCCCGGCTCGCAGGACGGTTTTCTACAACCTCGAGCGCGCAGCGCCCTTCGCGCACTCCCCCACCACCTCTAACCTCATCGGCCTCCGCCCGGGGCAGCCGGTGGGGAACTGGCGCGACAGCAACGAGGGGCTCGGGTACGGCTTCTACCCGTTCGACGTGAACACCGTGCTCGTCCCCGCGTCCCTGCGCGCGACGCAGGCGCTCGTCGAGGCGGGGTGCTCGGCTTCACGCAGCTGAACGCGTCGCAGATCGACGGCGTCGCGCGCGTGTGGGAGGAGCGGGCCCCCGCGCTGTTCGAGGTCACTGTGGACGGGGCGGAGGCGGAGGCGCGGCTGCAGAACTTTGTGCAGGCGGCGAATCTGAGTGGGGTGCTGTTGGACCAGGGCACGGGGAACGGGAACGTGTCGTTCTATGCGCTGTCGCTGAGGGAGGACGGGACGCCTGTGGAGGTGCTCAACTCGGACGTGAGCTTCAACCTGGTGTACGGCGCGAACGTCTCGCGGGAGTTTCTGCAACACGTCGTGGATGCTCTGCGGCCATATCCTCGTGGTGAGCCGAGCCCCCTTGAAGCGTCTCGGTATGTGCCACCAGGTGCTTGACGTCTCTTTTGCACTGTGCAGGTCTCCTCACGGACGTTGGCATGGTGGTCGCGAATCCCGCCTACGACTCGAATACAACGACCATCGACGTGCTGGACCGCGCGGCATACCACGGCACCGTCATCTGGTGAGGTCTTCATGATCTCTTCCCTCCCACCTCCCTTTGTGAGGCGCCACCATCCGGCTGACAAGGGCACCCAGGTCGTTCCAGCAAGGCCTCATGGCAAGCGGCCTCGCGCGCCAGCTCGGGTTCTGCTCGCAGGACAACACGACCAGCGTGGACACGAACCCGGCGCCCTCGCCCGCGCCTGTGTGGTGCTCCGACGCCGCCTTCGTGCAGTCCCTGCGCGACGCGCAAACGCGGCTGTGGACGTTTATCCAGGGCGCAAAGAGCGGTCAGCATGTTTTCTCCACCTCTCGAGCGAGCACTCCTCCGCGTACTCACGAGCCTGGTCCGTCGTTTGGCATTTGTTGTCCGGTGATGCAGAGATCTACTCGGAGGTGTGGTCTTACACTTTCGACAATACGACGAACACCTTCAGTGTGGCGGATCTCGCGAGCCTCTCCCCGTCCGGCACGGAGTCGGACGCGATCCAGCTCTGGTCGTACGGGTTTCTGGGGCTGCTCGATCCCAGTGGGAACAGCACACGGTCGTAGGCCAGCCTGATGAGAGAGAAGTGTCGTGACGACTTGCAGCCAAGCCCCCTCTGGCCAATTGATGACTGAACTGTGTCATTGTGCTGAGGTATCATGAACATGCAATACTACACAGCGAGATTCTATGATGCAGATTATGAGGGTGCGCGTACAATATGTCTGACTAGTGTATGCGATGGTGGAGCTAGACGATAGCATGTGGGATGATATATGCGAAAGCGTGACGAGGAGGATGCTCATGGAGGCAGGTACTGAGGCATGAATGGATCGTGGGTCAGATGGGAAAGGTGTCCGATAAATAGTGCTCAGGTAGGCAAGCCTTTCACTGCGCCTTCACTGGAGGCTGTTGGGGCTGATGTGATGCAGCCGAGCGGCGTGCATATCTGCTGGCGTTCCGTATGCGCTCGCCGTACTTCCAGAGCAGGAATGGCCTGTTCGCAAGAAACAAGTGAGCATCCCACACCACGAAACAAGTCAGAAGCGGGGGAACACGTACGAAGGGATTCCAACAGCGATAGCGAAGCAGGCGAGGATCGTGTCGCCCTTGCCGTACCCAAGGGCGTTATACATAGCAGGCGCAAACAGCGGGAAGCCAAACCCAGCCAGAGAGCGCAGGAACGTCACTGCGGCGAGAGCTATGGCAATTTCTGTCAGTACACCCGATCGAAGGGGGCAGGAAAGGTCACGTACCAGAAGCAGCGTGCAGGGTGAACGCATCGATGACGTACGTCTGTATCGACTGGAAGTTCAGGATGGTACCTGCACCGACGAGTGCGATGCCGATGTCCGGTGCTATCCAGTGGACGTCCGCGCGGGCTGTCCAGCCGGTGATGAACAACCCAATGGGGAGGAATACTGCTCCAGGTACCATAGACGCTGTAGAACACCGTCATGTCAGTGGGGTGCGGTGACAGCGAGGGCGGAACCGTAGGTACTCACGTAGTCGGAACTCAGGCTTTCCTACGCCTCCGTTCTTGTCAGAGAAGTACTTGTAAATCCTGTCGAGCATGCGGGCGTTGATTTGCGATGCGCCAGTAAGACCGACTCCGAGTGCGAAGTAGTGCAGACCGGCGATGCCGACTGGCTGTTTGTATACGCCTTGGAAGATGGCGGGGATCGTGGTCAAGAACACTGAGTACGAATCGATCAGCTACCACATCGTGTGCTGCCGAGAACGGTCCACTTACGATACAGAGTGCCGTAGATGAACGCCATGTACACGCCAAGAAGCTGGACGATGGGTTCTCGCACGAATAGTGCGAATGGACGAACAAGGGCTTTCGAAACGATGGTCTGCCAACTGCAAGCGAGAATAGGTGAGTTCGCTGCTGAACGGAGGATGCGATGGTGATACTGACTGTCTGTCCGCGCCGTCGAACACGGTACGAACTTCACGGTATTGGCCCTTCTCGGGGTCCATGCCACTGCGAATCCGAGCGGCTTTACGCTCCAACAGAATGGGCGCGAATGCTGCAAACAAGGAGAATCAATACCAAGGCCGAGTAGCAGCGCACAGAGTGAGCACGTACTCTCTTTGAGGAAGATAACACCTAAGCACTGGATAAATGCATCGACAATAGTGGTGGACCAAAACTGGCAACAAGCGCGTCAGCTAGAAAGAATCAGAGGAAGGAGAGGAAGACATACCACCCAGCGCCAGGTGGACTTTTCGGCGATCCACGCACCACACGTTGGACCAATGACTGGTCCGAGAAGGGGTGCTAGTGAGTATATAGCGATGGCTTGTCCTCTCTCTGTTGGCCTGAACAAATCACCCAACACGCCACCACCTATCTAATGCTCCCGTCAGTACATCACTTCTGACGCAGCTTCTAAGTCACGCGCCGACAGACGCAACGGTGTCACGTACCGATAGTGGCGCGCTTCCACCGAGACCAGCCAGGAATCTGAAGGCAATAAGCTGGCCCTCGTTTTGAGCGAAGCCGCAACCAAGGTTCCATGCTAAGAAGTGAACCGTGTCAATTCATAGCATATAGCATATACGCACTGTGCCGTAAGACGCACCTAAGTACCACATGTTCGCTAACTGCAACACCCTAGAGCGACCGAACAGTTCGCTCATAGGTCCCAGAAGCAGCGGCCCAAAGGCTGGATATGGAAGCATTAGAGTGTTTACACCTCGCATGATGATGTCATGAATTGAACTCACCATATGCGGCGACAAAGACGGATGTTAGCAGCGCAATGACACTACTGCTGGTGATTCCAAACTCGCGTGCGATCTGCTCACTTGCAGGAGCCATCATGGAGGACGAGACGGGGCTGATGAAGGTGAAGGCGGACACAATGAGCGTAGCAGCCCATTTCTTCCTCAAACTCCAGCTGTACGACGGGACGAAAACATGAGCGGTTGCGCCCACAAATGATGAGCTTCTGCTGGGATCAGGGATAGGGACGGGATCACGCACTTCTTTGGGTTCTGAGGATCGTCCGGCCCTTCCCAGTCTACTACAAGCACTCCGTCGTCGGTCGAGGGCGACGACTCGCGGTCGTCCTGGGTGGCCTTGACGGCCTTTTCGTTCCGAGACTTGTCAACATCGCTGCCGGGCTCCGTCCCGGAGATGTCGACTGGGCTAGAGATCCCTGGCTCGTCGTGCACGGTGGGGGTCGCTGATGGGAGAACGTCGGAAGATGTTGGACTGTCCGTGTCGTTCATATCGTGCAGAGGGTCGTGAGCGGGGAGACGTGGGTCTAGAGGCGGGTGGTGGGGTATATGACCGGCGTGGACTGCCGACGCGAACGGCAGCATGGGAAGGGCCGTAGTCAGCCAGCCAGTGTCGTCAGTACGCACAGATGATCCTCCTGCTGCCCCTCGGCCCGCCAGTGGGGCTCCCCCGGCCACCTCGGCATCTCTCCTTCACGGCGCAACAGAGGAGACGGCCGAATATTCCCGAAGCGTATTGCTCCCGGAATGGCAACTCCGTTGCTATTCTTAGCCCTATCGAGAGTGATCGAGATACAAGTCTGTGCGCCACCAACCTCAGGGTCCAGGGATGACCGGCCACCACCATACACACCGAAAGACGGAGAGCATAAAACGCACTGCTGGCGAGTAAATCAATACATAGATCAACAGCATACACACAAGCACACGTGTTGATCGCATTCGCTCAAAACTTGTTGTTGCAGACGAACGACTGGACATAAGTCCACGACGCCAGACCATGCTTCGAGTTCTCGACTCCCATTCCAGAGTGCTGCAGAAATGGCACATCAGCGATTGGTCACGCAAAACAATGTGTGCGCAAATCATAGGCTGACCTTCGTACCGCCCAAAGGCTGCGCAGGTGATAGCCGTTAATATCTGGATCGACAGCATACAAACTGCACTTACGAAGTCTCCGCCGACGACCCCCCATTCGTTGATCCAAACTATGCAGAGCAGCCAAGACTCTCTCAGTAGTCGTCCTCAATTCTCATAGTTTAGTTTGAGCGCAGATTCTGAGTGCACGGAAAAGGAAGGACACGAGGTGATGGGAACCCGACAATCAAACGCCACGGGCAGGTCCTCCTCGAGATTACTCCATTATTCTGGGTGCCAATGGGCGGAGTTCTCTGAGGGGATACTCTCAAGTACTCTACAGTGAGTGAGTATCGTCGATTTCGCGACTGAAAATACCTCAGAGGACTCCCTCAGTACTGTCAAGTCTACTGGGAGTGAAACGACCCTCTTTCATGCGGATACGGGACATTCATGCAGATACGGGCAGAAGGTGATTTGAAGTCCGCCGCACACAACCCCAGCATAGGGTCAGAAACAGCGAGACTTCTCCCCAGGCACATGCAGTTCCCGTCAGTGCGATCACCTCATGGCCTTCCTGTTTCGTCCACCCAGCATCTACACTCAAACTAAACTATCAGAATTGAGGACGACTAGTGTCTCCATGGACGAGCTCTGCGATACACGGACTCACCCATGCCGTTATCTAGCTCGTCAGCAATCCGTTGCATCCGCTCGATGTCTCGGCCCCAAACCGAGGAGCCGAGACCGTACTCCGAGTCATCTGTGCATTCCAATCTCCCTCAGTCAAGAGGAGCAGAAACACTGCGAAGCACACACTCGCTCGCCGCACTACGTCGTCGTCGTCGCTCCATCGCATGAGCGGGACGATAGGACCGAATTCTGCACAGCACCGCGGTCATCCAGCCGACCATGCGTCGAAATGGCCACAGCAGGACGTACGTTCTTCGCGGACGATCCTCGATTCGTCCGGCGGGTTGTCGACAATTACCAACGGGATGTAAAATCCCCTCCCGGACGCAGGAACCTTGCTCTCAAAAGCAATCTTGTAGCCCTTCGCCTTGCAGTCCCAAATGAGCCCCCTGCGGAAGTCACAGTGTCAGCGCAACCGACCGGCGAAAGGAGTGGGTCGGACTGAAATGCCGAGTCACAAACCTCAACCGCTCGTACTGCCCTCGATTCTGCACTGGGCCGATAGACACCGTCGGATCAAACGGATTTCCGACCTTCGTGATCTGGGCGAGCACCACCAGCTCGTCGCGCACCGCATCGTACACGGTGTCGTGGATATATATGCGCTTCATGTTGAAGCACGTCTGCCCGGCATTGTGCGTCGCTCCGAGCATGATGCGTCTGTCAGACCGATACTTAGATCAGCTTCTCCGCATCCCACGACGCACCGGCGGGGGTACATACTGCGCCATTTCCTTGGGATCCACGTCGTCGAGGACGATGGCGGGGTCGTTCCCGCCAAGCTCGAGCGTGAGGCTCTTGAGCTCGTTCGCGGCTTCGCGCATGACCGCCTTCCCGACCCCGGACGAGCCCGTCAACGATATGCGCACGATGCGCGGGTGCCGGACGATCCATTCGCCTCTGCACTAGAGTCAGTGCGGAGCTTCACAGCAAAATGGCGGGCGTTGCAAACGTACAAGTCCGTTCCTCCGTAGAGGACCGAGAGAACGCCAGGGGGAACGACAGACTGTGACAGCTCGATGAACTTCAGGACCGAGCATGGGGACGTGGGCGGGGCCTTGATGACAATGCAGTTGCCTGCCAGAAGGGCCTGCGCCATCTTGGTTATGGTGAGGACGATAGGGAAGCTTCGCATTATGTGAGTGTCGAGTCTACCCGCAGAAGAAGTTGCTCACTTGAAAGGTGTAATCCCGGCAACCTGGGGGAAGCGTAGGCTTGAGCTCAGGGACCACGAGGACTCAGACAACGTTTCGAACGAACTCACCACCCCGTACGGCCGAAAGCGATTCGTGATGACCCTGTTCGCGTCCTGCTGGACAATTTCGTCCTCAAGCCTCTGCTTTGCCACAGCGCGCAACCAAGGAACAGCAATGCTCAGCTCGAAGGCCCTATGGCACGAAATCAGTGAACATCGATCAACGCTGGAAAAGGACCAAGCTCACGCGCTCATATGATCCTTCCCGACCTCCCGCATGAGCAACTCAATGAACCCCGTCGCGTGTCTCTCCAGCAAGGCCGCGATATCATTCAGCACCTCCTGGCGCTCCTCCCAGGGCTTGCTCCTCCACACCGGGAAAGCGCGCTCGGCAGCGTCGACGGCCTCCTCGAGCTGCTCGCGCGTCGCGACCGGTACGTGCGCGAACACGTCCTCCGTGGCCGGGTCCACGACTCCCTTGGTCGTGGGAGACGTGACCTTCCTGCCGTCGATGACGTGTGCACTTGGAATCCGGGCAGTCCGAAGTCAGCAAACGTATCAGTATTGAGCCGAAGCCCGACGACACTCACAATCCATCGGTGAACGAAAAGTTGATCATGGTGACCTGTTGTCCTCTCGCTCGCGAGAAGTTAGTTAGCAATCCTCCTGTCGAAGGGCTCGAGTGCGGGAACCCGCCAGTGGGTCTGCAGCTTCCCACCCCCAACGCCCCACCCCCAGAGTATATATACGCCTCTCCCGCACCCCTCACCGGTAGTAGAATAGGAATAGCTTCCGAGGCCAAGCCCCGCACGATGGCATGCGCACATAGGATCACATCTGCGACGCGCACGGGCGCGGGCGCGGGTTGCGTGCACGGTCCCGATAGCCCACATTCTGTACGGGTGCATGCCCGACATAAACGAGAAGCTTCCTCGCTCGTCCCGTCTACGTTTGCACGAAAGAGGATATCGGGTCCTGAGGTGCATGCCACTCGCCTCCGAGTTGGAAAGTTGAGGATGTGCGGCGCCGGTAACCCAGACCTGTGAGTGGGTGTCAGTATACCTTAATGATCGTCCTGGAGTCCCTGTGAACCATCTCGAGAGGTGGCGTGGACTCGCACCTCATCTGTGGATGCGTCACTACTGCCACCCGAGCGCGAGCTAAACTGTGTCCATATACGTGCTTGGTTCCTGGGCATGGTGCACACAGTACCGGTGCGCGTGGCGGCAGCACTAGCCTCCCGAAGATCTCGAGCGCCATGCACCCTGAAGGCCTGAAGTTGGAGGACTGCAATGGGAAGGTGCCGTTTTCAGCCCGTTGACTGGACTTCTCAGTCCGAGGAGCACGCCCAGCGGCAGTACCGCCGGCCTCAGGCTCTCCTTCGAGCCTTGATCAAGCCAGCACCGAACAGTCGCCAAGCGGCGTCTTGCAGTCTGTCTTGCAGATCACTCCCACCCCAGAGTTGATCACCGGCCTTTGTACCCGTGCCCTGGTCCCGGGAACATAAGTATCATAGTAAGCGCAAGCTCTGCTGCGCATTGAGAATCACAACCACACGACGAGTCTATTTCATCCTCTGAGAGTCTGACGTCGATGAGTGGCTGGCCATGGGAGTCGAGCTGCGGGCGAGGAGTGCGATCGAAGCTGTAGGATCGGCGCCGGTTCGTGCTGAGCAGACCACACCTCACGCCACCCACGGATCCCCCTGGCGGTGTGGGGAGGTCAGGGTCCTGTGGGTGTCTGGGAGTGTAGGAGGAACTTCCGAACTCGGGACCGCCGCTTGAGGTTGACGTTGTAGGCGTCGCCAGGAGGATCTGCACCGGCGCGTTGGACAACCTTGAAGCTGCCGGACCCGGACGACAGCACTAGTGAGGCCGACAAGACAGCGGGACATATCCAGACGCCATCCTGCACACAGTTGGAGCAGCCAGGGCGTGAGAGCCGGACGTTCACAGTGACGCAGCAGAGCTCACTAGAACCTGGTGGGGAAAGGTCAAGAAGCCTCTCAGCGCTAAACCTTCCTGATCTGCACCAACTCTGCATCCCGAAGCGGGCTACGAAACGGAGGTCTCGTGAAGCGATGCACCTCACTAACTATGAGCACACTCACAATGAGGGCCTCGGTAACTTTTGCTGCATACGTGCAAACGCAGGGCTAGTCCCAGTAGCGCACGGTATTTGAATTGACGAAGGCCTGTGCTATCCTAGAGCATAATGCGAAAGAGCTTCCTGACGCAGACGAGTCACGGGCCTTTCCAGCACATACAAGGTGGAGGATATACACACAGCCTATTCGGGTATAGCGCGTCAGGGATCCCATTTAACCACAGACACCGATGCCCAGAGGAACCAAGGGCCAGAGGAAGCAGAGGAGGGAAACGATTGAAGCTAATACATTCCGAGCGAGGCGAGAGTCCGAAGGATATTAAACGTATATGAAGCTAGCGCGGAGTCCTCCCCGACTGCGGGGTCGTACGGCAAGGGTCTAAGTTTTATCTGGTGCAGTAGGCGATCAGAGGAAGACTGCGAGGATTTGATGTCAGCAGTGGACTTAGTGACGAGCGGGAAGTAGAGCGTACTCGGGATGCAGCCGATAGAGATAAGGCCGCCCTGGCTGTTGTTCTCGCAGCAGACGGTGTGGGCGGAGCTGATGGAATCAATCATGTCGTGTAAATATAGCTCCCGGTATACCGAGATGCTGAGACGTACCAAGAGCTGCCGCCAACACCGACAGCGCTGATGGGTGAGCACTGGACGCCGACGAGGACATCGGGGTCCAAGACAATGTCGAGGAGACCGAGGATCAAGCTGACGACGCTGCTGTTGGCCTTCTCGACCTGGTTGCAGCAGTGGACTGGACCGGTGGTGCAGCTACCACTGCCCTGGGGAGGGGTGCCAGATGGGGTTGACCGCTTCGCGTCTACAGAACGGAAGGAGAAGAGACGGAGATGAGCGTGAGACAGAACGGGGTTAGGATGGACCAGAAAATTGCGCGCAGCGGAACAGAGAGCGCGGGTTACGCGGGGATGGAAGATGTCAACACGCAACACGGCGAAACTTACTATCGGTACGGGAAGGGAGACCGCGAATGTCACGAGGAGGGAGGGGGTGGAGACCACGAGCCATACGGTGGGCGTTGGTCTCGGTGGCCTGGACGGAGGCGGCAGCAGCGACAAGAGCAGCGACGGCGTAGGTGAACTTCATGGTGGGCTACTGAGTGACGGCGGCCGCAAGGGATTGGTTCGGAGAGCCCGAAAGTAAGGAGTGACTGGGGGAAAAGAGCGACGGGGGGCGCGAGGCCGGAAGGGTCAAAGGTAAGGCTTGGAGGACCGAGGGGTGAAAGCGAGCCTCGGGTTTGCGAGTGTACGGCATTATATAGCACGACGGCGAGGTTGTAACGCCCTTCATTAGAGTTCGCGACGGGGCTTCGGTTGGGTGAGTCTGCGCCTCGGCCTCGGCTAGGATTGCATCAAAGAACGCGGCCACTATATTGCGTTACGTCTTCTTGGGCGGCGGCATAGGGGGCAGAGCGGCCTGCGTGCAGTGGTTTCGTAACAAACTGCGATTCGGACTTCTCCACGCGGGCTCTGCAACCTGTACGTTTGCAGTCAGCGAGTGTAGCAGGCCGAGGTCGTATATGTACACGTACATACCACAGGCTCAAGCTTGCCGGAGGGTACTCGCACTCGGCCCCGAAGAGACGGCGGGCTTAGGCCTTTGAGTGGAGTAAGACGGCTGCGCTTACGGGAAGCGGCCGTAAGCGCGGCTCTTCTGTGAAACGCAGTCGGTGTGACGGGTTCAAATCCAGGAGGCTGGGATATATCCGCCGCCCTCCGCCCGCCCAGCAGCACGCCCTCAGCACGCTTCAAGTGCGCGCTGATCTTACGGGAGGCCAGCGTACGAAAGCCGTGCGTTCTTTCGAGTCTCATAGGAGTCGTGGTGAGAGATCTGACAGGATTCGACAAGAGTGAGGCTGGGTGAGGGCGACTAATCAGGAAATTGCCGCCGCGTCGGGCGTGGCAGATAGCGCCATCAGATGGGCACGTGGTGGGAAAAAGCACGCGTCATGGGCGCTCAAACGCGTCCGTCTTGTCTGTGGCTGCAGTTCGTACGCGTCCATACAAGCCTCTTCTCCTCGCCATGGCCGAGCTGCCCTCTCTCCTCCTTGCTTCCCTCAACCCCTCAACACGCAAGCAGGCAGAACAGAACCTGCAGACCCTCAGCATCCAGCCTGGCTTCCTCACCCACCTCCTCACCCTCGTCCTCCAGTCCTCCCAAGATCGCGCCGTCCGCCTAGCCGCCAGTGTATACCTCAAAAACCTCATCAAGTCGCGATGGGAAGATGTGAGCCTTCATTGGCCGACTCAGATCTTGCATGATCTCACCAACCGATGTGTCTTTGTAGGATGAGCCACCAGTCCCGCAGGCGGACAGGGCCGCCTTGCGCGACGCCCTTGTGCCCGCCATGATCACCCTCTCGAACGCGTCCGATAAGGCGGTGCGGGCGCAGGTTGCGGAGTCGATATCTCTTGTTGCGAAGGTCGACTTCCCTGAGCGGTGGCCGGACTTGGTCGATGTGAGTGTCTCAATCTGGTTTCCGTAGTCCAGTCTGGGGAATGGTTAGAGTGGTATGACACTCCGGACGACGATAATTGTCTGCCCATAACTCGGCGGACTATATGCTGGGCAACGGGGAGGTGCGGGCCATCGCTTGTCCTTTACTCAGGCGTCGGCCTCGGGAGTGGCCCAAAGCTGGATAAAGATGGTCCAAACAGCGAGGTAGCACGTATGGCTCAGGTCGATGGCAGTAACGCCCTCCTGGGCGATGTGGAAGGCGGATGGCCCAGCATCATGGAAGTGTGGAGAATTCTGTTTGTGGGACTCGTCCTTTGACATATTGAAACCGACCGCCAGGTTCCTCAGATCGCTCGGCGGTATGCGAGCGTTCGAAACTACCTTCTTCTACCTCTGTGTCCGTGAGATGTGAAATCCTTTTGCTGATTCTTATGGACAGAAACTAGTAGCCTCTCTGTCAGAGTCAAACTTCGAGGTCAACGTCGGTGTGCTGGAAACAGCACATTCCATCTTCCGACCGTGGCGTGCAGAAGCGCGTTCCGATGCCCTCTTTACCGAGATCAACTACGTCCTATCGCGCTTCACCCGGCCGTTCCTCCAACTCTTCATGCACACCGCCACCCTCCTCTTCTCCAGCCCGCCACCGTCCAACCTGACGCAAGTCGCGCAAGCGATGGTCTTCCTTGTGGACATCTTCTACGACCTCACGTGCCAAGACCTTCCGCCAGACTTTGAGGACTCCCATCAGCAGTTCTTCGGTGCTCCGGATGGTCTCTTCCTCAAGTTGCTCCTTTGGGATCCTCCTCAGCTGCGGAGCGACGTAAGTCACCATCGGCATCCCTGAATTCGTGACTCTGACGGTGCTCAACAGCCTGACGACACGACACCATCACTCCCGTCACAAATCAAAACCGGACTGCTCGAGATTGTCGAGGTATGTATTATGCCTGCCAGTCTTGGACGCATTCTTGACGCACCATCACCAGCTATATGTCAAGCTCTATCCCGAGACGCTGCAGAGCGCAGGCTCAGTCGAGGCGTTCGTACGCGCCATTTGGGACATCATTGGCGGCGGCAAGCGGCCGAGCGTTGCGGATGACGGAGTAAGCTGTTCGATATCTGGCGATTTCGTTGACAGATATATGACGCGGACGTAACAGCTCGTCTCCCAATCGCTTCGCTTCATCGCGTCTGCCATCCGGACGGGTTACTACAAGCAACTCTTCGGCGCGAAGGAGACGATTTCTGGGCTCGTGCAAGGCGTGGTTGTACCAAACGTCTCTTTGCGCGGTAAGTCCCCATGACCGCAGTATCGTTTTCCTCGCTCATCCTGCAATCTCCAGAACACGAGCTGGAACAGTTCGAAGATGACCCGCTAGAGTACATTCGCCTTGATCTCGCGCTCCCCTCGATGGGCGGCATCGGTGTGTCCAACGACGCTGTGACTCGTCGTCAAGCTGCTGCCGACGTCCTTCGTGCGTTGGTGTCGTCTGGTTCCGAGGCGGAAGCGACCGAGGTCACCGGCGCCTGGATTGGGCAGGGCCTGAACGAGTACAACGCGAACAAGACCGAAAACTGGCGTGCCAAGGACACGGCCATTTACCTCCTGACGGCGGTCGCGACGCGCGGTAGTACGACGCAGCACGGCGTTACGTCGACGAACGCGCTCATCGACGTCGTGCAGTTCTTCTCGGATAACGTGTTCCAGGACTTGCAGGCGGCCCCGGGCAGCATCCACCCGATCCTGCAGGTCGACGCGATACGGTTCTTGTATACGTTCCGGAACCAGCTCACGAAGCCGCAGCTCCTGTCGGTGCTCCCGACGCTCGTGCAGCATCTGTCGTCGGATAACTACGTGTGCTATACGTATGCTGCAATTAGCATTGAGCGTATCCTGTTCATTCGGCAGGGCAACCAATTCATGTGAGTCTCTGATGCACGTTGTCTGGTGTCGGCCTACTTACTCACGGTGTGAGGCAGGTTCACGCAGGCGGATGTGCATGAAGTAGCGCCGCAGTTGCTGGATGCGCTGCTCTCAAAGATCGAGAAGGCGCCTACCCCGGAGAAGGTCGCAGAGAACGACTATCTCATGAAGTGTATGTTGCATGACTCTCTGTATGACCCATAGATTGACTGATGGGACGCTTATTCAGGTGTCATGCGAGTCATCGTCACCGCGCGATCGACGTTCGCAAATGGGTACGAGCGGATACTCCAACGACTCGTGGCCATCCTTGGTGTCATCTCGAAGAACCCGAGCAACCCGAACTTCGACCAGTACATCTTCGAGAGCATTTCTGCATTGATGCGGTTCGTCGTGCAGGCGAATCCGAGTACGCTGCCGACGTTCGAGCAGGCGCTCTTCGGGCCCTTCACGGTCATCTTGCAGCAGGACATCGACCGTACGTCCCGCGATCTATCTTTCCTCCTTCGTTCGTATTCAGAGCTAACCCGGAACTTTGCAGAGTACGTTCCCTATGTGTTCCAGGTCCTCGCACAGATGCTCGACCTGCACACCGGGGAAGTGCCCGCAGAGTACCGTAGCCTCCTGCCGTTCCTGCTCACCCCAGCGGCGTGGCAGCAGAAGGGCAGCATCCCCGGCCTCGTGAAGCTGCTCAAGGCCTTCCTCTCGCACGACGCCAGGTCCATCGTCGAGTCGGGTCAGATCACACAGGTGCTGGGTGTCATCCAGCAGCGCCTGATCCCGTCGAAGATCAACGACGGATGGGGCTTCGAGCTTCTCCAGGCGGTCGTCCAATATGTGCCTGCGTACGTGTCGTTCATCGCATGTCCAGTCTTCATATGCTGATGAAGGAATTACACAGTGCGGCGCTGCAGCAGTACTTCCGCGGGCTGATCGTGACGCTGCTGACGCGGATGCAGACGAGCAAGACGGACAAATATGTCTACCACTTTGTCTACTTCCTCGCCTTCTGCCTTGCCATCAACCCGGAGGGTCTGACGCCCGACTACATCGTGGGCGAGGTTGAAGGGATCCAGCCGCAGTACGTCCATCTTCTTTCCCGGCGCTGGTTGCGGCGGCTGACTGATATCGTGGTACTCCGCTAGACTCTGGTCGCAGCTGCTGGCGAACTTCGTCATCCCCCAGGTGCCCAAGTCCCCGCCGAAGGAGAGGAAGGTCGTCATCGTGGGCATCACCCGGCTGCTCACCCAGAGCTCGCTGATGCTGCAGAACCAGGCGCTGACGCAAGCATGGTGAGTCCGTAACGCGCTGCTTCTCGACTTGCACTCACTCGTTTTTCCTCCGTGACAGGCCACCGACCTTCCAAGCGCTTGCCAAGCTGTTCCAGACAGAACAACAGCTCACGAAGAAGGAGGAGCTCGACCCCGACGCCGGGCTGACGCAGATCGACTACGAGGAGCAGACGGCTGGGTATCAAGCGGCGTACTCGCGGCTCGCGGCTGCCGAGGCGGCGCCCGTAGACCCTGTCGCACATATCAAGGACCTCCGATCGTATGTCGGGCAGGAGCTGTCGGGGCTCGCGAAGCGCGAGCCGAGGGTGAAGCAGTGGGTCGCTGCGACGGATGCGGGCGTCACGGGGCCATTCGTGCAGGCGTTGGCTGCGTCTGGATTCAGGCTCTGATGCTGCGACGTGCTTTGGAGCATTGACCACATGTGATGGTTTAGCAAGGACGAAGAGGAAGGAGAGGAAATGCGTGAGAAGGGCGGGAGGAAGTACTGCGGTGCGTGGTGTATTGGATCAACAACATTTGTAGCATTTCTCGCAACCTAGGCATCAATCGAACAAGAGTTATCCATGGCACTTGTCACCCTGTCAGTTCGCGCAGTACGTTTGGTACTCGCCAAGTCGCAGGCAAGTATCAGCGTGCGTCGGCTTGCGGAAGATGTCCCTGGGTGCAAATGTCCAGTCTGCTCAGGCTCTGCATTGGCTGAGCTGAACTGAGACCTGATCTGACTGGCCGCGACCAATCGTTCATTTATGACGGTCGGTCATCCAGTACCCAGAAGCGCCGTTCTGAAACATCCAAGACCAGCGCAAGAGACCAGCGTGGTATACAGGTACGCACCTCTGTGAATTATGCACTTACAGACTTATAGCTTAGATGGCCCCCGTTCCAAACTCTCGCGTCATATTCAAGGAGATCTCAGAGGGTACATTTCTTCGTCCCCTGGCCGGATGCTTGTCTGACGAGTAGCGGCATAGGGTACTCCATACCGAGCAAGACGACTGTCTGGGATGAGTCGCAGGCCATGGACCCCGACACTGTCCCTCTCAACGGTGGATACCTGCTCAAGATCCTAGTACTGACCCACGATGCCTACATGCGGATCCGGATGCGCGACCCGGTGGGTTCGGTCTTACATGCTATCTATGCCTATTCTTGCTCACAGGTAGCCTGATGGTCCGTGATGGATATAGCCCGCCTTCACGGCCGACCAGCCGTACGTGCGCTCGAATTGCGGTCGCAGGCGTGCACCAGAGGTCATGTCTATGGCACTGACTTGTGCGCTAGGCTCGATAACTGGGGTGTTTTGCTCCGAGCATCCCGAAGTCGAAGAGGGAGACCATCTTCTCGGCTTCTATCGTGGGTAGGAACGCAATATCCGGCCCAGAAGTATGCATGTTCATCATATGAACTGGTTTTAGCATTCCAACGTGATGTGGTACTGCAAGAGCCAAAGATCATCATGGACCGCCCGCTCGAGAAGGTCAACAAGCGTCTCATGCCGGTGGATGCGTATCTTGGACCTTTTGGATTGCCCGGTATGCTTTCGAGTTGGTATACAGTTCCGTGCAGGGGGTTGTGCTGTTCGTAACGGCCGCAGCTGGTATGTGCTAAACGTCTACAATGCTCTGCCCTCGGGATGGTCTGACTAATGGAGCCAATCCCGTACAGGCGCTGTCGGCTCGTGAGTAGGCTTGTTGATTCCTCTCATCTCCGAGCTCTAGGGGTACTGATCCCCGAGGCAGCGTGGTGGTCCAGCTGGCAAAGGCGGACGGAATGAAGGTCATCGCTTCGGCTGGCAGCAACGAGAAAGCGGCCTGGGCGGCCGAGATCGGCGCGGATGTCGTCTTCAAATACAAGACTACTGATGTCCGCGAAGTCCTCCAAAAAGAGGGGCCTATTGACATGTACGATACGTCGGGCTTCAGCTATTGCGATAACGTTGGCGGCGAGCAGCTTGAAGCGGCCATCAGTACGCTGTACGGGATGCCTGTCTTATTGTAGGTCTTCAACCGTCTCTCGATCTTGTCATCGGCACTGACCTACCGGACAACTACTACACAGGAATGTGGTATGGCGAGTTCATACAATACCACCAATCCATACCATGTCAAGAATCTGGTGAGGATAGTGACAGAGGGGCTGCAACTTCACGGCTTTGTCTAAATCTACTTGGAGCACAAGTATCTCGAGGAGTTCAAGTCCCAATACATTTCGCGCGTCGCGAGCGGGGAGATCAAGTATCGCACCTGGGCTGTGCGCGGTCTGGAGAATGCTTAACAGGCAGTGGTGGACGCCTTGAGTGGGAAGAACTTCGGCAGGGCAGTCGTAGTTGACGCTGACGAGTAGTAAATGTGAGGTGGAGCAATGTGTACACGCTCTCCCATTGAATGTGATTATAGCAGACCCGTGGTTGGCAAAGGCGACGCTGCTTCTTGCACAGGCGTGCGGCGTTCTGGGAGTCACCGAGTAAGCATACGTATGTCTCGTCGGATTCATGTCTACCCACAGTTTAGATGCGTCACTAGGCGGTTCGGAAGGCGCCGCGTTGCAACGAGACCAGCCAGCACGACTGCACAGAGGATCCAATACACCATGGTGCCCCCGGCCAACCTGTTCTCAAGCGAGACAGAGAACAAAGAGGAAGAAGCAGCCGGTGCCACGGCACGGGCAATCGAGGCGGTAGTTTGAGCCAGACCGTTCGTCATTCCGAGGGCTTTCTGGTTGGGTGCGCCATCGCTAATGTAAATGTATATGCATCCTACAACATGGCAGATGAGCGGCGATATTCGGCATCAGCTCGAGAGGTACTGACCCCAAGTCATGCCAGTTGCGGAGTAGGCTGCAAACTGCAGGACAATCAGGACCCAAGTATCCACGCCGACGCTTCCGGTGCGCTTCGTAATCAGGCTGATGAGAGGGAAGAGAGCTAGAGTGGCGAGGTACATCGCGAAGGATAGTGTGTACAGCAACTTCGAGCCGAGCTTGCTATGCATCCAAGGAAATGTGACGACTTGAATCAGCCCGCCGATAAATCCAGCGACACCTTGGATGACTCCGATGGTGAACGAGCTCATGCCAAGACCGCCGAGCGCAATGCTAGTCGAGTACATGAGCGGCACCAGGACAACGAAGGATTGGTCGGTGAGCGCCAGAAAGCCGTAATTGGCGATCGGCCAGAGAACGCGCGGTATCAGGATAGAGCGGAGGCCAACAGACTTCTCGGGGGCGTGATCGACAGCGGGGTTAATGCTGGCGACGATGTCATCCTTAGAAGGAGATTGGGCGGCGCAAGCTGCCTCCTCGACCATTCCAGGGTTTACTTCGCTCCGGATGGCACTCGTTGCGACAGGTTTCTCTTCCACAACGTGTGTTGAAGCATGGCCATTGCGAGCTCGTTGTAGAGTCTGCGAACATTCGTCAGTTCAGGTGTTACGAGTTATGCGGTGACTCACTTCTTTCAACCCCAGGAGGGCTAACGTGAACGCACTGATTGTATAACATGCCGCCACCATACACGGCAGAAAGTATGGGTACGTGCGCCAGAAGGAATAGCTCCGGAAAGCCGGCCAGCGGTCAGCTGGCCGAGCGAAAACGCCACCGATAATAGGGCTGGGAAGGTGAGTAGCGTTTAGTTAGTACCAGAGCACATCACGGGTAATACAGTCCAATCGCTCACCCAAGGGTAGAACCAAGGTACCAGATCATGGGCAAGAAAGCGAAGCCCCTCGCGCGGTTTGTAGAGTCCGTGATCTCAGCCATCATGCTCTTCGTCACGCCGATGTTGCCGTTCAGTGCGCCTTCAGCGCAGCGGGCAAGGATGAGTGTCCAATACTGCCTCCCCAGGCCGAACCCGATCATCGACAGAGTGAGGCCAAGGAGACCACCTAGCATAACTGGCTTCCGCCCGATGCGGTCTGATGCACGCCCCCATTGGAGCACACACACGGCTTCTACGGCGTAGAAGGAGGATTCCTGACATAGCAAGGGTATCAGGTATGAAGCTCGAGCGATGCAACATTGATGCATGGCATGCACGTACGATGAGCCCGGCGAAGTACCCCGTCTTTCGTTCGTCTCCTCCAGTGACCCCAGTTTGCCTGACGAGCTGATTGACGAACGGATATATGACCGTCGAGGTGATTGGTTCTGCGAGCTGGAGGTATAGCAGAATGAACAGTTGTATTTTGGGGAGAGGCGTCGTCCTAGCCTCCGCGTCTTCGCGGCCGCGTTCTGACGAGTCAGAGTACGGTACGCGGGGAGTCCGTGGATGAAATTCCCGCGCTCGGACTCAGACGCTCGCGGCTCCTGGTTCGAGCCCCCGCCGCGCCAACATCCTCTGAGTAGATAGCCATGTTTCTGCTGCATCCTACAGACATTCTGTCATCTTCTGAAGGTACTACGGTATTTTACGACTTATTGTGACCCTCTATTCCCCAGAAAATCACTTTGGAGAGGGGATCTACGCGGGCGCTTGATGCACAGATAACTTGAGATTATCAATCACAACTACTTATATACTTTATTTGGCGTGCTTACCGGGGTGACTTATCCGGCATCTGGATCCTTGACGGTGGGATACAGCAGCACTTACCTTACAAAACTGCTCATGCTATTGCTACAGACTATAGGCAACATCTTCGAAGTAAGTACAGCACGATGCCGATGCACTTGACAAGAGCGACCAGATAGATGCTACAGTAAATAAGTACTAGGTACTTACTGAGTAACTCAAATGAGTAATTATCGGTGGAAGTGATTAGATCCAATCAATCAGGGAGTTATCTATATAGACGGCGTTATCCGCCATTAGGCGCTCGGTAGATCTCCCCTCCGAAGCGGTTTCCTGCGGCATAGAGTGTCAGAATAAGTCGTAAAATACAAGTGCGTCTTCGGAAGATGACAGAGTGTCCGTAGGATCCGGCAGAATCAGAAGAGTTCACTCAGAGCATGTCGGTCCGGGCTGGGCTCGAACCAGGAGCCGCGAGCGTCTGAGTGCCCGCGCGGGAATTTCATCCACGGACTCCCCGCGTACCGTAGTCAGAGGCTTGTATCGATCGAGGTGTGGTCTCCTGGTCGGGAGTACGTGCGATCTGCTCAACAGCAGCGAATGGACTCTCTGCGGATGCCTCTGCGTCAGTCATGGTATGGTGAGGGATGGGCGATCAGGCTTGAGGGCGACCATCCACATTCGCATGGAGGCTTTACATCATAATCGACTCTCAAGGAAACGCTCTTCGATCCATCCCGATTATAGCGTACCACCCGACGCGTGCCGGTAAGTGGCGTTCAGGCGGTGTCTGCGAGAACGGTAACTTCTCTTCAGAATGATTGGGATGATGACTCACTTTCACCATATTATCGCGCCTCATGGTGCGCTTCTGGCGTAGATCGCTGACTCGGACTAAATCTCAGGATGCGACAGTACGTACAAGCTTCCACGGTATAGCGGCTGGCCCAAGGAGGGCCGACCGCATGGAGCGTCGTCGATCCCGACTATACTTCGATGCATGAAAATTGATTGTGTTGTCGCGCTGTTGGTGTGCCCCATAATGACGAGCAGCTGAGCCCACTAACGCGAATGCGACGGACAGAACACTCACACTTAGTGATAGTTTGTCGCCCTTGAACTCTGAACTCAATGTGTGTGAAGAGCCAGGGACTCAGCGGCCTAACATGGGCTCGCAAGCCAGCCTCTAGTCCTGTAGCGGAAGACAGTCCATGGTGTAGAGCCTGAGCGCGCTGTCCGGGATGGCCCTCTCATGGTGGCTGACTGCTCAGAAACTGTTATCCAAAGGCGCAAACTGATGGCAAGGCATGATGCACACTGCAGCAGCACACAGCAAAGTGCGAACCAAAGCGCTTACTTGTCAATGCTCAAGGTACTCTACAGATCTAGTGGTACTCACCAAGCTCTCCTCCTCCTCGAATCAATCCAACGTCGCAGGACGAGGTCCTCTAAGCTCGCGCCGCTACGTAGAACAACAGAACGTACTCAGTGTTCACAGCGACCCGGTGCATTCAAGGCGCGCGATCGGTAAGGTGTCGTCGGGAGAGCTGACTGAGGGTGAAAGGGTATAAGTTGTCGGTCCGAAGCAGGGCTGCAGTAGACGCCCATTTTTGCGTCGTTCACGACCACGAAGCGGGAGAACCAGGTTATAGAGTACATCCAGACTCGAGTGTCCACATGGGTAAGGTGTTAGTCCATGGCCAACTACAAGGCCAACAAGAAAGAAAATGCTACGATAGCACCCAAGGCATAGATCCCCTTGGGACTCAGCCAGGGAGAGTTCGCACTTGAGGGAGAAGACGCGGTTGCACTGTGACGAAGAGAGAGCCATCAGTGTGTAGGATGAGAAACAGTCTCATCGTGCGGCGTTACCTGGGCGAAGAGCTGGTTGTCGATGCGGAGGAGCCCGACAGACTCGTGCTGTTGCCGACCGTCGCGCTGGAGTTGAACGCGCGGGTCGTGTTAGACTGCAGTGTCCATTGGATACCTCCGAATACGTGGCCCAGGAAAGTCGAGTCCTAAAGGGTTCTTTGTCAGCGCGACAACTTTGAACACGTCAGAAGTGTGCAACTGACCTGCCATGTCTCGTTCAGATGGCCCAGGCTAGTGTAGAAGCTACGTCCGGCAGTGCCGTTGGAGTCGACTCCGGCGCCGTGTTCCTGATACCAAGCTGAAACGCGCGCGGTCATGAGCTGGACTCAACAAGGGCGACGGAGGACGCATACCGGTCGGATGAGGTGTGCCTTGATCAAACTTGCGAGGCCCAGGGTCTTGTACGGCTTTAAGTAGGCACCTGTGACCTCCGGTTTCGTTGGATGCAGGGCTTACCTGTATAGCTAGACTCGTTCGCAGACAGTACGACCACCGCACCTATGCTTCTGGGGTCGGACTTGAAGTTGTACCTAGCACACCACTCAGCCAAGCGGACCGTGTTCGCAACCTGAACGAACTCGCATCTCATCTTGCACTGGCCATGGATTCGGCAAGCCCGCCGTGCTTGGATGCGACGGGCCAACGATATCGATAGTCTAAAGGTAGCCGTCGGCTCATTTCATGAAAGTCTGCGGTTATGACTGGACTTACGGCATTCGTAATTTCGGGGTGGTAGTCGAACGCAGCCCCTACGCAATGCGCGAATGACATCGAAGGATGAATGGGTGCATTCGGGTTGGACGACAAGCGGTCGTCCGATGACGCGGACTCACCAACTTCATGTATGAACCAAGTCGTATTGCGCAGCGCGTCCGAGGCAGAGTGTATCCCGACGAAGTTCCCGCCCAGATCCAGGTACCGCCTGAACGCCGCCTTCCCGGCATCGTCGAGCACTTCCTCCCCAAGCTTAGAGTCAAAACGCCGCTGGCCTCCCCGCACCGGTCGCTAAGTCGAGTAACGCACCTTCCCCGGTGTTGCTCAAGAAGAGCACGGCATCGTACTGCGCGAGCGTATCGTCCGTGAACCACGTCTGGTCCTCCGTGTGGTCGAAAGCGATTTGATGAGACTGTCCACGCTGCACGAGGGCATCCACGGCGGTGGGAATGGAGTCGTGGCGGAAGTCGCGCGTGGCAGAGTAGATGAGGATGCGTGCGGTGCTCAGTTGGACTGCATGAGTGGTGTCTGTCATTAACAGGAATGAGGCTAGTACGAGTAGGCTGAGAGAGGGGTTAAGAGCGAGCATCCTGAGGTTGTCACCGTGGCGGGAACCGTGCACGATGACTTTGGCAGAGAGAGTCGCATGACGAAGGTGACGAACATCGCGGACCGGAGCGCCCTGGGTTGCCGCGGGGCCCCGGGCCCGTCGCCAGACACACACGGACTAGTTATGCATCCCATACACTTAGAAACACTCTACTTGGGAGATGTAGGATATACAGTCAATGAGCGATACATGAAGCGAGCGTACGTACAAGCGAGAACGAGTGTCAAGTACAATGAGAGAATCATGCAGCAAGGGTAAGTAGTCCGGACGTCATGCGGTCAATGTCTCGTCCCAACAAGAGGCTCATACCCTACGCAGGAAGCCCCTCACGGCGTGAGCAGCCAGAGCGCAAGGAGCTTGGGGAAGTTAGGAGTGCCGACGCCAGTGACGGGATCCCAGCCAGGCTGCGCAGAGAACCCTTCCGTGCCGCAGCCGGGGTTCGTCCCGTTCGTGATGTCGTTGAAGGCCTTCTGGAACATGCTTGAGTAGATCTACATGGTACCGTCAGTATCCCCGCTCCGCCAGTAGTGCAATTATGGGCGCATCGTACTGTTGGGTTGATGAACCCGATGGGCTTCTTTCCGAGAGCAAGGCGGGCGTCGTTGACGGCGGAGAGGATGGCAGCCGTGACGGGAGACGATGCGGACGTTCCGTATACGTTGTAGTACTCGCCCTGGATAGCGACGGCATAGTTTGCACTGTACGAGCGGTCACTACTAAGTACTCTCGAGAACCTGAGCGCAGGTGGAACATACCCATTGGCAGACAGGTCGGGGTACGCGCGAGAGCCCGTGGCATTGTATATGTCGGTCGAGTACGGGGGAGGGAACTTCGTCAAGTAGCTCTCGACGGCACTCTTCTGGTAGTCCGGCATCTTGAACACGTTCGAGAAGCCTCCGCCGGAGTAGATGACCTGCGCGCACGCGCTCTCCGGATCGGTCACCTTCGCCCCCGGGTTCATCTGCGTCGCACCGACGCTGGTAACATATGGGCAGGTGCTGGGGAAGGTGGGCGCGAAGATCTTGCCATCGGGGGTGACGGACCCGTCCGGGTTGAGGCAGTTGTTGCTGTACGCGGCAACACCGTAGTCGCCGGAAGAGTAGAGCACCGTCGTGCCCATGAGGCCGAGCTTGGCATACTCGGCGCACTGGCGTTCCATGTAGGCAGGCGTCAGCTCGTACTCGTCATAGGAGTAGGAGGTTGAAATGACGTGGGCGGGCGAGTAGGTACCACAATCCTCCGCTCCTGCGATATTCTAGTAAGCAAATGACATTGAGGTAATGTATAGAAACTTGAAGCCCACCCTGGTAACCACCGTAGGGATCGGGGTAGATGCCGTCTTCCGAGGGGTCGTCGCCACCCTCATACGTACAATAAGACCCGTCAACAGCGTCGAGGAAGTTGTTGAAGGATGCTCCTACAGTCAAGTTCAGCACTACGCGCCATGATAGACTTGGATGTACGTACCCTGAACCTCATCACCGACCTGGTACAGTGTGACATTCTGCTTGTGGCCGACAAGTGCCATGGCGTACTGGAGATCGAGGTTGGACTCTCCGTTGTAGCCAAAACCGCTGCCGGAAACATTAATAGTACCTGCCGCCAAGAAGTCGTCAGCACATGTCGTCGCGGGAGCCAAAAGCTCAAGACATACCACCGTCGATGCTTGCCATCACCGGGCGCTGACCGATCTGCGACTTCGAGAAGTTCGTGAAGAACAGGTCGAGGTCAGATGGAACGTAAGCCTGCGGGGTATACTCGACTACATTACAGAATAAGTCTCTAAAACGCGCTCGATGACCAGACCCAGACTCACCAATGCCGATTGAGTTCTTCTTAGCCGCGAGAGGGTCGTACAGGAAGCCGTAGAGAGCGCGCAAGCAATTGGGCGTAATCTGCTCGTCGCAGTGGTCGAGTTCATCAAAGATGTTCTGCGCACAAGAATTCAGCAACCAAACACCCGCCAGGCTCGAGCACAAAGACCAACCTTGATAGTACCGGTCGTCTTGGGCGAGACGGGGCCGAATCCGGGGGCGCCGACGCTGTGAATCTTCCCGTCGCGCTTCTCCATGGGCGCGCCGCGTTTGACCGTCACATCGAAGTGCAGGGTCGGCGTAACCAAGTCCACATGCTTGGAGACGTGCTCAGGGAGGTGGTACGCCTTATCGCACGCGACGTGCTTGTGCCCGTTCTGGTGCTCGTAGACGAAGTACTCCGTTCCAAGCAGCCCCTCCGCCTCAGCGACAGTGACGTCTGCAGTGACCCAGCTGCCGCTCTTGCTCAGCTTCACGCGGTGCGGCTCGACACCGTTGTTGATAAGCCATGCGCGCACGGTCTCTACCGACTCCGCGCTCGGGCGGAAAGTCTGCGCGACCTCGGCAGGAGACCAGTGGTTGCCGTAGTTGGGAGACTCCGGGTGCGAGACGTCCATGAGGTATTCCTCGATGGACGCGATGTTCGGCTGAGCAAGGCCGACCTTGAGCGGGATGACCATGTCCCCACTTGCGCGACGGACGGGCGTCCAGCCATCTGGGATGGCGCCGCGAGACTCATGACGGACGCGTGGCGAGAGCTGCGGGGAAGAGGCCGCAGCAGAGAGGCCGAGCGTGATAGCCACGAGCAGGCGAGGGACGAGCAGCATCCTCAGGACGAGCAGGAGCCAGGAGGTAATGGAGAGGCCAGACCGCAAGACGTTGCGGGGACCATGGCGCCGAGCTCATTGGCTTTATGTATCGAAGGGATTCCAAGGTACTATCAGGGCGCGTTCACCGCTGGGTATGGAAGTGTGTCTTCGAAGAAGGTTGCCATGCATGCGCATCACGTCTTTTCCGTGTCAGGGAGAGGCACAAAGCCTCCTCAATTGCTTGTTTTATTTCTCATTTTATTTCCCACACCTTCGGCTATGAGGGTATGACGACACCCATCCCGCCTCTGCCTCTTGAAAGTCCTCTCGCCTGTCCACCTCCAGGAAGGCGTTTGAGACGCGGTTTTCGGAGGTCATGAGCAGAGTTCCGACTGGAATGAAGCCACTGGCAGCGGTATATAGGCGCATGGTCCTTGGGCTTGCGAAGGTGAACGGGTGGGCAACCGCTCCTGCTGCCCCACCGCCGTGAGAAATAAAATGAGAAATAAAGTAAGCAATTGAGGAGGCTTTCAAGCTAGTCCATCAATCTCGAGCGCTAGCGCTCAAGTGACGCTATACCCAAGGGAAAGGAATGACGCGCCAGACATCAATCAGTGTAGAAGTGCGCCTCGGATTGCTGCACGATGGTCTAAAAGTTCATGTGAAGAATATCGTGGTTGCATAGAGGACGGCACGCTACTCACCGCTGGTAGCAATGCAAGGTTCTACAAGGGGGCAAGCAGTGGTGAAGTATTAAAGTAGACGGTATCTCCTTTCCCGAAAGTGCCCCAGTCATGAGGCCTTGAGGCGGGAAGCTCGAGATCATCCCACGAGCATCGGTAAAGGCAACGTTCCGGCGGCGCCCTGGGTGGTCTGCGCCGCTATCGCCCCCCGGCCAGGGACGGGCTGGAGGACTGGGAATGTCAAAGTACTACAAGGGCTTCCATATACGATCAGACTACTAACCTCAGAGCATGATATGGCTGTGACTGTGGCAGGGCGGATCGGGCACAGGCATTGTTTTGCAAGTGCGCGCATGATTATTACCAAGTTGACACCAAGTCCTGTTTGCGTGTACTACTGACTGCATCTCCCTTGAAGCTTGAAACGTCAACGAGATGCAATGTGGTAGCCATGATGGACGCGTGGAGGAAGATGAGTTGATGAATTGGGGTGGCGGGCCTTCCTTGCTGGTACTGTGCATGGTGGTGCCATGTGAGTATACCTGCGTACGTCAAGTGGAACTCGTGCGCAGAGAACGATCCGCAAGTCCACTAGACACAAATGAGATGTTGCTTACGGCCGAGATTCAGAACATCTACGTACTACCGTGAGCGGCAGCAACTACTAAGTGTCTTAAGGTTGAGGACTCACACTGGCCGCTGTCGAGTCCGCATAGCCCAACTCGCCGTCCTGGTAAGTAGTGGCAGAGATACAGCAGCGAACGACGAACGTGAACCGTGACTTGAACTTCGACAGTACTTATGCAGGCGCCCGGGGGCGGAGGTAATTCTCAGCATCTGATTGGCTGGCAGGGGATCGGCACGCAGTCGCGAGAGCCACGACGTCATTCCCAGCAGGTCTCGCGCTCGTCTCGCGATGCCTGAAAGGCGGGCTGGAGAGGCTGCTCTCGGGACCCATGCCCAGTCTGCTCTCTCACAGAATCGCCCACCTGAGACTTACCAGCAAGTGCTCTCTTTCTCATCGACCACCACCATCGAGCCTCCCAAGACGCTGCCTGCTCAACCGCACAATGTCCCACAAGACGATTGCCGTCCTCGATGAGTCCGAGCTGAAGGATGGCGAGATGTGAGTGCCATCGGACTCTTCACCATCTGCTTGCTATGCGTGGTCTATGGTGGCAATTGCACTCGATCATTCAACGAGAAAGCCAATGCGGTAGCAAGGGCTCCAGGCTCACCGGTCGAAATGCAACGCATCGCCTGGCATGATCGCTGACCGCCTCTACAGGAAGCAGGTAGACTTCGAAGGGGAGGGCAAGGTCCTCCTTTCTCGCCTTGGAGACAAGATTCACGCGACAAGCGCGTTCTGCACCCACTACGGCGCCCCGCTGGCGAAGGGTGTCTTGACTGCGGACGGCCGTGTAGTCTGGTACGCGTCAAGCTCACTTTCTCGCGTGCGCCGGAGCTAACATTCGATTCAATAGTCCCTGGCACGGAGGTGAGTGAGAACTCTCTTGTACGCTGCAACAAATATATGCGCGTGCCCAGTGCTGCCGCGCAGGCGTGACCAAGCCGCATCCCATGCTGACTACACCGTGCTCACGCAGCTTGCTTCAACGTCTGCACTGGTGACATCGGTACGTTCGTCCTGCATATGCGTTAGCTGAGCTTATCGAATCATGTTTGTCAGAGGACGCACCTGCTCCTACTGCCCTCCACAGCTTCAAGGCGGAGGTTGTCAACGGAAAGATCCAGGTGACCGCTGATCCCAGCGCGACTTTGAGCAAGAACAAATCTCGCCAGCCGAAGCTGCTCGCAACTGGCTCGAACGTTCCTGTTGGTCAAGGCAAGGGCGTCGTTATCGTGGGAGGCGGTAGTGGTGCATTCATGTGCATCGAAAGCCTGCGTGAGGTGCGTCTCGCCAGACTTGTCTATCCGGGGCTTGACTGACATACTGTGACAGCATGGATACAACGGCCCAATTACAGTGGTTTCGAAAGAGCCCCACGCTCCGATTGACAGGTAAGCCCAGTGCTCCGCCTGCGAGTGGAGAGTGGTGACATTGTGGTCCTGTACAGGACGAAATTGAGCAAGGCCCTGATCACGGATGCGTCCAAACTGGAGTGGCGACCTACGGCGGAGCTTCGTTCCAAGTACGGCGTAGACTTCCGCGAGGGAGCAGAGGTCTCCGGAGTGGACGTCGGAGCGAAGGAAGTCATTATCGGTGCAACGCAGGAACGCGTACCATACGAGACCCTTGTCTTGGCAACGGGTGGTGTGCCCCGCAGACTTCCGATACCAGGAAAGGACCTATCCAACGTCTTCACCCTGCGTGGCGTTGACGATGCGAAGAAGATTGACGCAGGTACGTGAGTGCCCATACGGAAAATAACGTTCTCGCTGAGTAGCGTCCCGGGTAGCTGTCAAGGAGGGCAAGAAACTCGTCGTCATTGGATCCTCTTTCATCAGCATGGAGCTTGTCGTCGCTGTTACGAGCCGCAAGCTTGCGTCTATTGACGTTGTCGGCCAGGAGGAGTTCCCATTCGAGATGGTCCTCGGCAAAGAAGTCGGTGCGGGGCTGAAGAAGGTGGGTCGTGCTCGACGCTGCAATGCCAACGGACCGCTCACATAAGTTGATAGTTCCATGAGTCGAAGGGAGTCAACTTCCACATGGAATCGAAGGTCGAGAAGATCGTTCCTTCTGAGTCCGATCCGTCCGTCGCCAGCGCTGTGGTCGTTACTTCCGGCAGTGGCCAGAGCACAACGCTTCAAGCAGATGTTGTTGTCATGGGCGTCGGGGTCGCGCCGGCGACAGAATACCTGAAAAGCAGCAGGGGCTTCGAGCAGGTTGTTGACAAGACCGGCGCCGTGCAGGTGGATGAATACCTGAAGGTCAAGGGTCTCGAGAACGTCTATGCCATTGGTCCGTGCCCTCAGCATATCCGCTGCTTTCGATTGGACTCACCGTTCCCCTCGCACAGGTGATATCGCGATGTATCCTCAGCCCGGTACGGGTGAGTCTAGGAGGATCGAGCACTGGAACGTGAGTGTGCCGCTTCTACTTTGGCTCATGCTTGTTCCACTCACAACATCCATAGGTTGCAGGGAATCACGGTCGTGCTGTCGGAAAGACCATTGCCGAAGGAAAGGGTCAGCCTTTCGTCAAGATCCCTGTATTCTGGAGTGCACGTAAGTTCTAGTACGACAGGTTGCGCGGCCAGCATGCTAAGTTGACGTACCTACAGAGGGCCAACAACTCCGCTACTGTGGAGTAGGCGCAGGGTTCGACGACGTTATCATCGACGGTAACCCCGACGAACTGAAGGCAAGCATTTGTTGACGTTGTAAACCGCTTCACGTAGCTGAACTCAGTCTCTGCAGTTCGTTGCATACTACGCTAAGAAGGGCTCCATCGTCGCGGTTGCAAGGTGCGTTGCTAAGTTCGGAAGTACCAAGTATTAGCTGACACGGTGTCGTGCGATGCAACAGCATGCAGAAGGACCCCATCGTCTCCAAGGCATCCGAGCTGCTTAGGCTTGGACTCATGCCGTCCGCATCGGAGATCAAGGGTGGCAAGGTAAGGAAGGAGAACTCGTCTCCGCAGGCTCATGATGAAGAGCTGAATCGTATAATCCTAGGATATACTCTCCATTGACATCGCAAGTGTCAGCGCCAAGCCGAAGGTTGCTTGAGGCTGCTTGAGCACGATCGCCCGTAGCCTATCGAGCATCTGGAGTTTCGAACAGGAAGGAAGCAGCGGATCGGACTGTTTGTTGTATGATTAGCACCAGGTCAGATGAACAAATAAGCTGTAATATACCTATCTTGTGTGCCCTTGCGACAGTACAAAGCAGGCGTCAGGGTAGCTGGGTGAAGCTGGCCAGGTCCTGCGAGGAGGCAGAGAGGGAACTGCTACTGCAACGTTCCCAACAAGCTGATGACGCGTTGGCGCGAGACAGTCGCGAAACGCGTGACCGTGGCAAGACCGTGGCAAACGCGTCGGTGACGCGCGCTCTTCTCATCCAGCCACCCACCACGACCTACATACCACGACCCTACAAACCGCAGCGTCGCTCTAGTGCCGCCATCTTCTCGATATGTCGGGCTCCGAAGGCCCCAGTACTTCGAAACCCGTCTCAAAGTCGTATTGGAAAGGCAAAGGCCGAGCCACAGTGAACGACTTCGACGACCTCAACCCGACAATTACCTACCGGCACCTCCTGTCCAACAACCTCGGCGTGCGCGACCCGCTGCGCGTCGTCGCGCTCTGCGACAGCGACGCGTTCTACGCCGCATGCGAGCAAGTGCGCCTCGGGATCGACCCGGCGCTGCCGCTGGTGGTCTTGCAGTGGGACTCGCTCATCGCGGTGAACTACCCCGCGCGCAAGTTCGGGATCTCGCGGATGGACAAGCTGCGCGAGGCGAAGAAGCGGTGCCCGGACCTCGTCGTCGTGCACGTCGCGACGTACAAGGAGGGCGAGGCCGAGCCGGGGTACTGGGAGAACCCGGATACGCGCACGCATAAGGTGTCGCTGGACCATTACCGGAGGGAGAGCATGAAGATCATACAGATGTTCAAGGAGGGGCTGCCTACGGGGGAAGTCGGTGAGTGCGTTTTGCGCTCTTATGGGTCTTGGGTTTTCAATTTGGAGCGGCTCTGAGACGTTTGTGCTAGAGAAGGCGTCCATTGATGAGGCATTCATTGACTTCACGAGGCCGGTGCGGGAGGAGATCCTGAAGAGGTATCCGTACCTTGCCGCTGTACCCCCAGACGCTCCAAATGTACTCGACAGTCCTCTACCCCCGCCGCCTCCTATATCTTGGGAGGGCCGAGGCACCATCGTACCCGTCCACCCGGCCAAGGAGCAACCTGCGGACAAGGGAGGCGGCGACCCTCAGTCTGCGTCGACTGGGGACGAGCCGGGCACGTCGGACCACGAAGAAGAGGGGGATCACGTCGTGGAGGAGGATGACGAGCAGACAACCTGGCACGACGTCGCGTTGTCCATCGCGGCGGAGTTCATGATGAAGATCCGGGAGGACATCAGAGCGAAACTTGGCTACACTACGTCAGCAGTGAGTAGGGTACCCGTGCCATCGTTTGCCACGTTCGGTAACATATCTCGTCGTGTAGGGTCTTGCCAGGAACAAGTTTCTCGCCAAGGTCAGTTGTCTTCGACAACCCACCGGAGGCAGAGGCTTGAACGTTCTTGATAGTTGACCGCGTCGTACAAGAAGCCGATGAATCAGGTGCGTGCGTTCTTTCATGTGGAGTAATCTGGACGTCAACATCTCGACATGCGACAGACCATCTTGCGGAACGCCGCTATCCCTAACTACCTGAGGCCTATGCCTTTCCAGAAGGTGCGTGTCTCACGCGTGGCAGCAGCCTTACGGTCGGCCGCTGACCAGGTCGTACAGATCAGGTTCTTGGGCGGGAAGCTTGGGAAGGCTCTCGCGGAAGAGTATGATGTGTCCACGGTTGGCGACCTCCTGTATGTCATTCTCATGGAGGTTGACGGTAGCACCTTTCTGAGCGCTGGGTTGCAGGACGATAAGCCTCGGTTAGTCTGTCGTGTCTGCGCTGAACGCGGTATTCAACCTGCCATCGTGAACAGATGAAATGCAGCGCAAGTTTGGGGAAGAGTCCATATGGGTGTACGAGATCCTCCGGTGAGTCGTCCTCATGGCCCATTCACCCATCACTCACTCATCCTCCACGCAACAACAGCGGGATCGATCGCACGGAAGGTCCGTGTTTCTTTAAGTTCACATTTACGGCAACCAGGTGTATGTATTGACCACTTCTCTTGGTAGTCAAGGAGAAGTCCGTGGTCAACAAGAGCATGCTGGCATCGAAGAACCTGCCGCAGCCAATCACGAAGGCTACCGAAGGTTACCACTGGATACGTGTTTTGGCGGCAGAACTCGCGCTGCGGCTCAACGAGGCGCGGGACAACAATCCAGCACTCTGGCCCAAGACTGTCGTGTTGCATATACGGCAAGGTGAGTTGGCTGCGAAGGTTCTCTGTCCTCTATCACAACACGCTTCTTGGTTACCCGCGTAGTCGTGTTAACCCCTCCAGCCGCATCTCGTCAGCGATGGCTTCCACTGCTCGGATATGCTTGTGTCTGAGGGGAAGAGCAAGGCCGTCAAGGCAGTCCAGGATACGGCGGTTGACTATATGACGAAGTGGCACGCTGAGTGGGGTCGGATCTGGAGCACAACCGCGGGGGTTATCTCGTCCATCTCTGTCCAGTACTGACGCTTTCCTGAAGGGTACGACGTGTTCAGGTCGAAACAAATGCCATTTCCGTTCACTAAGAACGTCACCGTGGATATCATCGCCTCTTTCGGCGACAAACTCTGGAAAGAGCTCGTGGGCACTGGTGGCTCGACACCCTTCAAGGTCACCAATGTCCAGTTGTCGTTCTCGGGAATTGGCGTGATGGAGGTCGGGCAGCGGACTATCGAGGGTTTTCTCACTACGCGCAGCGCATCCGACGATCAACAACCTTCTGCACCGGCGAGCTCCACAGTCAAGTCACCTTCCAAGCGGTCTCGCTCACCTTCGACTTCCAATGCCAGGCCTGAGAATGGAGCGAAAGTGCGCAAGCGAAGCGACGAAGACCGCCCTGCCGGCAATGCCGCAATAGCTGAAGGGGACCACACGCCTTCAAATTCATCGAAGCCACCAGCTCGGGACCAGCGATATTCATTAATTTGCGACAAGTGCCACAAGCGAATTTGGCTACAGGATGCGCCGTTGGCAGCGCTTTCTGGATCAGATGCAGCGGGTGATGCGGATGGCGGGGATCTTACTTACGGCGCGGGCAGGGCGGGTGACGACGGGATCAGGGATGATGCCTTGGCCGCTCTGCGGCTCGAGCATGCTGACTTCCACTTTGCCCAAGAGCTCGCCGCGGCGGGAGACGGCGACGCACCGAAACGCGTCATTCGACCTGTGGATAAGCCCCCCTCGTCGGCGACCGGTAAGAAACGGAAGAAGAAACCAGCAGATGAAGGCATTGCGAAGTTCTTCCAGAAACGTTGATTGGATGGGTGCCGCTGTATGTATCGTCTGTATGGTAGGACTCCGGAGTTCACCGATGTGATTGGCCATGGGATAGTCGCGCGCGGCCAGACGCGGTGGTGTCGGTGGGATGCGCCTCAAGCCCCTTCCAACAGCGCGCGCCGTGCACGCTGCTTAAATCGGAAGAACATCATCATCGCCGGATGGGACGATGGTGAGACACGCCCAGTCGACGGCAACGAGCAGCAGGCCCATCAAACATCATGATCAAACGGTGTCGCGACACTGCCCCGCTACGGCGGGATGGACTGAAGACAAGGCTCTCTGACCTGTTGCTCGCGTTTGCCTTCTCTCCGTTCTTTCTTTTCCCTCTCTTTCGTTCTTTTCTCTGGACCGGTTCCCGTCTGCTTCGGTCAGACCTTTTCGTTTCGACCACCAGGCGCAGGACGACCTCTTTTGCGGTTCTCAGCAATTTTGGCCAGTCTGTCCGGGACAGTTCACTGCTTTGAGCCCTTTGTGTTCTCTTCTTTACTTCTTCCTTCTGTCCTGCGCACCTTCTTTTTCTTGCTACGTGACCGCTCAAGAGCTTGACGAACAATAATGTCTTCGCTTCCGCAAACGCTGGTGTACCAAAGTGGTCAGGCCTCCTCCCTCATCGTGAGTTACTCGCAGTTCCTCTAGGCCGATTCACGTCTGACTGTGCCGCGTTGGTTATAGGCGATTGTGTTGTTTGCTACCATCTCCTTGCTTGCCATCCTCGCCGTCTTCGTGCGATACTCATGGGATCCTCTCGTGGCCCTTGTGAAGCGCCGGTCAAGCGCGAACCAGCACCATTCGCGCGCGTTCTTCCATACGCAACTCGGAGCGTACATCGCGTCGTTGATGCTTGGCAATGCGTTGAGTAGCATTTCTATGATGATCAATGCGGAGTGGGCGGGGGAGAAATTCGTGACAGAAGGTGCGTGCCTGCTCCCTCGTCGGGCGGGATGCGTTTGTGGCTGAATCGCTTCGGAATGTGTGCAGGAATTCTCTGCAACACACAAGGTATGGCACATTACGAACCCTCTCGCAAGGGGAGCATACTGAGCTTGCACCGTAGGAATTCTCTCTCAGATTGGGGATACGGGAGGGGCGTACTTCACCGGTACGATTGCGATCCATACCTTCAACACCCTTGTGCTTCGCAACAAGGTTCCTGGCTGGGTCTGTGCGGCCACAACTATTTTCGGTTGGCTCTTCGCCATCCTCATGGCCGCCACGCCCACATGGATCCGCAATTCGCCCTTCGGCCCTGTATACGGGTTCAACGGGCTCTCGTGCGGACTCTCGCTCAACCACCCTATTCTGAGCACAGTGTTGCACCTTCTTCCGGTGCGTTGATCGTCATTATACTGTAGTGCGCCATAGCTCATACTCCCTGGACTCAGCTTCTCTTGGGTTCTGTCTTCTCCGTCATCTTCTACACGCTCGTGTTCCTCATCTTGCGCGGATCTTTGACGATCAAGGGCGGCATCAAGTTTAACTTCAACCGAAGCCACAGGTGGAGCATGTCCAGCGTAACCACTGTGGAATACCAGCGCTTTATTGCTGCTGTCGCACGGAGCATGTTGTGGTGAGTAGCGACTATGCAGCGATTTTATGAGAAATGTGTGCTAAGCGCCTTTGCCCTAGGTATCCTTTTGGTGAGTATACCAGCGACATTCTTGAACTCTGATTGCTCAACTAATGCGCTACTCGTCCATAGCCTACAACATCTTGCTGCTCCCGGAGATCATTGTGAGCCTCACTGAGTCGTCAGGGATCAACGTGCCTTTCCAGGCAAACGTCTTCGCTAGCGCAACTGCTTCGTTGCTCGGTAAGTCCGGTATCCGAAAGTTGGTGCTCGCACATTCTGACCGGTGTGTCCAGGAACGGCGAACGCGCTCATCCTGGTCAACACTCTGCGCATCCTCCGTCCGTTCCTCGAGGGCAACTTGTCTGTGGGCGGTACCAGCGTTGATAGCAAGAAGACAAAGGAGGCCGACATGGAGAGCTTCTTCGCGGGTGTCAAGTCGCCCATGGGGTTCACACCGTCTCCCAGCACACCGAAGAACCCGGAGAAGGCATTCGTTGCCAAGCGCGAAAGCAAGAACGAATGGAGCCCTCCTCCGCGCAACGCCTCCAAGGCTGTCGGCGCGACGGTGGCTCGCGGCATCAATCGTGTCAGTCGCTCCATCTCTGTGAAGCGCAACAAGGAGCCTCAATTCAACCCCGTTGCTCGTCCCATCACGCCGGCCGCTGAGCTGAATGCCATGATCACGGTTCCCGAGCCTGCGTTTAGGAAGAACACTCTGCCTTCGTCGCCTCGTCTTCCCGGTGCCTCTCCGAGCCTTCCTGCTCCTCGTCGTGACACGCGTTCTCCTGTTGTCCGGCAGCCTACTCTTTCCGCGGACCCTTCCCCCGCTGAGGCGCAGTACACGACCATCAGCCTGAAGACGCCTGAGCCTCCGAGGAAGTCAGCAGCACCTGCGCCGGCTAAGAATGCAGGCTCCGAGGGTGGCTCCCGCCACACGTCCGCCAGCGACTCCCTCCTCTCCATGTATCTCTCGCGCTCTCCCGAGGTGGAGGAGATGAACGCACCCGCGCCACCACCCAAGCCGCTCCCGCCGAAGCCCCGCCCCAACCCTATGCCGCTCTCCGCCCGCCCACAGATGAGCCAGAACTCGCTCGCGCCTTCGCCTCTCCCCTCTCTGCGGTCCGCCCGGCCTGCGGGATACGCCCCAGAGAAGGCGGCGTACGCGAGCAACGAGTGGGCCGAGCGTGTTCGTCGCGGTGCGCCGACGCCGACGACCGCTGCGACGGTCAAGGCCGAGCGCCGCCGGTCCAAGTCCCTCGACCTGAACGCTACGGCGGCCTTCCCGCGCACGCCGATGTTCGGCGACACGCTCACGGTCGGCACTCCGATGACGGCCAGGACGCCCCGTAGGGAGGCGAGCCTGAGCGCGGTCTCTGCGCGCACACCTATCGCTCGCACCCCGACGTCTTCGCGTCGTCTCCCGCCGACGCCGAGCCGCTCGGGCAGCACGACTCCGGGCGCGTATGGCTACCTTTGAGCTTGAGCATGAGCATGAGCCTCTGCGACACCCCCTGACGGAATTTGACGGCTCACGATCACCCCGAGCGCGTAGCAGCAGCAGCACGCCGCCCCTCCCGTCCACACTCCGCCACTGTCTACCGACACCGCGCTGCCGCGCGAGACGAAGATCGGTGGCATTTGACCACGACCACGACCCGTGGACCCAGCCATCCACAGACAATGTTCGCTGTACGCTGTACGATCACGCATCTTGGACTCTCACGTACGCACCTTCCCGGTCTCTTTGTGCACATGCGAGCTCCCCCATTGGACTCTAGCTCTCGGGGCAACGGCCCCGGCATGGCCAGCCGGGCAGCCCGCCCTCTCCTTCTTCTCCCCCCTTTCGGTCTGTAATGTGATAGCTGGACTAGTGTGCGTTATGGACGTGGGAGGGGCGCGCCGCGCAAAGACTTGTTGTGGGCTACATCCGACCTGTAGTCGATCGACCGGACTGTCAAAACTGCTGCACGCTCGTTTTTATCTAATACTATGTATTTCTAGGCCTACGGGCCTCTGTCCGAGTGCTGGGGTGAGATTGCGTGTTGCGGGCGCAGGATCATGCAGATGACGGGTGCAGTAAGTGCGAGACGGTGGGACAGTTGGGGTGCTGGAGGATGGCGGTTGCGGTCAAGCTCTCAGGCGAGAGGAGTCGGGGCATCATCGAGGGTGATGCTGGCAGCACGTTATGATGCTGGGGGCTTGCGGAAGTGACAGTGTACTGAGTAGTGATGCATGATGAGTGGGGCAACAGTGTAGATGCCGACGTACCGCCATACTGTAAGTCGCTGGGATCTCTCGAGTGCGATCGCGACATGTTGTTGGCTTTGGGAGGGCCGGGTGCGCCATTCCACATCCCGCACGCTCAAGCTCAAGTTCCAAGTCTGACGAGTACTGATTGGGAAGAAGGTGATTATGTGCTGTCCATATTCCCGATACTTACTTCAAGAGCGACAGCCTTCCATGGCCGACCGACCGCACCGACACCAACGCGAGAGAGAGAGCCAGAACAACCGAGCACCGAATGCCGCGACTTGCAATTGAACCGCCGGAATATCTGACAGGTTCTAGTGGTAACGGGAAGCGATGCAGTACTAAGTAGTCGGATGTTGAATCGCGAGTGGGTGGAGTAGCAGAGCTCGCCATGAATGGCATTCGTCGAGAACACGCTGGATGTTATACCAGGGAGCAGGGCTGTACAATGTGAGATTGATACTTACTGGCATGGGATGACAGAAGTTTGACGCTCCGTAGGACAGAGCTGGAGCGGGGTGTGTGGTCAGGTACAGGACTCATCAAGGTCCCCCTACAGGAGGTGGGCGACTCACCTGTCCGCAAATCTCGGATGCAGTACACGCATTGACGGCTGACTTGTGAATCGAGGTACTGTACTTGCGCAGGCAGCAGGCTTGAAGGTCCCGGGCTGGAGGCGTAAGTAGTAGTCGAGGATCACTCAGGTCCCAAAGCACCTGTGGGAATCAATCTGGGAGTCGCAGCGCTGTCAGAGATCGCAGTTGTTTGAGAAGCCACTGACGACATCCTGAGAGCGCGAGAATGATCCCGAGAGAGTGTAAATATGATCCTGGGTGGGACCGTGCGCATAACGGCATCTGGGGTCAAAGTTCAGCTGCGTCAAGAAGGCGATGGTAGTCAGGATCTAGGGACCTTCCAGTAAGTTTCCTTCTCCGGGCCGTCGTCGCTGCTAGGCACCTTTCTGCATTGGACTTGCACCGTGTCCGATTCCTACGGGGTTGTCGGCGACAGCTCTGGCCTAAGCATTGGGATCCATGGCTGCGACGGGTTTGGCAAGTTAGTACGGAGTGCGGCGCCGGTACTGCTGATCCAGCGTCGTGAACCATATGCTGCAGTGCCAAGCTGAAGGATGGTAGTCTGTCAACTTTAATTACCGAGGGGGCGGCGCGGACACAGGGCGGGTGTAACTCACCGGTTGGGACGGGCCCGAGACGTCATAAACGAAGAGAGCTAGGCCATTTCCGGGCGACAATCTGCACGACGAGCGGCGCCCTGGACCTGATCGTGCAAAAGCCACGGTCCCGAGCTGAAGTAAGTAAGTATATGATGCAACTCCGAGTCGTCGCAAGGGCGACAGGAAGAAGGTGCGTCATGGCCGCACAGGAGTGTGCCATCCTCACGCACGAACCACCGACTCCGAGAGGGTCAATCAGAGAAGGAGGATCATGGAGCGGGACGCCGCGATCCGAAGAAACAGAACTGTATGGCGTGCCGTAACACGTCTGAGATCTGGGGACTCGGAGCGTACGTCAGATGGCTGGTGATAGTGATGTTGCAGATGTGCGGTGTACAGCCCGGAGCTATCCTCGTCAACTGAATACAGGGTGTAGCTGTCCTGGAACGACAGAAGAAGCTGTCGGGGTACCATTCGCGGCACCTGCGTGGGGTGCACATTGCGGTGAGGATAGCATCCGAGGAGCGTGTGCGACAGGGCGGGGAAGAAAGAGGCTCAGGGGAGGAAGAGTGGCACATATGTCGAGGATCAGGATGCCAAGGTTGGCATCTTTCGGATGCTACACCCGCGGGCTGTCGAGCACAGACGTCGCTGAACATGTGCACAGCGCAAGGATTGGGGAGCGATTGCACACGATGGCAGGAAGCTGGAAGACCCGAGACTCGGAGTCGGGGATCAGGAGGCGTGTTTTGGGTTATTTGCAGGGCGTCTAGGGAGCGCGGTATGTTCCCTGGAGGGCGCCTGCGCGTCTGGTCCTCGTCCTGCTTCGACGGATCACCTCCTCCCCTTATATTCCCGCCCCCCATACCCCCCTACGCCCGCTTTCTTGCTCACCAGCCATGTCCAGGGTACGTCGCGCCTGTCCCCCGCCCTGCCCCCGCTCACCCCCG
The DNA here is from genome assembly GCA_022592435.1 of Cerioporus squamosus. Classification (NCBI taxonomy): domain Eukaryota; kingdom Fungi; phylum Basidiomycota; class Agaricomycetes; order Polyporales; family Polyporaceae; genus Cerioporus; species Cerioporus squamosus. The sequence goes on along the minus strand of JABYQS010000224.1, from coordinate 7,741 downwards.
CCCAGTCACAGTTCATCAGGGAGTACAAGCTCGTCGTTGTCGGCGGTGGTGGTACGTCGCACGCGTCCCCTCCCGCGGCCCTGCCATAACGCTGTCATTTCCAGGTGTCGGCAAATCTGCGCTCACTATCCAGTTCATTCAAAGCCACTTCGTCGACGAGTATGATCCTACCATCGAGGGTGAGCTCACTTTCCGCCGATCATCCCTGTCGTCCGCCCTGCACACGCCCGCATGCGAGATGCGGCGCACCCCGCTCCTTGCTACCGTCCCCCTCGCGACGTGCTGACTGTCTCAATACAGATTCATACCGGAAACAATGCGTCATTGACGACGAGGTTGCGCTCCTTGACGTCCTGGACACTGCTGGACAAGAGGAATACGGGTACGTCCAGTTATGCGCCTCCTCTTCCTCCCTTGCTCACCTTCCTGCCAGTGCTATGCGCGAGCAGTACATGCGCACGGGCGAGGGCTTCCTCCTGGTCTACTCTATCACCTCGCGCAACTCCTTCGAGGAAATCAGCACTTTCCACCAGCAGATCCTCCGCGTGAAGGACCAGGACTCGTTCCCAGTCATCGTCGTGGCCAACAAGAGCGACTTGGAGTACGAGCGGCAGGTGGGAATGAACGGTGCGTCTCGCGTCTTGCGTCTTGCGTCCCCTCCCCCCAAACTCCCGAAACTCCCAAACTCTTTGCCGCGCCATGTGCCTCTCTCGCTTACGTAGCCGCTCGCCACCACTACAGAGGGCCGTGATCTTGCAAAGCACTTCGGCTGCAAGTTCATCGAGACGTCGGCCAAGCAGCGCATCAACGTCGATGAGGCGTTTAGCCAGCTCGTCCGTGAGATCCGCAAGTACAACAAGGTCCGTGCGTCTTGGGTCTTAGGGAGATCGACACGCTGACCCCGTTCGCCTGCTTACAGGAGCAGCAGACCGGTCGCCCTGGCGTGCAGCCCAACGCGCCCAGCGCACCTGGTGTATACGGAGCGGGGAACACCGCGGACGACGGCGCGGGCGGATGCTGTGGTGGATGTGTCGTTGCATGATTCCCTTGCTCCATCCCCCGTACGTTTCGCTCGCCTCCTTGGTTTGGGTCCTTCCTGCGTTACCTCCGCTTCCCTTTGCCCGTCCGCCGCTCTCTCCCGTCCCCGTCCCCGTCGTCCGCATGCACACATATACGGTTTCCCACCCTCGGATTCTCCCATCTTATCGATCTGCTTTTCTGTTCTATGTCCACTGGTTCTCGTTCTCCCTGTTTTCTATAGTGTCTCGCATCCATATTGTGTCCTCCTTGTGTCTAGTTTGTTTCCGTCGTCGTCGCTCGAGCCTCGCGCGCGGTGTGCCCGCTTGTTTTGCGGGCAGAGCCGTTCCTGTCCCTACATACATACGATAGCGCTTTCTTGAGCTCCTGAGTTCTCTCATCCCATATCTCCGCGACTCTATGTCCGTCGTCCGTATATCGTGCTGCTCGCTTTGGATTACAAAAGGAGTACTATTGTCGGATCTGCCGCGCATGAAAGTGCGTTCGACCGAAGCAGGAACTTGCAGGCTGCTTGGGGTTTGGATGCCGCGCTCGTGTGCCGCGTGCCGCGCGCCCTGTGGCGTTCAGTATACGATCGAGTGGGATCGAGTCGTGCTGCCAGCTAAGTAGTGCAAGTCAAGTTTCTTCAACGTTTGGGAGTACGCAAATGAAGCTTGCATGTCGACGAGGTTACTGACTGCTATGCTTAGCTCTCTACAACCATAAACACATCCTCGCAACCTGAGCTAGAAGCTTTGGAGTCGGAGCATCGAGCGCAGGAGAGTTGCTCGAGGTCAGGCTTCGGGTCAGGCTTCGGAACGCCGTTCCGGGGACCGGCAGTGGCTACGGCATAACTGTAACTCGGTCTCTCGAGAGATGGCTTGGTGGCGTCCGAACCGATCTCTCTGTGCTCAGGTTTGTTCGCGACCGCTATGGCTCACTTCATCTGCGGTCGCCTTGTAGTTCTGCACTCCGCCTAACCTCACACGAGTTACGACGTGGTCTCGAGTGGTCCACGCCGCACGGTCTCGTTGAGTATTCTTGCAGCTGCAGAGAACGCCTGGTCCTTCGGCTGGTCGATTCGATGAAATAGGAACTTGTACAGTACGTACAGGACCACCTGTTCCGTGGGCGTTGTGCCACGCTCCGTCGAGTGAGGGCGACTTGCATATCCACGAGGCAGCTCGTGTACTACATGAAGTTTCGGACGTCGCAATGGGTCATGGGTGCAACACGCTACACTACCGCAGCTACGTCGCTGCAGCACCTATCATATAGTATAGGGAACCGCGTCGCCAGCTCCTCAGTCACAACTTATCATCATCTTCGACCCCTCCAACGACCCGACGGCCTCCCTGTCTCACTGGGAACGACGCTCCGCGGGTATAATGAGATCATGTGAGTGGACCTTGTTCGTCTCTCGTTCGTTGTACGACCGATGTCTGACTAGTACTCGACATGCGTGCAGCGCCGCCGTCTCTAGATGCGATGGACAGAGACCAGGTCTCGAAGCTCGCACTCTCCGCGAGCATAGACGAGGGCACGTTTGAAGACGTCAAGTTCTTCGCCTTCTCATCCCGCACCAGCAAGGGCGGCGGCGCGTGTGCGCCACGCTCTCTGTACGGCAACAGCGTGTGCATCCGGAAGACGGCGCCGCACTTCGATGTCGGTACGTTCGATTGCCATAGGGCGTCGTCTATCCGCCCAGTCTTGAATTTCCTTGGTCGTGTACCGACTGACGTGCCATGTCTCCTCTCGTGTGCGTCATGCATGCAGTGTTGACACAGGGCTTCGCGGAGAGCGTCCTTGCCGATCTGAACGCTGGATACCCATCCGATCGAGCGGCGGTGATCGATAACTACGACTACGCCTCTGACAGCGACTTGGAAGACAGTGACGAGGCGGAGGATGTGGGTGGTGCGCCAGGTCCTCCCGGTGTGTCTCCGGAGGACAGCGCTACTGAAAGGGGCGTCCCACCGAGCCAGGTAAATGGCTATCGAGGCCGCCCAGAGGCAATCCTGACGTGCGTCTCTCCTCCTTAGGACACAGCACACACGGTCACGGTTCAAAGCGACGCGGTAGGCCCGGATACTCTACTTGTCCACGAGAAGCCGTGCGTGGCGCTCTCGGGCAGACCGGGGCGGCTCGTCTTCATTGACGACATGGCTCATCGGACGTGGGCACATGCATTACTTTCCCGCCGGACATTGTTGCAACTGACCTGCCCCCTACCCGCAGCTGGCGTGCGTTCATCTACTACTCCTACTTCGGCGCAATTTCGTTTGCTCCCCTGAGGTCCCAAGCAAAGTCGACTCCTCGTAAGGACCTCAAAGGGAGCCGCGCCGGCACGTTCACCCCTCCGGAGTGCTCCCCGAAGTCCATATATCGTCTGGCGGACAAGGTGAGAGAGCAGCCTCAGCATACCGATCAGGTTGCGCACGCTCACACCCGCTTGTTGGCAGTACGATATCAAGGAGCTCAAGACTAAGGCGGCGGCAGACATCAAGTCGAAGCTCACGCCGAGCAACATCTTCACCGAGCTCTTCTCCTCGTTCACCTGCCTGTACGTCAACAGCGTTTCTCCTCAGGCTGCGGCCCCCATGTCACGGATCTCCTGACATCAAGTTTTTGGTGCAGCCACTCCGAGATCCAAGAGATGGAAGTCGAGTACCTGTGCAGCGCCCTGAGTCAATCAAAGGTCATGTTGGAGCTTCCCATATGGATCGACTACCTGGCCCAGGGCACACTCCCTCCCGGCGCATCCAAGGCCGTGTCGATGTTGGTATCGAAGCAGGCGGCGGTTGCTGCGAACCCCCCGCCGTATCCGTGCAGCGCATGTGATCGTTCTTGTGTCTGGTATTGCAAGACTTGCCACAAAGTGTTCTCCTGAATATATTGATATCCGTTGTTGCCTCAATTCGCGACGTCAAGCCGCGGACAAACTGCGGTCCAACGTGAACGTTCACCACGATGCTGTAGTAGGGAATCGAATGGCGAGGAAGCTGTTACCCCAGTACTAGTGTTACCCCGACCAGGCCTTCGGGGGACCTGCGGCTGGTATACACCTTCGCGATTCGCATATTCGCGAGGAAGGCTGTCCCGCCCGGGTCACATCGATCTACTGCCATGGCGAGACGTGCATTTGTAGTACTTCCCCGGGCCGCTGCTTATAAGTATATACAACTTTGGGCAACGGTGGCAGGTCCACCAATGAGCACCGCTCTGTATTGAGTGACTTTGAGTAGTGAGACAAGCACAGGAAACATAAGGCTTCGAAGTTGGACTCGCGAAACAAGACGACGGCCCATGTTTACTGTGGTTGCGTTGGGTTGCGTGACGGTGTAACAAATGCATAAAGCTGTGCTGTATGCGCGCGGACCACGCGCCGTGGGAATCTCAGCCACAACCCCGTTGTTGACGTATGTTTGCAGGCAACCTTGTTCCAGTTCACCCACCATGGCACGCCGACCGCGCGAAGCCCCGCCCGCCCCGCCCGCCCCAGGACTCCTCGCGTCCGCCTTCAGCTTTGTCTCGCGCGAGATTGAGTCGTTTGTTACGGCTGCTACTGGCGGAGAGGTCCAGAAGGTGAGTCGGATTCGATTCGAAGCGTGAGCGCGCGCAGGATGCAACTGACTTCGACCCGCTGGGTGCAGACACAGGACCAGCCCGAAGCGTCATCATCGCGCGTGACGCTCGATGGGAAGAGGAGAAAGCGCGAGGAGGAGAGGGAGGGGAGAGGAGACAGGGAAAGGGAGCGGGATTGGGAGAGGGAACGGGAGCGCAGGGCGAAGCGCGTGAGGAAGCGGAGCGAGGTCGAGAGTGATCGTGCGCGCGCTCGGAGGAAACTGCGCGAAGACGTTGAGGGCGAGCGGGCGACGAAGGTGGCGAAGAAGAAGTCAGTGCAGAACCTCCGGGAGGAGAGGGAGAGATCGTCCGAGCGCGAGGCAGCTGATGACGAGGATGGTGAGTCTGCGAGTTCGCCATGCAGCTCAGTGGTTGACGAGAATCTAGACGAACTTCCTCTGCTGTCAATACCCAAATCATTGAAGAAGAGGCGCGAAGTGAGTGCTCAGCAGCGCGACGAGGACCAGGACGTCCAGGAGCTGGAACCGCAGCCACGAGGGAAGAAACCACAGAAGGGAACCGCAGGTACGTTGCCAGCACTATTCATTCTGGACACGGGTGCTGAGATGCGTATGGAGACCCATCCCAACTCATGCCTCCCCCGCCAAACCCGATGCCTCCACCACCATCTCCTCTAACCACCCGCGGAACCACCCCGTTTCCTACGATGCCTGGTTCCCTTTTCGCCCGATCTGAGTCGCTCATACCAGAGCCTATCCCTGCGAAGTTCCAACGCGCTGTACCCCGGACCCGGACCCCACCGCCGCCGCCTACCCCGCTTGCAATTTTGCCGGAGTCCACTGAGGATGCTGAACAGCAACCCGAGGAAGCAGCGGAAGAGGGATCCGTCATGGAGTCGCCCCGACGTGGGCGTTCACAAGCGCGTCAGCGGGAGAAGAGTGCGGATGGTAGTCGAGATCGTCCCAGGCCGTGGCCGGTGCCCAAGTCGTCTGAACATGCCGAGTCCTCCAGTCGTGCAGCGAGTAACCCCAGAACATCTTTGGACGAACCCTCCGAGCCTCCCACCCGACCAAGATCGTCGAAAGGAAAGGAGCGTGCGTACGATACGTCTGGTGAAGTTCGAGTGCGGGGCAAGGAGCGGGAGCTGCGTGAGGCGAGGGAAGACCACGCACGGAACGCCCACGACCGGGACGACAATGAGCGCGAGAGGGACAAGCAGCGGATCCGGATGCTTGAGGAAGAGGTCGCACGTCTGCGAGCTGAGGTGCGTTATCCCTGCGGATGCTAGTCTACGACATAATGCTGAGATGTTCGGCACAGCTTGCGTCGAAGAGCAACGGAGCGTCCATGATGCCTCCGCCCCCACCCCCACCGCCTCCGCCGCTGTTTCGACCCCCAATTGCTTCGACAACGTCTGGCGGCGGAACAAATTTCCTCGCGTCCGCCCGGGCGAGCCTCAAGCCCACTGCCCCGCCGGTCGAAGCCCCGATCAACAGCGTAGGCTCACGCACGCGCAAAACGGGCCAGCCGACGCTGAACCTGTCGTCGGACAAGATGGCGGCGTTCCTGCGTGAGATGAAGTCTGTCAGGCTGCGCAAGGTTGGAGGTGCCGCAGGGTCGATGGGCCCGCCGTCTGCGGCTGGGGACGTTGCCGGGGAGGCCCTGGCGCGGAGCACGAGTGGACATGGGATGAGCGAGGCGCGGAGGGCGGCGATCATGGGCGATATGTCGTTCGACACGGGTGTTGCTGCGAGGATTTTCATCGGGGAGAAGCGGAAGCGGGATGCGTTGGAGGAGGTAACCGGTGAGTGGGCAGATGTGTGGGGGTAATGGACGACTCACTAACGTATCTGCAGCTGGTCCGTCCAAACGTCGTGAGACTACGTTCGTGCGGACGAATAGCACTGGTGGATCCTTTGCGTCGAGCTCGCAGTCAACTTCGTCAGCGGCTAGTTCTCAGTCTTCTGCCGGTTCCAGCTCGCAGTCGTCGGCTTCGAGTGCAAGCTTTTTCGACGCGCCGTCGTCACAGTCGCAGCCCTCCACCTCCAAGGCAAAGGCGCCGCTACGGATATGGCCATCACGATCGACGGAGACGGACCTAACCACGCCCTCGCTATGCTCCGACAACGAGAACGACCACAGCGAAGACAGGCTCCCGGACACGCCGTCCGACAGCTCGAGAGGCCACAACGACCTTGTGAAGTCTGTCGAACCGCGGGAGCGTCAGCCACAGCACGAACCCGAGATCATCGACGTCGACGCGCTCGAGACGCCTCCCAGGCGCGAACGCAGCGAGAGCCCTCTTGCAGCTGTCAAGATGGAGGTGCAAGCAAGCAAGGACGCGTTCGCGCGGCGCCCGCCCGAGAGCCTGATGCCGTCGAAGAGCCCGGTGAAGCCACGGCCGCCTGCGAGGACGAGGTCGAAGGTGCCCGCTCCCGCGCCCTCGAAGCTGCCTCTTCCTCGCCGGGTGCACGCTGCGGCGCCTCCGGAAGAACGTGGGTCGGATAGTGATGACCCGCTGGACTTGGTGGGCAACAGCATTCGCGACCTCCAAGTCGGAGCAGGAGGTACAGCGTCGAGGCGCACGACGAGGCGCCGCCCATCGCAGGGCCTTCGCGCATCCCCCGGGAACCCAGTGCCGCATCCGCTCGCAGTGACTCTCGCTCTCGCTCTCAGTCGCACACAAACGCAGAAGCCCAGCCGGCGCAGCCGCGGATGTCGCGGCACGCGCGGAGACGACTGACGCTGGACGAGGAGGTGCGGCGGGCGGGGGAGAGTCTCTGGCGCGAGTCGTCCGAGGAGCCGGAGAGGCCGCCGAGTCCGCCGCAGGAGGACCTGGACAGCGGGCAGCTCGTCGCGCTGGGCACGAAGAGCAGCCGGCGCGGGTTCTTGGCGCGGGGCGGCGGGGCGGGTCCGCCGGTGTTTATGGGGGAGGGGTACGTCCAGGGCGCGACCGCGGAAGATGAGGCTGAGCGCGGACGGGGGGAGGTGCGTCGCTCGAGGAGCGGGAGCACGGCTGGGGTGGTGACGAGGGTGAGCAGGAGGAGGTGATTCGTACTGGGTCTCGGTCTTGTGCATCTTGTGAGGTTTCTGTTCGATTTGTCGCTTGCTCTCGATCTGTTGTTGCTCGTCTGTCTGT
>JABYQS010000223.1:0-52730 GCA_022592435.1 Cerioporus squamosus | reverse complement strand
CCGCAAGATGGCCTCTGTGGAAAGTCCCGCTCCCGGCGCTCCGTACCGAACGCGATCACCTGGGTGGGACTGCTATCATAATTTGACCATGCGAGCCCGTGTTGCTGCTTAGGAGACTTTGAGACAATGCTCAGAAAGGTATTATATGGTCAAGCTACGGAGACTAAGAAAGGTACAGGTAGTGAAAAAAAACAAAGACAAGAGGACTAAAGAAATCACCTTCAACAAAATCTACTGCCCCAGTGAGGCTCGAACTCACGACCTTCCGATTGCTTTGAAGGGTGAAACCCCTCGTATAACAGTCGGACGCTGTAACCAACTCAGCCATGGGGCATGTCAAATTGCACTGTATTATTGCACTATATTATTAGAATGTACTGTGATTGGTAGAAGGGTAAACCTTCACCGTAAATGGCCATCACAGTTTTGGCGGCGAAATTGTATCCGGTTATAATGGGGTTATCATCAGCTGGTAGTGTCACTATGAGGGATAAGAGAATTGTAACTACGCAATCCATGGCAACAACGCTAAGAGGGGACTCGTCCCCTCACACGTGATCCAAGGCCCTTCCAAGCACGGCAATAGTCCCGTAGCCTGCAAGTGTTGGGAGGCTCTCAGCGGTCGCAGTCGATTACAAAGGGCTTCCAAGTCCATAGAGTACCACTGTCCATTTTCTCGTCGTCGCTTGGTCGTCGGGCTCACGCTGGCACATACGGGATAGGTTGGGAAAATCTTATATATTCACTAATGCTACTCTACATGAACACTGCGTGACAACAGCGTCGACGTCGTACATGTATATGGAAACACGAAGGAGGGATATATCCTAAAGACGGAGGAAGGGAGACATCTCTGCGACGTCGGACGCGTCAGTCATGGCGTTGCCGGCAGCCGCAGGACGGAAAGGATGCAAGAGAGACCCAGAGAAGGAGAGTTCACAGATTTCAGAGGCCAGCAGGTTTCGATCTGTCAGCAGAGGACCAGAGAGCAGAAGTTCAGACACCAGACAAGAGAGCCGCGAGCACCAAAGGGGGACCGTCACGGACACGGCGGACAGCGAGACCAGCTGAACAAGTCTTGATGATACGGCGAGTAGCCTTACGCGGTCACGGAGCTCCATGGCAGCTTGAGGAAACAAAAGTCCGTGCGTGTTCAAGTCGCCGTGTCAGGCGGGATAAGGGGGAGGATGGGGGAGGGATGCAAGAGCAACGACAACGGGGCTGGCCTTATGTTGGGGCGGGAAGTTGAAATCCCGCCATGGAACGGTACAGTCGTGATGGCGATAGTCAGAGCGATACGACATAGAGCACCGAGCTGGGAAGACGTTCTCAGGCCATCGCCAGAGCGTTGCAAGGAGGTTGCAAGATGGTAGTGTGTAGCAAGAACGTCGCAAGGGAGTTGGCAGGTCATGGCAAGGCGATGCAAGGCTCGCGGTGGCTGTAACTAGCGCCAGGATAGTATCGGACTTACAATCTACTTATCATCCTATAGCCACAATGATACTGCTTAAGTATAGTGTCATTATTAGACAACCAATAATCTCGGAACTTACCAGCTCGACGCCTTTTCTGTGATGTGTCCGGCGTCCGCCCACCCCAGGCACCCTCTCTTCTTGTCTCTTTGCAACAAAAAGTACTGTGTGGTTTCACATCGTGGGATTCTACTTATAACCACCTTTTGCTGCTGTCCAGTCTCGACGCACTCACAATTTCACGGCGAGTTTAAAGGTCGACGGCATGCGTTGTATTGACATCCGCTAGCATCACAAGGGCCCTGACTCCAGGGACCCCTTGTCGCGTCGAGTTGCATCATGAGTACGTCCATCATGCCTTCGCCGTAAATAATGTCGTTCGTCTGATTCTGAGTCTCTGAGACTGTGTACAACCTAGTAGCATCCGGGTTGATGCCCGGTAGACGCGGCCGCTGTGAGTACAGTACTCAAATACACAGCAAGCACTCGGACAGCCTAAGATAACTTGACAGGAGTGGTGGAACGTCTTCAGGGATCTGGGCGAAGGGGCTGACGTAGTACAAAGAGTGCGCTCGCGGGCATTGCGGATCATGATCTAGGCTACTATCTCAACTACACCAGCGGCAAGTGCCTCGCCTTCCAATGATGCAGGCTGCAGCTGATCCGGCCACGCAGATGGACCGTCACCCACATGTACTTATCCCAGACTTCTCCCGGTCGGGGGGCGTATATATACTCAGCCCGTTGCCGTACGAGCTCCTCTGGCTTCGGACCAGACACTCATCTCCATGTCCTCGATGAGCCTGCGGTTAGGCGGCCTGGCCTCGGCGGCGCTCGCGTTCGCTCTGTCTGTCAATGCTCTGGCGCCCTCCAACCCGCAATATGTAAAGCTGGCAGCCAAAACCGGGTCGTCGTTCAGCAAGCGGCAGAGCGCGTCGTTCCCCCAGTACAACTTCACGCAGCCTCTGGACCACTTCTCCGACACCGGCTTCACCTTCCAGCAGCGGTACTGGCTCAGCGACCGCCATTACAAACCTGGTGGACCAGTCATAGTCTTTGAGGCTGGCGAAGGTCCCGGGGACGAGCGCATACCCATCCTGGATACCGGAATCATCGATATCCTCGCCAACGCGACGAATGGCCTGGGTATCGTCCTGGAGCACAGGTACTACGGTATGCGTCTCGCTGGTTGTAACGCGCCTTCCGACTCATGAGCGGTTCCTCTAGGTGAATCCGTGCCAGTCCAGAACTTCACAACGGACTCGCTGAGGTACATGCCGTCCACCATCGTGTTCTCGTGACATCTAGCGATAAGGGTCGGACCTGACGCTACGCTCCTCTGCAGGTGGTTGAACAATGAGCAAGCAGCAGCAGACTCCGCCAACTTCATCGCGAACGTCACGTTCCCGAACATATCTGCAGACCTGACGGCACCCGGCACGCCGTGGATCTACTACGGGGTCAGTAAAGGCGTTCTTCCTCCACATGCTATCGCTTGGCGTGCAAAAATATCTCTCCTCCACATGTTGTACTACCGCTTCGCTTCATGGATGAAAGCTGACCTCCACGCGTCCGCAGGGTTCGTACGGTGGGGCGCGGGCCGCACACATGCGCGTGCTCTACCCGGACATCGTCTTCGCCGCGATCTCCTCCAGCGGCGTGACGCACGCAACGGTCGTCGACTGGCGCTACTTCGACATCATCCGGCAGTACGCCCCCGCGGAGTGCATCGCGCAAGTGCAGAAGACCGTGTACGAGTTCGACGCTCTGATCGCGAACAAGAAGACGCATGACGCAATCAAGGCTGTCTTCGGGCTTTCGGGCGTATCATACGATCCCGACGTCGCGTCCCTGCTCTCGGTGCGTCTAGCTGCGATCTGTCGCGCGCAGCGTCAGTTGCAGGTCACCTGGGAGTGCGATCCCGACTCACATTGTATGTGCAGGCACCATTGGGCGGCTGGCAGAACACGAATTGGGATCCCGCAGTCAACAGCAATGGCTTCGCGAGGTTCTGTGCGGCTCTGGGAGCGCCCGATAACGCAACAGTGCATACCGTACAGGGCATCACTGTGTCCAATGCTACTTTCAATTACGCAAAGTACATTAACAGGGTACGCCACCCCCTAGCGCATGGGAACTGGGCTGGCTTATGCTCATGTTTCGCCAATCTCCACAGACTTACTCCTCTAGCTGCCCCATTGAGCAACAGGACGAGGTCTGTGTCCCTAACTCTTGGGCAGCGGGGAATCGCTGGCACTAACGATCAATGTGCAGTGTTTCGGCACGATCACGAACAAGGAGTTCTACGAGCAGACCGACCTGTCGCAGACATGGCGTCTCTGGAATTTCCAAGTGTGCACGCAATGGGGCTTCCTCATGGTGCGACATCATCTTCAGTGCGATGCGCCGCTTGATCACCCGACTGAGACCGTCCTCTTTGTAATGACAGACGCCGCCGCCCGACCCGAAGATCCCACGTATCATCTCTAACCTCCTAACCAAGGACTACGGGGAGCTCTCCTGCACGCTCGTACGTGATGATCTCACCTCCTCCCGCGGAGCGAACCTTTGATGTGACGTGCTGCCCAGTCATACCCTCCCGGAGAGCACTTCACCGTGCCAGCGGAGCCCGACGTAGAGGCCGTGAACAAGCTCGGCGGGTACAACATCGCAGCTGACCGGCTCGCCATCATCGACGGCCAAGGTAAGGTCATACACTCATACAAGTATTATCGCCGTCCTGACTTCACATGGTTTTCTGTAGACGACCCTGGAGAGGCGACACTCCCCACAGCCCTGATCCCGCAGCGCACCCTCGCCCCGACACCACTCTGCGTCCGTTCAAGCTCATCCCCACCGCTGTCCATCACTGGGACGAGAATGGTCTCGCGGATCCTAGTGCCGAGCCTGCTTTCATCCAGACTATCCACCACCAAGAGATCGCCTTCGTGAAGGCATGGCTGAAGGACTTCAAGCCGCCATCGCACTAAGTGGACGTGTGCACCCTCCGCCCGCACGCAGCATAGTACAGAAACACGAACGTCATCATTGTCATTAGGATATCATCGAACACGATTGGATGAGTAATGGTACGGATATCAACAGTACTCGTCATGGTCAGAACGCGATCTCGGATACAGAGGAAAGTCATAAGAATACAAGCGCACCAGAACGCAGCAGCCACGTCGAACGAGCAAGAACAAACCGAAGCCATACATAAGTCTGATAGCGAAACGGCACCTGGCCCGTCATTCTAGTCAAAGTCCTCGAAGGTCGAGCCGTCCTCATCCTCGTCGCCAGACGAGATCTCCACATACTTGGACACCGTCCTCGCTACCGCTGCACGTCTCGGTGCTTCCGTGCGCTTGGGCGGGGGCGGAGGGACGCTGTCGTCATCGTCATCGTCGAAGTCGTCCTCAGACGCGACAACCTTCTTCGCAGGTTTCTTAGCCGGGGCAGGTTTGCTCTTCGGAGCTTGGCTGCTAGACGACGCCTTGCGCGCTGCGGGAGCCTTCTTGGCAGGAGGCGCTCCCTTCCCAATGAAGTCCGTGATGGCTGACTGCTTGCCGTTCTTCTTGGGCGGGTCGACCTCCATGATGTCGCCGTCATCGTCCTCTACGGGAGAAGGCTTCTTCTTCTTCGCTGCAGGCTTGATCGGCTTGTCATCATCACTATCGTCGAAGTCGTTGTCGAGACTACGGAAGACTGAATGAGCGGCCAGGACTACGATTGATGTACGAGGACTGACCTCTTCCGCTTGCCTGTCGAACCGTTCTTCGCCTTTGCCTTCCCCTTGTCTTTCGATGAGGGTGGCGACTCAAACTCAGAGTCTGAACCGGCCTTTGCAGCGGCGGCCTTCTTCTTGGGTGCAGGTTTGGGAGGAGCGTCGACCATCTCTATATCAGAGTCATCCTCGACCTTCGTCACGGTCTTCTTCGCGGCAGGAGCCCGCTTCTTCGGCGGAGGCGGAACGTCGTCGTCGCTCTCGTCCTTCTTGATCGTGACATTCGAGCCCGAAGGGACAGCGGAAGCAGGCTTCTTGGACTCGGAGGCTTTCCTGGCCTTTGGAGCAGGCTTCGTCGGGTTAAAATCGTCGTCCGACTCGTTCGCCTTCGGCTTCTTGGGCTTGAAGGGGAGCTTCGCTGGCTTCCTTTTGCCCTTCTTGCCGCCCTGTTCGGCCTCCGCAGCGCAAAGCTTGGCTTCCCAGTCTTCGCAGGTTTGCTACACGCCCTTGTTATTCTCATGTCGACAGCTATATAGGAAATAACTCACCCTCCACTGCGAGAGGAACGCGTCCAAGTCGGTCTGCCAGATCTCGATCGGCGTGAGTGCAAGAAGAACAAGCAGTTCTTCCTCCTTCTCCTTAGCCTGCTGAAGGAGCTTCTCGATCTGGTGTGGTGGACATATGAGACGTCATCAACACGCATGGTTAGAAGGAGACCAACCTTCTCTTTCGTCAAGCTCCAGATGGCCATGCCCAGTAGGTAGTCGTAGTCGGTGATCTTGTCGTTAGAGCTGTCGCCGCCACTGTCGTCCTCATCCTCCTCGACAACTTCCTCGGTCTCGCCAGCCGCCTTCGCCTTGGCAACCTTCGGGAAGGGACGGAATTGCTTCTTGCGCAACTCGGCGACGATGTCCGCCTTGCGACGGTTGGAGACCACAAGCTCCTTGTCCACAATCATCTTGATGAACCGAGCCTGGTTGTTGAGCTTATCGAGCTGGTTCTGCAGCTCGTTCGCTAGGTAGTCCTGTGTGACGGTGAGCAGCTACTTGGTCCTCGCATGCTTGAGAGAGAACATACCTTGCGCTTCTGGTAGTACGCGAGACGCTTCGGGTAGAAATCCTCGATGATCTCCTCCGCCGAGCTGTACTTCTTGATCTTGCCGTCAAAGTCGAAGCACACCATGTTGCTCGTGTTGATCTTGGTCGAGAGCTTGAAGAACTCATGGAAGCCCTGCTTCTCTGCCTTCTCGAGCTCCTTCTCAGCCATGGTGATGACGAAGTGGACGTTCATGTTGTTATGGTACTCTTTGTAGTCCTGCACGCGCACTTTTAACTAATCTGCCAATTGCTATGCGTCGCGTAAAAACTTACCTTGATGGGTCCCTCGCCCTTCTCCCCGCACATGGCCTCGAGCTCAGCCTTGAAGTTCTGAGTCCACCTGTGGATGGGCAGCTCCGTAATCTCGATCGTCGTGTCATCGATCTTCTTGACCGTTCCCAGCACATCGTACTTGTTGTCGCCGACCTTCTTGATGGTCCCGGTGAAGCCGCGCCACCACGGGAGCATAGGCACCTGCTCCTCGCCGTTCATGAGACGGCGAATGTTGGCAACGATGTCCTCAGGGTTGAAGCTCGGGATATTGGTACTCCAACCTATCACGAAGACGTCAATATAGGGAGCAATATCAGGAGGTGTGTGATACTCACCGGTGCCAATACCTTCCGCGCCGTTGACGAGAACCATTGGGACGATTGGCATGTACCACTCGGGCTCGACCTGCTTACCATCATCTTGCTGGTACGTCAAGATGGCATCGTCCGCGGGGTGCATGACATTGCGAATGACCGGAGCCAGTTCGGTGAAGATGTAACGAGCCGCGGCGTGGTCCTTGCCGCCCTGGTCACGAGTACCAAACTGACCGTTCGGCATGAGCAAATTCATGTTGTTGCTCCCGACGAAGTCTTGCGCAAGGTTGATGATAGTGGCCATCAAACTCGCTTCTCCGTGATGGTAAGCGGAGACCTCCGAGACGTAACCGACCAGTTGCGCAACCTGGGCAACAACGTCAGAACGGGGGCGCATACCTCATGCGGGAGGACCGACCTTGATTTCCTTCTTGAGGTTACGCTTGAAGCATGCCCAGAGGACCTTCCGCTGACCGGGCTTCAACCCGTCGACAACGGACGGGATCGAACGAATGTTGTCGGCCATAGAGAACAGGATCAGCTCGCGGTTGATGAAGTCGGCGAGCGGGATCTCGCGTTGCGTGTGGTCAAGATATGTACCGGGCTGTAGGTTGGACTGAGTCAGTTTGCATCGGCGTGTAAGCGGAAGTACGAACCCTAAACTGACGAAGCCACTCCTTGCGGTCGTCCGCCTTCTTCTTGCTGAATGCCAACTCGATCAGCTCTCGGTCGCCATCCCGTGTAGTCGAGAAGGGGATCATATGACGCTTCATGTCACGGAAGTAGTCGCGGGCATCCTCGTCCTTACTCGTACCCAGACCCTGTGGGCAAGTCAGACTCGACGCAATCCCAAACGTTGCAGATTTCACTAGCCTTGAAGTACTTGTGCTCCCACTTGTGAGAGTTCGGCGTCTCCTCGAGCCACATTTCGTACTCGGGGATGGTGTAGAAGTTGATGACCTCCTTCCCTTTCCAAACCTACTGCGCATTAGAAGGACAAGGAGGTAAAGCCAAGTAAAAGGACATACTCGGACGACTGGCGTGATGAACTCGACAAGGAACTTGTCGAGCTTTAGCAGAGACGGGTAGAAGTGGTCCAGGTAGTTTATGAGGAGACCCTTGATATGCGAACCATCGTGATCCTAATGCAATGTTAACAAACCCTCCACGCAACAGTGGTGACGAACTCACCTGATCCGTCATGAGCATTAGTCGTCCGTACCGCAAGCTGGCAGTGTCCGTGTACTCTTTATTGTGCTGCAGACCCATGATCTTCTTGATGCTCTGGATCTCCTCGTTCTTCATGATCTGGTCGTGCTTCGCGTCACGCACGTTCAGCAGCTTTCCACGCAGCGGGAAGACGCCGAAGTTGTCACGTCCGACGACACCGAGACCCGCGATGGCTAATGCTCTGGCGGAGTCACCCTCAGTCAAGATGAGCGTGCAGTCCCCGGCCTTCCTCGTTCCAGCGTTGTTGGCGTCGGACAGCTTGGTCATACCAGTAAGCCTGCAGAGGGCGTCAGCTTCATGACTACGCGGCATGGGAAGGATTCACACACCTTGTCCTGCGGTTACCGTCTGTCTTCTTCATTTGTTGATCAGCCTTGAACTTCGCCCAGTTCAAGACATGGTCGACAATCGAAGACTTGGCCACTGCAGTGTTGTGAGCTGGAGGACACCTTTCATTGACACATAAGACATACCCTTCTTCATGAAGTCTTCCGATAGATTCGGCTTCGAACCGAACTTACTTGCAGGCAGAGTGAGCGTCTCCTTCGTCTGACTGTCGAAGGTGGGGTTCTCGATGAGCGCATTGACGAAGATCCACATGTGGTTCTTGATCTGCGCGGGCTTGACTGCAGCGGCCTTGTTCTTCTTCGAAATGGCCGTAATGAGGTTCTTGGCTAGTTGGTCGGCAATGTAATTGACGTGCGTGCCGCCCTTAGACGTCGAGATGGAGTTCGCGAACGAGACCTGCTGAAACGAGCCTTCGGAGACCGCAAACGCTACTTCCCAGCGAGCACCAATTGCCTCATAGATGATAGTCTGCTTCGCCTGTGCCGCACCGCCCGAAGTTTCCGCGGCGCTCTCAGCCGCCGAATTCAGGAAGAGCTCGACGTACTGCTTGAAGTTCTTGATCTTCAGCCGCTCGTCGTTCAAGAAGACCTTGATGTCCTTGACCGTCCCCGCAAGATCGTGAACACGCTTCTTGAGGAGAGACACGGTGTCCTCGTCGATAGAGTCCATGCCAAACCGCTTGAGGTCGGGCTTGAAGGTGATGCGTGTGTACTCCTCGCCACGCCCGTTCTTCGTTATCTTCGCCTTGCCCATCTTGCTCATATTGTCCGTCCATGTCTGGTGGTACTTCTGGCCTGATACCTTGTCGGCGGTGTCGACAGTGAACTCAGTGGAGTAGATGTTGGCCAGCTTCGCGCCGTAACCGTTACGACCACCAGTGAGCTTCTTCTCGTCGTCGTCGTAGTTGGAGGAGGATAGAAGGTGACCGAAGATGAGTTCGGGGATGTAGATCTTCTCCTTCGAGTGCATCTCGATCGGGATACCCTTCCCGTTGTTGTAGACGGAGATGGTGTTGTTCTCGACGTCGATAGTGACCTTGATAGTGTCCATGTTCGGGTCGTTAATCTGCGAACATGGTCAGCTGGAGTCCTGTGCACATACACATTGCACTCACCTTGTTATCCGCAGCGTTCACGAGAATCTCGTCCACAATCTTGAAGAAACCAGGGACATACTTGATCTCCCGGTACGCCATCCGCTTGTTCTCCGAGTCCCACGTCCACATCATGGCCGTAATCGTCTCCACACTCCCAATGTACGAATCCGGCCGCTTGAGGATGTGCTCCAATTGCGACAGCTGCGACGCGCACAGTCAGTAACCACACGCGTCTCGACGCGTCATGCGCACCTTCGTGTACGTCTCAGACGCAGTCTTCTTCTTCCCAGGCACCGCTGGGGCTGGGGCAGACGGACCAGCCACGGACACGGGGTCCTCGTCCGCAGGGTCGTCGCCGTCGCTGTCTGCATTGTCGTCCTTATCAACCAGCACCTTCGTCGCCTTCTTAGCAGCCTTAGGCTTCGCAGCTGCCTTGGGAGCAGCCTTTGCCGCCGCCTTCTTCGGTGCGGCCTTGGTGGTCTTCTTGGGGGCCGGCGCGTAGTCGTCAGACTCGGAGCCCGACACGTCGAGGTCGAAGTTCTCTTCCGTGTCGCTCATGGCGCGAGAGGTTCGTATGCAGTCGTAAGGGTAGACGAAAGGAAATGAGGTTCGAGCCGTGAGCGCCGCCGAGGGTGGCTCGCGAGAAAGTGATGGTTCGTGTCCAAGGCGTTCAGCGCTGTTCAACGCGACGCGACTGAAGATGGCCGCGTCAAGCACGTGACGTAGACGCTGGGCGGGTTTCGCTACCGCACTTCGGAAGACTTTCGAGGTGCTTCACGCCGTAGCGCACCCCCTGCTTGCGCAGGATTTCTTGCAAGATGGGACGAGTGGAAGACATGAGACTAGGCGAGTTCATACAGAAGATAAAATCCTAGCATATACCCACAATAATACAATAAAACAGCAACCCTGCATAAGCACACTGCGGCAGGGACGAGCTTATCAGCTATCGAAAGGAGTTCTATTCCTCGGAAACGCTGTCTAGTATCTCTCGAAGGGCTTGCCGAACACAAGAGGGGTCGAACTGAGGCAAGCTGGTTCTCTCGCTCACCGGCCCTTCGATCTCTACACACCGCACACCAAGGGCCTGAGCAGGAGCGCACATATGATCAATGCATGGTTCGTGACCAACAACGGAGATTACGCACCGTAACCAGAGCCACGTCGACTTCTACTGCAGTACCCTTCAGGTAGACGAGATGCGTGATGAATGCAGAGACAGGATACGTGGTATCCGCCTTGCTCAGACCGCCGTACGTCCTCGCATGGTGGCCATCATTCAACGTCTGCGCTATCGTTCTGTCACCAGTATCGTGAGTCGTATTGACCTTCGAGTCCAAGTTATGCATGAGATCTACCTGATGTAGTCCACAGCGCTGTATCCGTCGGTTTCCCTATCGTTCGCGGAGTTCACTGTGTGAGAGGTCAGAGGCTTCGGAGGAGAATGCATGCATTACGACGGGGCTTACGAAGCAGAACCTTCGCTTTGAGGGAACGAGAGCCTGCGATAGCGTTCGCCACCCCTTTCAGAGCCAGGCACGGCATGATACTCGTCCACAGCGACCCGCACGAGTATATCAGGACGTTGTATCGTGAGAGCGAATGTAGAAAGTCCGGATTCGGCGAGGGATGAATCTCATTGCCGTACGCATTGATGTAGAATAGTTCTGCGAAGGACTATCAGCCGGTCACTCGGGGAGTCAGGGAGACTATATGCACTGGTAATTCGAGCGTTGAGGGGCTCGTAGTGGTCCTTATCCGCGGCCTGAAACTGCACGTTCCGACTGCGAGGCAGCGTGCCGTCTAGGGGGTCCAGCGGTGACACAGGGTCGTCTTCTTCTTGAGAGATGTCGATGCGTGGCGTTGGGCGGACAGGATGCGAAATCTCGCATTGCCCAACTAGTCGTTCTCCGTTCTCCTATACAATAGTGAACAATCAGTGTAACAATTCAAAGACAAACGACAGGTTCTGACCAGCTCAGCAGCAATGGTCACCGTATGGTTAGTGACAATCACGGGCAGAATGTTTGCCTGGCTGTTAGTCATAGAAGAGAACAGAAAGATGGCCGATGGCAGAGAACGGAAGAAGGCCTGAGCCGCGGACAGGAAGTAGTTCCCGATACTGCACATTCCATACGTTAGTGTGTAGATGCTAAGCTGTCAAACGGACATACCTTCCGTTCACAAACGAGAAGCTCTTATGAGCTCTTGATAGAATCTCACTCTCAAAGTGCACCAGAAATGCTACCTCGCGAACGTTTAGTCGCAGGCTTCCACGGTGAACTGGCATGCACTGGCTCACCTCTAATCATTTCCTTGCGGTCACTGGGGATGCCCGTCCACAATTGACTGCGGCCTTCCACAATATCTCTCCACTCGTCTCGCGCCTCCCTTTCGGTACAGTTCCCAGGCAGGCGGTAGGCAAGGAGGTTACGGATGGCGTCCAAAGGCGAACCAGGATCTGCGTGCGGTATCAGACGCACCAGTCGCGACCGGATATCGCCTGCCAGATGTTCAGACTTGCCGCCATAAGCCCTGTGATACCTCAAAACATACCGATAGACGGCCCGCCAAGTACCCGTATAATCTCACTTGAAGATCCTCCATCGTCAGACACGGGAAGGATGTAGCAAGCGAACTGGCCAAACGCGGGGCATATGGAGTTGCACCCTGTGCCGCCAGAGATCACCACGAACGAGGTCTCGTCCTGAGTATTCTCCAGCAATTCCGTGGACTGCCCAGCGACGACGTGATGCTGCGGCGTAGCCTTCGGTTGTCCTGCCTGCGTGGGCAAGTCGAAGACTGAGGATCCTGGACTATCCGCGCCCGAACTGCGAGGATTTGGCGAGAGTGTGAAGTAACTCATTCTGAGATGGAGATCAAGATAGTCCAGAGAAGTACGTCGCCCAGATGCAGGCCTCTATATACCGAGCACGAGCGCGAAGATGGAGGACAGAGGTCATGGTGTCGGTGCAACCTGACAGTAGTGAGTTGTAGCGCTTTGCGTCGCAGTCATGACGCCAACGCGGCTTGTCCACGAACCACCACGACTCTCTCAAACGTGTCGATACGTGTTCTGTACGCCGTACCATGTCATCACCTCCGGTCGCGACGGTACCGCCTCCTGTACGCACTACGCAGCCGACAGCCAACGTGGAGCAGCTGAAAGCGTTGCTGCGAACAACTCTGCGCATATCAGTCACCGACGGACGCGTCTTCCTGGGCACATTCGCGGGTACAGACAAGCAGCTGAACCTGCTGCTCATCAATACAGATGAGTACCGCCTTGGACCCGATGCTGGCCCGGACGCGCTAGACGGACGGTATGTGGGGCAGGTCATGATACCGTGGCGACTGGTTGTGCGCGTCGAGTCTCGTCTAGAGGGCGAGCAGGCGAGGAAGTATCGCGACAGCGACGAGGAGAGCATGTATACATAACGCATGCTGAGTGTGGTATGTCTCCGTGTGTATCCTGTTTCGCCTCACATCTCACTAGTCAATTGAACTTGCAGTTACTCTTTGCGAGATCCTCAGGTATAATGTCCGTCTGGCATTGGACTCCGAGTGGCTTCAGCTTGACTGATCAAATCAACCGGACGACTAGGAGCCAGAACCATGTGTCATTGCTATTGCCTCAAGAACTCTATCGAAGGTCCCTTGGCGCGTTGATTGGGCCCGTCACCATCATGGGTCCTGGAGGATCGTGGACTTCGCAGCCATGAAGATGACAACGACCTCAAGAGGATGCTCTCGCATCCGGTCGCAACAGGGTGTGCAGGCGGTCGTGCTGGGATATTAATAGGGGCAGTCGCGGTGTACCCTCCATACACATTCCAACCAACCACGGCCAGCAAACGTCTTGGTTCTGGCCTTTGCCACAAGGCTAGATGCTGGGATTGTCACCTGGGATCCTGATTGGTAGGTCCACCTGGACGTGCTGACGATTCTCCGATAGTGAAGCAACGAACAGTTACTTCGCCGCTCTTTCTTTGCGGCCGTAGAGTGGCAGAGCGGATGCCATGGTTTCGGTACGTCATTGGCCTCTTCCGTGACGAGGCATACACTTATCCCGAGTACATGGACAGGTCTTGATGTGCAATCCATCGAGTTCGCAGCGCCGTTGAGGCAGATGTTCGCATTACCTTCCTGTGTCCTCGAAGGCGTCAGAGAGATTCTAGATAGCGTTGCGGAGGAATGAGTCTTTCATTTCCGGTATGCGACGGAGCTCGTCCCGGACTACAGGAACCATGTCCCCGTTCTTCCGGGGCACTGTATATATTCCCGCTCGAGTTCTGCCATTCTGTATCACGAACCACCTGTCTGCGCCTGTCGCGCTGGGAATGGCGTGCAACAGAACCATCATACAGAGGGTCGGGTGACCACGACGTAACGTCGGGCTAGAACATGCAGAGATATGTAGCGTTAAGCGGCGCATTCGCACCCGCCACCAACTTCCTCCACGACGTCCATGATCCCCTCATGAGTGTGCTCCGCCGCGGACCATGGCGACCACAGCACACCTTGAACGACTCCCCGCGAACATGATGACCCCCGCACCCACGAGGCGCAGCTCCAGCTCGAGAGAACCGGGCTCGAGGGTCAGATCCATCTTGCGCTCCGGTGCGTGTTCCGCGTTTATCTCCACCTCCCCGCGCACCTTCGCAGCGCGGGTACGAGTCCTTCATATTCACGCAAGTCTCGCCCACATGTCCGCACATCCCCCGTGAGCAGGAAACTCATTGACAAGGCCTCCTGCCGTGCACACGCACAACGGAAGCGACCCTACACCTGGCATCCGCAATGTCCCTGGTCCAGCTGGAGGAGATGTCCATACCCAAGCTCAGCCCGCACCATTCCCCAGCACCTCTCCTGATGCCCAAGCGGAAGTAGGAACGGAGCCAGAACGGCGACCGCCTTCCATCCACCTCTCGGAGACCGTCAGCGCAACCGTCGACCAGCCTGCGCCGCCCGACTCCACCGACGCCCGCGCGCAGCCCGACATGCCCCCGCCCACAATGACTGCGACCCGCGCGCGGCGCATGACGCTCGACCTCCCCAGCTCGCCCATCGACGTCCTCTTCGAGTCCGACCACAAGCTCGCGCTCGAGGGCACCTCGCCCAAGCCATGCATCGTCCCGGGCAACGCGCTGCACCTCATCGACGACGACCCATCCGCGCCGCGCTCCGCCACCCCGCCGTCCGTGATCATCGTCGGGGACGAGTCCGAGCATGGGGGCGATGCTGAGACGGACATGGATGGGGATCTGGACGGAGAAGAGGGAGTGAGGGAAAGGAGCGCGTCGCAGCCTCCCCCATCGGATGCCGTACGCCCGAGGCCTAGAGTGCGCTTCCGCTCACGCGTGCGCATTACGTCGGGCGTGCATCGGCATAGGCACTCTCTGAGCGCAACGGGGGGCTCGACGCCCGGCTCAACGACCTCGGACTCGCCCTCGTCTTCGATATCCGCACCTCTACGATACCAAGCAGACGAGAACGGGGCGTGGGGCCCAATCGGCAAGAGATTAAGTGCATATGCCGCCGCGGGTGGGTGGCAGAGGCGAGCAAATGTTGCGCTGGATCAGGGCTCGCAGCCAAATGGGGTGCAGGGCGGGGGCGCAAGAGGGGGCAGAGGTAGCAGAGGTGCACGGGGACTTAACGAACGGACTCCCTTACTCCGACCCCCGGCTGGACGACATATGTACTCCGAATCAGAGGACGATGAGGCTGGGAGTATGGGTGAGGATGAGAGGGTTATACGTGCCGCTGCGTTGCGGAGAGAAGAGGAGGCGGTGTTTGGCAAGTGGCCGTTCAGGATATTCAACCGACATGTGAGTGGTCCTTACATCTTCTCGTGTCCGCGCTGTGAACATCCTCCCTTACCAGTGGTGGTGGTGGCACGTTGAGCCTGTGTTATGCTGCTGCTGTGCAGATGATTCCGACTACGACGAATACTGAACACTTTGTCCATGGTCCATTGCTGCTCGTATGTTCCCATATGATATATCCACCATGACCGAGCTTATTCGTATGAGTCAACTCCCCTCTCTCTCTCTGCGCTTCATATGTAGTACCATGATCACACTCTGAGCCCGCACTGTTGTAAAGTACTCAAATGAGCATGATACCCAAGAAAAGTGTGGACATTTGCTGGTTGAACAGTACATTGTTGGTCTAACTTCTACGCGTTCTTCTACCGGCCGCATCTACTGCTTGTCCTCCTTGGCCTCTTCCGGGATCTTCGCCATCTTCACCATCGTCGGAGGAAGGGTCGTGATCGGAGGGAGGAGCGACGCCGCCGTCTTCCTCGCATTTTGGATGAGCACCTGGTCCATAATGACCAGCGCCGCCATCGCTTCGACGATGGGCACCGCGCGAGGGACAACACAAGGATCGTGCCTGCCCCTCGCAGCAAGCGTCCCGGGGGTCCCGTCGTACTGCGCGGTCTCCTGCCCCTGCGAGATCGTCGCGGGGCTCTTGAAGCCCACGCGGAAGTAGATGTCCTCCCCGTTCGAGATCCCGCCTTGCACGCCCCCGCTCCAGTTCGTGCGCGTGCCCATGCGCCCGTCTGCGCGCAGCTCGAAGGCGTCGTTGTGCTTCGAGCCCGGCACCTGCGTGCCCCGGAAGCCCGAGCCGATCTCGAACGCCTTCGTGGCGGGGATGGAGAGCATCGCGTGTCCGAGCTTCGCCTCGAGCTTGTCGAAGACGGGCTCGCCGATGCCGGAGGGGACGTTGCGGATGACGCAGGTGACCGTCCCGCCGATGGAGTCATTAGCCTCCTTGGCGCGGATGATACGCTGAGAGGGGAGAGAGATGAGGCCATCGTCCTGACGTCGAAGCTGAGAGGAAACATGCACGAACTTTTGTCATGCGCGCCGACGTCTCCGGGTGCGGGCACCGCGTCGTTTGAGCGTCGACCATCTCGCGAGTCACGGTCTTCAGAAGCTCGATAAACTCCGGGCTGAGCGCGTCCTCTACCGTGTCATCATCATCTGCAGGGACCTGCGAGGGTGGCGAGACAGCCGAGGGGAGCTGCACCTTCCCGACCGAAGAAACGAACGCCACGATGTCCACGCCGTACGCAAGCTTCAGGTACTTCTCTGCGATAGCCCCCGCGGCGACTCTGCCTGCGCCAAGCACCCAGCACATGTCAACGGTCGTCTTCCTCAAGCGTTCGATGTAGCGAGGAGCTTACCAATGGTCTCGCGCGCGCTGCTGCGACCGCCACCGCTGCTCGCCTTAACTCCGTACTTTTCGAGGTACGTCCAGTCAGCGTGGCTGGGGCGTGGGTAGAGGTCCGTCTCGGAGTAGTCCTTCGGCCTCTGGTCCTCGTTGCGGACGAGCAGACCAATTGGCGTCCCTAGCGTGACCCCATGCTCCGTCCCAGACTGCAAGTGCACGAGATCTTTCTCGTCCCGCTGCACACAACACACACTGTCGTTATCATCTTGCTCCAGGCTGTTTGTGAGCGGATACACTCACGGGAGTAGTGAGGTTGCTCTGTCCCGGTCTCCTTCTGCTCAACTGTGCCTGGACGTCTTGAGCAACAAGAGGAAGACCCTGATGCACCGTGAGCTCGAGCCTGGTATAATTTGGTGGGACGTACTGGTGGGCATCCATCGATGATAGCACCGACTGAGGCACAGTGCGACTCGCCGTAAGTCGTAACGCGGAATAGTGTACCGAAGGTGGACATCTTGCCACTACTCATATGAGGGGTAGACAGAGCTAGCAGATGTTGTAACACACACCTTAGTACTGTTGTAGCCTTACGGCAAATACCGCTCCAGTGCGGTATGGGGGTAGAGAGCTTGGATGAGAACGCGCTCCGGGAGGTTTAGCGAATGTGAGAGCGCTATATCCCCTAATCGCCCGCAAAGGATCCGATCCTGTCGGTGGTAACTGTAAGTTAACGACCATCGCGTCAGTTTGAGGCGCAGAAGGGGCAAGCATGTTGAAAGCCGTACAAGTGGTAGGTGGACGAGATGACTCGGGGGTACTTTGCATGTCTAGAGCCGAAAGTGATCGAGAGCAGACAGATTAGATCATTTACTGAGGGAAAGCATGATGATAAGATTAGATGAAACCAACAAGTGATCCCGACTTCCCCGGAGACTGTTCCCACCGTAAGCCACGACGGTCGCCACCACCCCGAGGACCTTAACACTGACTAGTACTGATTTACCAGGTACTGCGGAACATCTGTGCTCATGTGTTGAACGATAGCTCTGACAAAAGTGCAGAAATGCCGCTGCTCAGTGACTTCCCTGCCCTGCCTGGGTTCTACCAGCTGCTCTTCCTGCACATCGAACCGAGTGAGTGCCGTGCTCTTGACTTGACAAGACTACATATCAGATTCACCTCGCAATGACATAGTATCCACCGTGATGCCTGCAATAATGGCGTGGTGGCAGCCGGGAGCAGCCTGGTTCCACCACGAACTCATCCCAGACGGGACGGCACCCGCCGTGTCTCTCGATGCGCGAACTACCATGGCCATCTGGCAACTTGGAAACTGTACGTGCAATAAACGCGTGGTAGCCTCAGCTACTACAGCCTGACACTGCGACACAGGCTACCTACTTCTGGGGCTCATCTCGACCTTCGTATTCCGCGCTGTCCGAGACACACTCCCCAACAACCCGGCCGCGCAAGAGCGCATCCTCGGCGCGAGCTTCACAGCGCTCGCCCTGGCGGACGTGAGTTGTGTTCCCACGTATGATATATGAAGACCATCACCGCTGACTTGGTGTCCACGCAGGTAACACAGTGAGTCTTCCCCACCGGGCATGATCTACCAGTACTTAACTTGGACTGACTAACTACCCACCACGTAGCGTTCTCTGGTCATTCATCGGCCTCCCTCCAGACCTCAAGTACTCCCTCTCCAGCTGGAACTCGATGACACACGGGAACATCACCTTCACCCTCTTCCTCTGCAGCATGCGGTACGTACCACGCCTCCCTCCCTCCTGGCATCCCATCGCGCCTTGCTCCCACATACTCACGCGCGCGAACAGAATTGCGTGGTTCCTTGGGATCGGTAGGAAGCGCTACTACTACGGCCAGCCGGCCTCCAAGCTCAAGCCCAAATCCTCGTGATTACACCGCAACACCGCAACACCGCACTCCCTGGCACCTGGCCACTGGCACATGGAGACCTCTCACACCTGCACCGAACGTTCCCATCTCCTATCGTCTGTCTATCAACACCTCGCTCCTATGTACTTCTATCCTTCGGAATGCGTTGGAACAGAGACTCCGAGCTATGAATACCACCCTGCCAGGCACCGACCGCAACATCCACACCCGCTCTCTCTCATCGCATTCCCAAGCCAGATTTCCTATATCCCCGTCGATCCCGCGAGACTCGACCTCCAACTCCGCCAGGACCCGGGCCGCTCGACAGATTCAGTGGTGACCAGTGACGTAGCAAAGCCCCAAAGCCCTGGAGAGTCGAGAGTCGAGACCCGTCGGGAGCCAGGACAGCGTGTAGCGTACACGAGACACCTTCTCTTCCAACTCTACTTACTGCGCATGATCATGTAGTATAGCTATGCTCGATGCAAACGATGGACTCTGCTGCTGCGCATGCAAGTTCAAAGAGGCGAGCGCAGTGTAAGGTTACGCCGACTGCACATCTCACGCCCGCTTCCCTACGTGAACGTCGGCACCACCGCGGCCGAGTGTCCTGGCAGCAGGTGCTCACAGTCTTCACGGTGGCACCCACTGGCATACTCGCAGCGCGTTATGCCCACGAGCACGAGCTCTCGCATTCCGACCGCAGCTCTCAAACTTAAGACGGAAACGAACGTGCTTCCACTTCCTCACGCAACCGAGATGAATTTCTATGTTCCATATCATTCATTCTCATACTCAATACCGAACACTGTACGAACCGGACGGACCGGACGGACGAACTAGCTATGCTAAAGCACGCACTCGAGTATGTACGGATACGGATACGAGTGCGGGTACGGCGGACGATGTACGCTAAGGATACGATACATAATACACAAAAATACCGGAGCAATCAGTCACAACACGAGACACGCAGACAGGCGGGAACAGACGCGGACACGTACACGGAGACAGATACGGAGACAGAACGTTCAGATGAGCGGAGGAGGGGTGGGGGGTGAGGGAGAGAAGTGAGAGTCGACTTGAGCATTACGGACCATGGACGGCAGGCATCATACAACACTGCGCAGAGGGAGGGAGAAGATAACGAGGCTAGCTACGGGTTCAGACCGACGCGGGGACTCGGGGACGTGTAGAACGGAACCAGGTAAACGATCCCTTTCACACTCCGCAAGAACGAACCGAGTGGAAAAGAACACGGAGAACCGCCACAGGACAGAGAACAGAACCGACGGTGAAAGGCCACGGCACGGCACGAGATTTACCAGGCGGCCGTACCCAGGACGCCCACTGCACGATGGACAGAGGGGCGTTCGGCATCCAAGCCCGCGCATACAGCGAGGTCGGGTGACCCGCCGAGCAGAGCAGCCTGGGGACGCACAACCCACGAACCGCGCACCATTTCCACGAGTGCCAGCTCTCGCCGACCACCGGCGCCCGAGGGGTCGTGTTTCCGTCCCTTGCCCGTGTGTGAACTCCTAGAACCTGAACCTTCCGCTCCGGCCCTCACTCCGCGCGTTCCCGCTCCCGTGCCTATGCTTCTCGGCGACCCAGCGAGCCTGTCTCCGCGAGTGCCCGATAGGAGGTGCGAGGTGCGGAGTGAATGTATGCGTGTCCATGGAGTATTATTTGCTCGATGCCGAAGAGATGATGAGAGAGACAGACGGAGGGAGGAGAGATGATATGAGTGATAATGCAGTGATAAACAAACCATCGTAATAAAGTGCGATGCGAGGATGAATGGCATATGGCCGATGCGACGATGCAGGGACAAGAGTCGAGTCACAGGCCGTCCGCGATCAGGTTGCCGGTTACACCAACGAGGCCATGGAGGATGCGAGCCCGAGACAGAGACGACGAGGGAAGAGGCTGTAGCATGCGAGGCAGCACGGGAGATTGGTGACGGCGAACGAGAGGCGGCATACAAGGAGTGGGAGCGACGACACCCTTACTGCTTCGACTGGTTCTGCGCCTGCCTCGCCGCGAGGGTCTCGATGATGTGGTGTACGCCCTCGGGTTCAAGGACGACCTTCGTCCCGTCGCAGCGCGCCTTGTTCGTGAACTCGGTGCACAACTCGTTGATGTCCACGTCCTGAGCCCGTTGGATGTTATCGTCAGTCTCGTGGGGCATCCGAGTCTATTTCAAAGTACCAACCTTGAACTGAGGGTTCGAGGTGATCGTGCGCCATGCAGTCAACACCTCGACGTTCTTGTCGCTCTTCTGCGTCTTCGGGAAGCTCGACCCGCGGCACATCACGAACGGCGTGCCACCGTCCTCCCCGGTAGTCTTCTTCAGGAAGGGCGCGAACGGCATGTCGCAGGAGCCGTGGTCAACGTTCATGTGCTCGTCCGAGGCTGCTGGAGAGTCGGACGGCGGACTCTGTACGAAGCTTGATTGACCGCTCTCCGCAATCACCTTCGACAACTGCTCCTTCGTCTTCGGACAATCGCCGGTCCCATGCGCTACGCCGGCAGGACTGTTACCAGCTGTCGATGGACTTGCCGAGTTGGCTGCTGGTGAGGATGATGACGACGTTAATGAAGGAGTACGATGTGAGACCGGAGACAATGAGCTCGGCGGGCTCGCAAGGAGAGCTTGGAAGTCCACCGTACTTGAGTGGTTAGGCGACATGAAAGTGTTGCTGAACAGCTGGTCGAGTGCGTCTTGACTGCCTCCTTCGGGCGGTGTCCAATGCTCGCCAAACTCGAAGGAACCAGGCGTGAACTGCTGCTGGTTGCCGTTCACTACGAGCGGCGGGCTGTCGGAAGGTGAAGGCTCCGCGAACGACGTGAACATCGGGTTGCTCGCGATCGTCTTGTAGTGATTAGCAGCGTACGAGAACGGAGCATCCGACATTGTCGTATCGTAGGAGTCGTCGGGATTGAGCATATTCGGGTCAAAGGAGATGAGCGAGTTGAAGTTCAGCCCGTTCTGCGGGGGCTGCGCCTGCGTCTGGACTGGTGACCTGCTTGGGCCAGCTCCGGGGGACGAGAAGTTGAACTGCATCCCATGGTTGCTGAACTGGTTCTGCTGGGGTGCATTGGCGTTACCGCGCGGGGCGGAGAATGTGAACGCAGCTTGCTTGAGCATCATGTTCTCGTTCTGAAGGCGCGTGAGCAGGTCCCGCAAGTTCTCGTTCTCTTGCTCGCTAAGCTGGTTCTTCGCTTCAAGCTGAGCAACCTTGTCCTCGAGCTACCGGTATCCATGAGCTACTGCTGTGACGTCAGATGCACGATCGACGGTACTTACATCGCGAACGTGCTTTTCCTTCCGCTCCCTGAACGCTCTCTGAGCGGCTCGGTTCTGCTCCTTTCGCTTGAGGAGTCGGGTCTCGTCCTGCGATATGGCCACATCAGCTGCCGAAAACCGATGTATGGTCAGAAGGTACGTACCTGAGCGGAGCCGGGCTTTCGGCGCGCACTGGCGGAGCTCGTCGTCTTTTTATGGTTGCCAGTGGAGGAGGCTACGACCGCAGTTCAACGGACATCTCGGATCATCTGGGGCTGAAGCGGGACGTACAAGTGGTGTGTTGGGCCTTGTGCTGGGGCTCGTCCTCGGCGTCGACGCTGGCCTTGCGCTTCAACGAACCATCCTCCTGAGGACTCTCGGTGCCATTGAAGACGCCCGACTGCCTGCGGGAGAGACTGGACTCGTTGTGGGTGCTCGGCGGGCTGGGGCTGCTGTCGCTGGAGGGGGGACTGAGGTTGGGGGGAGGGAAGTTGGTGATGCTCTGGGGATCGACGCCGTCCGGGTTATCGAACGACAGGGGCGGGTTGGGGCCGGCTGTGCCAGGGAACTGCTTCTGGAGGAAGGCGAGAAAGTCGTCATCGGGGAGGGCAGAGAACGTGTCAGGCTGCTGCGAGATGTCCCAGAAGGAATGGAGGTCCTGCGTGGAGAAATTCATGGCGGGCGTGGTGGTCGTCGGGCGCAGGGAGTGCGGGAGAGAGGCGCAGAACTAGGCGGAAGGAGCTTGGGGTCGCTGAGTAAGCAAGCCCGCGGACAGGCGTCGGGGCGTCGGGGGACGGGCGGTGGTCGCTGGCAGTGATCAGGAAAGCTCTGCAGCCAGCTGGCGACGAGACGGGCACGGACGGGGAGGATGGCGGAGAGGAAGAAGGAGGAAAGGTGCAGAGAGGACGCTCGCCCAGGCGGGATGCAGTTCGGGAAGGCGCTCACGCGGGAAACGCCGAGAGGGGGACTCGCAAGCAATCGAGCCGCTCCGCCGCGTTGACCCACTCCTCCTGCGACTCCCGCCTATATTGATGCGAGTCGAGCTGCTGACAAAGCCCTGCAAACCACGCACGATG
Source organism: Cerioporus squamosus (assembly GCA_022592435.1). Taxonomy (NCBI): domain Eukaryota; kingdom Fungi; phylum Basidiomycota; class Agaricomycetes; order Polyporales; family Polyporaceae; genus Cerioporus; species Cerioporus squamosus. Next base: position 29,733 of record JABYQS010000223.1, on the reverse strand, counting down.
CTCTCAATGACTCGCCCTTCGCTCCCGACCGCGCACAAGGCAGGAGAACCTTGCGGAATGGCGCAGAACCCCCCACCGCATCTGCCCACCGCTCAGTACCTTTCGCTTGCCTTTCGCACAAACATTCCAGTCTGAGACCCGGATGCCCGACCGGGACCTGTTCTTTGTCTGCGTCTGACCCGGTTCGACCTTCTTGCTCTCGCCCAAAGCCTCAAACACTCCGTTGGCCTCCGTTCGTCCAAATCACGATTCACCACTCCGCGAACCCATGATCAACGCAACGTACGTACGCAGACTCTCAGAATCACCGACGCCAATCAAATATCTCGCCGCCCTTCTCTGGCCCCATCCTGTGCTGCACGCCCATTCGCCCTCCCCATCCCAATCGGCCAATCTGCCCGACCTCGAGGCGCCTCCCGTCGGCTCCTCGGCTCTGCCTATCTTCCGTCCCTCCAGGAGTCCACGCACCGTCGCATACTCAGACTGTACGAGCTGTCATAGTCGTATCATCGATGAAGTCTTCGAGGTCTCGACTGAACTCTATAGCACGCGTCCCAGGGTTCCGCCACATGTGCGCTACGAATTCGTCCAAGACGACCCGCTGGCCGGCAGAGTTCGCGCAACCTCGGCTTTGCCCGGCGAGACGCGCACTGCGGTCAGAACACGGCGGGTATGGGAAGCCTCAACCTTCCTTCGATCGCCCAGCGCTGGTGGCGGGCGATCCCCTAGTCCTGTCTCAGGCTGCCTGCGTTCCGTTCTCTTGAGAGCCAATTGACCTGTCCATGTCAATGCCCAAGGGCCGATAGCAGTCGGAGCAGCATGTGCAATGTCGGTGTACCGCCGCCCCACACCACGCTTCAGATGCCCGAATTTGAATTCATACTCGGTCACCGACGACCGTGCATCCTGATTTTTTGAGACAGCAAGGATCCGCAGAACCGCACGCATATTGTGCGAACCTCAGAAAAGGTGATGCCGCCGGTATCTACATGTTCCAGATCATATCTCAGGCCCCTACACTGCAGAGCTACTTACGTCTGATGCGACACCGCGATCACCGTACGGTACGCTTGCGCCCTCGATCCTCCTCGATCGCCCATTCGTCCCAAGCCCATACAGCAAGTGCTTGATCTGAAGAGATAGAGGCAAGTAATAAGTAACGGCACCGCCGCCTTCGTTCGCTTGTCCTATCACGACTAACAAGCACAGCGCGTTCCAGCGCAAAGTCCGACCCATGCTTCTCTCTAGATCTCACATGCCCACCCCATGAGCGGAGTTCGACCTACCCAGCGTCAGAGGGCCCGTGGAGCGCCGCCCCTGCGACTCCGAGACGAACAGCGACCGGAGACGCACCCGCCCAGCTGCACTCCCGACCGGTACTTCCTGCGCGTCTTGTCCGGGAACCTCAGTGGATCCTGCATTCAACATGTATCTGCATTCCCGAGCACGTCTGGCACCTGCGCATACACCTCCCGATCGGCTCCTCTGAGCTTCATGACATCCCCCGACCGCGACATGGACTCGAGTGTGGATGTGCGCGACGCATTCGCACTCGGATTCGGGCGAGGAGAACTACGGCTTCAACCTCCCGGAGAACCGCCCGTGCTATCAATGTTCCTTCCTGTTCCTTCTCAGCCAGGAATAACCAGCACAGCCTCACCCCACGCTCCGCTCCTCCAGATTCCCGCCGCTCCTCCATCCTGATCATACTCGGATCATACAGTCTGGAGTTGTGGCTGGACTCCTCCCGAACGTGTGGAATCCTGGACGGCTTGGAGTCCTGCAGGCTGCGCCGAACCCAGCAAGCAGCCACCCTGCGCTGGAAGACAGATGGCCCGACGGTCACCTACGATTAGCGCAAATCCATTCTGATCATCATCATGTCACGTACGGAATGCTGCGTGCGCATGCGTGCTTCCCCCGCTCTGCGCTCGACGCTTCTGTTCTCGAAGCTCAGGTTCTCAATAGCTGATGCAAGCTTGTATCGCCTCGCAGCCTCAGGCCTCAGGTCTCGCCCGCCCATCTTTGTTTGACCCTTCGCGCGGTGGAGACTGTAGACATGTCGGGATTCCCGGGTACTATACTTACTACCCACACCCACACCGCTCCTGGCCAATTGACCACGCTCCACGCCCCGCGGCAGCATCGCGAGCGTCCGAAGCCATTCGAAGCCCGGCATCGGGCTCTCGGATTGCTCTCGGTACCGCCGCCGGTACGCGTCTCGCTCGCCATCCACAATTCAGCAGAATTGCAGCTCACGCCTCACGGCTCCTACTCCGTCCCGCAGGCAGACCGTGGCGCCTCGCCCGCGCGCTCACTCGTCCACGCCCAAGGTCGAGTCAGACTCGAGCAGTACCTCCGCAGGCAAAGTGACGTGCCCCCCACGATGATGCGCGGATCAGGTCTAACGTCCAAACGTCCGACATCCATCTCAGCTCTGGGGCTATGCAGCTGCCGCTGTGTTGTCAACGTCAGACCTCGTCAAACTCAACCGTTGGGCTCCCCAGGATCCAGCGGCGCGAGTGCGACGGGGTCGGCTGTCAGGACGACCAGCCACCATGCCGCGGACAATACCGCATATGCGTCCCGGCTTCGCAGCGCTTCCCGAGCCTGCCAGACAGACTACCGACCTACTTACATACCCCAGACAGCCCACCACACTACTGAACGTGGCCTCGACAGTCGACGTCGGACATCCCTCCGACGCTGCGGCCAAGGCCCAAGATCAGCTTAGCCATCACGCATATGCATCAGATCTCAGAACCACAACAGGCCGTCCGGCGTCGTCTGCGGATTGTCTGGGGTGCGGGGTCATACATACCTCACATACGTGCCCCCCGGGCCCCGGCCTCTCCCGTCAGTCATCTGGATGCCGTAGCCCCCATGTCGATCCGAGACTCGAGTCCGACCCGAACGGTGTGTCGATCCGCGGCCACACATCGCGCGCAGCCCGAGTGCGAGGCACCCCAGGTCTCAGGCGGCAGCTGCAGACCCCTACAGGCGGCTTCACGAACCAACTCGGTGCACACCTCGCACGCCTCGTCCGTCCGACTTGATCTCCCTAACGCCTCAACTTGATGCACCTACGCTTGACGTACACACCTGGTCCCTCCGGCCTCTTTACGTGCACCCGCTTACAGTAATGTATGCCGCCTTCGCCTCCCCTATCTCTTCTCGTCTGCCAGTGGACCTGTGGCTGCGCAGTGCGCACAACGCACCTCTCAAGATCCGGAGCACTGTGTCGTGCATCTTACGCGGTACGTCAGGGTACGTCCCAATACTTACGCGCGACACCCTGAATACTGAATACCTTAAAAACCTCCGAGCTGAATGGTCTATGCATAACGCCCAGACGTAGTACGGCATGCCGCGACTCGCAAGCTCGCCGGCTTCGGTGGCGATATCGAAACAGAGCGGCCTTGTCTCCGAGATGGCACGGCGTACGTCACGTCACGTCCTCGCAGGCTCGCTTGCTACAGCCTCAGGAGGGTCCCAGGTTATGCGCGCGGCTCGTCGGTTGTAACGCTTGAGTCCTCGATCCCAATTGACGTGGTACATATTGTATTGGCTCAGTACGCGGGGGCAGGCCAGGACTGACGTACTCTGTGGGGTTTAGGCGGCAACAGTGTACTCGTACTCTACAGCACGTTCGGCGAGGAGGGCTGCCGTTTATTCTGAACGAATCCAGACCTGCTTTGCCCCGTTGAAGCCCTCCGCGCACCGTGAACCCCGTCGAGGGACTACCGCCGCAACGTCGTGCAGTAGTCACAATCTGCTAAGCCGCACGAACCCATTGCCGAACGATACAACGCGTCCTCGGCCTGATTGTTCTGGCCGGAGCTTCACGCTCACCTTCTATTACAACGACACCGTGCGATAGCCGCAACGTGTCTCCTGATATCGAGAATGCTGGCTGCAGTCTCGTGTGATGCGCGGAAGCCAACCTTGTTCACCGGTGGAAGCACGTCCTGCCCACCTAACGTACGTGGATCTAGCATGACTATCAACCTATGCTCATGACCTCTCTCTCAGCAATCGTTCCTCTCGTATCCAATCCACCGGGCCTGCGAGGGCCATAATACCCTGCGCAACGGAATGATACGACCGTTCGATGGCCAGTCTGTTGAGCATAGTACGTCTATGAACATGACTATAGTTCTTACTGATGACAACGACTATCGTGGACATACACAGAATCCTGGGGACTCTTCCGCGTTTGCACCGTACATAGCTCGAACCGTCGGCAATCCCTCGCAACTCTGGGCACGGTTTCCAAGTCCAAACCCCTATGGAGGTCCACAGGCACGGCGCCGTCTGCACGTCGGACACTAGCACCCGGAACTTGGCGCGACCGAACGAACGCAACCTCAGTGCAACCTCCCACCACCGGCATGGTAAGTTAATAATCTAGCTTTCATTCTCTGGCCAAGCCTTCAGCATAATGATATCAAGCCGCACTTGTGATTCGTGAAAGAATGTTCTCCCCAGCTACATAGCCCCTGCCAGCCCCTGCCGGCGGCCGCCTTTCGATCTCACTCGCTATCGGACCGGGACACCCCACAAGTATGTTTGATAGTGGGGCACGATCGATCGCCGACCACTGGCACTACTTCTGATTCTGTCTCGTTGGGCCTTTTGGACAGCTGGAACAGGGCTGGAGCCTGAACCAGGCAACCTCAGGCAACATGGCGGTGGAAGCGGTGATATATCGCCGTAGATTCTCCGCAGCCTAATCTGAGTCGCAGCACGTCCTAGCACGCCTTGCCTCGTAAGTCGCCTGGAAGTTGGAACTCTCGGAATCGTACAAAATCGTCATTGATGAGCACACAGGCCCTCCTCAGGATATCACGCGCACGGCCTGGCCGTCCGTCTCATATCAACGTCAATATAACAGACTGCGAGACTTCCTCGACGTCCACCATGACTCTCGCAATGTCGTCACACCTGTCAAGGCTCCCGCTTCAACGACTTATGCATGAAGACTGAAGTTCGTGCCGCGACGTTGAAGCGTGCCATATGGCCTCCGTCACATCGTTTGGGTGAACCATCCTCCATCCTGGATGATTATTTGCGTGCGGTCGTTTCACAACGGACCGAAAGGTATGCAGCCTTGACCGTGCCACTACACATGTATGTAGCCGTCGTGAATTTGCTCCTCTGAGTCTCTCCTGCGCACGGTCGGCCCCCCGACTCGGGACAGCGGCCCGATCCCGATCAGAGCCCAAATATATTGTCAACGCGGCATCCCCGCGTCCGCCCATCCGGAACCTCGCCTTCCATTCACGATCACCCAGCGCCCCTGATCAGCCGCAACCGCCGCCGCCTCCGAGCTCATCGGAGCCTCGGCCTCCCGACCCGGCCTCGCTGTCCTTTGCAAATCCACCGACCGACGCCCCCGCGCAGAATCACAGGCAGGGGCTGTGCCTCCACCATGGCACCAGGCCAGATCGCATCGCTCGCACAAACGGAGCTGCGAGGAATCGCCGTAATACGTATCGCACATACTCAGGAGTCAGGTCTGCCGAGAACAAGGACGCCGCGACCTCGCAAATCTTCGAGGACCGCAGTCTTCGACTTTGTCCGGCACAGGACAAGGGATGCCAGTGGATGTGCTTGAGCACAGTGTAATGCAATCGACGACAAGTAGTATACCAAGTGCGTCCCGGGAACAAAACTGCGAGCTTCAGATACAGTGGATTATGGTGTGTTCGAGGGCCGGTATCATAGTGGCGGATATGGGGCCTGGGCGGAAAAATGCCTCGGGGATGCGATGCGCAATGTTACTACGGTGTGCCACAAGAGAATGAACGAGTTGGAAAGGACCCGAGGATGAGATGAGATGGAAGGAGTCGTACAGCGTGATCAGATGGAGCTGGAGGTAAAGAAAGAGGGTTAGAACGGAGACGGAAAGACGGGCGTGCAGGAGCGAGCGTGGGAGGACTTGGGACGACGACGGAATTCGGGCGACGGACGGGGATGACAAAGGAACAGAGGGGTAGCCGGTTGCGGAGATTGCGGGAGGGCGGGTGCGAGATCTACAGCTATCACGGGCATTCAGATTCAGAGATCTACACCTGCACTTGCTGGTAAGGAAACATACCGGCACGAAGTAAGTACCTCGACTTTGCGCTGGAGCGTTACCAGGATAGTCGGGGGTCACTGGGTATACATAACAAGTCAGTCAGTGCACGGGGGATTATCTCCATGACACGCACGTAGTATTCGATTTCCAGCTATTGGAGGGGGTGGGGTCAGCTCCAATCCCATCAACCAGACAAGACAACAGTGATACTCACAAACAGGAAAGCGACAGAACGCGGCCACCTGATGTGCAGCCCCACCGGGTTGTACATCTGCACATTCAGCTCGTCAATGAGCGCATGTAACCTCTCCATCTCCTACAGCACAGGCCAAAAAATTAAGCATGCTGCAAGAGCTCTAAAGCGCGAGAGCATGAAGAGGCCAGACACGGACCTTCTCGTAGTGCGTCTTCTTGAGCACGCGGGAGATCTGCAGGCTGAAGTACGCGAGCGTGTTGTCGACGAACGCGTGCCCGAGACTGTGCGCGGAGAGCAATATCTCGTTTATGGCGTTGATCGTCTCCAGGAACTGCGTCGGCGTTATCTGCTCCGTAGTATCAGCATGCCGTTCACGCAGCCGTGCTAAACACGAGAATGAAGAAAATCACTCACCCGTCCTTCGAGCTCGAGCGGGTATGTCGGCGTGAACTGTGGAAGCTCGCCACCAGTGTAGTCCCTCTCTATCCGCACAACCTCCCTCGGATGGTGCACCCCGATCTGCCCGCACGGCTCGGTCCCATACGCAGAGTCGGGCGGTGGCGGCCCAAAGTAGTACGCCGAGTGCGGTATGCGCGGTCGGCCGAAGCTAGAACAACAACCACGCCATCACATCGCGAACGCACGAACGCAAGAACAAGACGAACTCGTCAGCACTCCAGTCGCAGGCCACGCAGCAGCAGCAGCACTCACATCTTCGGCTTGCTCCCGTTCCCGTTCCCGTTCCCGTACTCATGCACCCTCTGCGCCTTCGCACTGGAGAACACAAACCTCTGCGGGCTCGCCCGTCCGCCCCGCCCCATGCCCATGCCCATGCCCACGTCCTCGTCCTCGTCTGCATCTCCACCCTCCAAGTCCCGCTCCCACCGCGGCGGCGACGGCGGGTACACGTCCAGCCTCAGCGGATGCTCCTGCACGTGCTCCCGCTCCCGCTCGCCCTCCGGCCCTGCCCCCGACCCATAAAGCGTCGAGCCCCCATTCCCGGGGCTGTCCGACCGTCTCCACCGTCGGGGTGCACGATGGTGATGTCCGCGTCCGTCACGTCTGACTCCCGTGCCGGGGTCTCGTCTCCAGGCCCACCGGCACCACTCCTCTCCGCACCGTCCGCACCGTCTGCATCCGCGTCGACGCGGATCGTCTCGTCGGGGTCGTACGGAGGCCCCGATATGTCGATCACCATGAGCTCCGTCGGGTCGTCTATCTCCGGAGGCCCAGCTTTCAATCCAAGTTTCGACATCGCCGTCGCTGGTGGTGGTGTGTGCGCGGCGTCGGGTTCGCGTGGAGAGCTGGTGAACAGGACGTCCTTTGGTGGCGGCGTAGGAGGGACAGGCGAGGGCGAGGGACTCGCGGACGCCGCGAGTGTGGCCCCGGTCGCAGCCTCATGGCGGGGTGCGAGCCCGGGCGTGTCCGTCGATCCAGACGGCGAAGACGGCCTTGACATCGTAGTGCTTCAATTTGTGCGTGTGCGTGTGCTTGGGACGCAGGGAATGCGCAACTTGGTAACAAGGCACTGAGCAGCTTCAGTGCGAGTGGAAGCCGTGAGAGGCCGGGGCACGGATGACAGATGCTGTGGTGACCGGCGAGCGAGAGACAGAGCTGGAGGCTACCTGCGAGTAGGCTGCATGCAAGACCGGAGAGGCACGCGAGGAGCGCAGTCGAGCAGAGAGGCAGCAGTCGCGGTGCCCTTGTACTGTAGCTGTGGTCGAATGTCAAGCAGTTGCCGACAAGTGCAGGCGCTCGTGCCTCGCTTGATGGGCGTCTGCTTGGCAGATACTTCCGGTGAACCACCAACTGACCACCAACGGCAATGGTAGGAGGTACCGGGCCCCTTCATATACATTAGTTGGGGACTTGTCTCATTATGGAGAGGTGAGTCTTCCTGAGAACTGCATCAGGTGCTCGCACTGATAGAAGTACTGGGCGATCATCAGACGTCATGTCGTATAGCGAAACGTCGCGAGGCGTACGCACCTTTCTGCATTATGAACAGCAAGTCATGAATACTCGTCTATCAGTCATCATTGCGGGTGTTCTAACGACACTCATCGCCGCGGGGCGCAGGGATGGTTGCTTCCGGCCTATTCCGGCAGGGATCCAGATCGTCCATCTGGCAACATGAGCAGCGACATGCCAAACTCGTCTTCTCTCGCCGCGAACATGCTCGCAGCAGACCGCTCGAGCTTGCTACAGCACAGACTGGTCCCATGGAGACGATCTCATGCAACATGGTCGCAGTGCTCGAATGCGCTCCGAATTCGATGCGCCCTGCCCTCCTCCGTATCTATAAGCCGCACCTTGTCCTGACCCGTCTCCGATCACTTCGTCCAGAAAGATTTGCTTGAGGAAACTGGGCACTCGGTCCGCGTCCTCAATTCGCTCGGGTGAGCTCGCTGCCGCTGCATATCTGCATATCCCGCCCGAGAGCGGCGCCGATGTTTGTTCAAAGCATCGTTCCCTTGCAATGTCGGGTTGCCTGTGTCTACCTTCTCAGGGCCATCTCCTGCTTTGGATCCGATGTCGCCAGGGACAAGGTTCGTAGCCATGCATATCTCTGGATCGCAGCCTCGTCTAACGAGACAGGCTACACCGGTTCACCCAGTGCTTCTCGAACGCCGGTAGTTGGTCTCCCTCGATCACCGTGCCGAACAACACCAGCATAACGGCACGGAGTCGCTCCATGACATGGACTTACGGGACCACTGGTCCAGTCGCAAATGGGCGATCGTCTTGTTACAAGGTCGTGCGTGTAGAGATCAATCGGTATGACTTTCGTTTCGTTTACGATCATATATGTGGTGTAACGGACCCTGCTGCAGGTCAACTTCTATACGGCCAGCATGCGAAGTCGCCGAGGATACGGACGCACCGGCAGTCAGGTCATGGATGCCATGTCGACGACACCGTCCCCTTCTGGTGACATTCGATGTGTGTGGCTACCAAGCCTGCGGACGATGATTCAGCACGATGCTGTCGAAAGCGAAGGGCGTCCTGGTCGTTCAACAAGGTACGACCCGTATCCCGGGTGGCGTTCTGTCTCCTCGTGCAACTACTCATTAGCCACTCACACATCGTGCCACAGGGACGATCGCGCACATGTCGACCAACTATGAACATGAAATCAGGCCCAGCTTCCATGTGCACTCAAGGGTTACCGACCGCCTTCGTCGTCACTCCATCAACTGCGACCTCGGAAAAAGGAGGTGACCAGTCAGTGGTTTCTAGCAAGGTGCGATTTATGCTCCCCACCATACTGCATGTGCCCTGACGAGGTTCCAGATCTATGCGTGTGTGTCGCCGACTACCAATCATTCAACCGAATGACTTCACTTTGATATGACGCCACCACGCATGCCGACAACGTTGCACACCAGAGCACAACATGCCCGTACGATGGTTATCAGCACGTTCGCTGCAAGTGCCTGACAGTCCGCCTATTACCACAACCCCGCACACGTCGCGCCGACAAGAGGCCAGCTCGATACCGATCTCTCCTATTCCCGCCTCCCCCGATCCCGCCCCTATCCATATCGCGGAGTCTTCCCGCAAGGCCCCCGCGGCCGCGGCATCACCGTCATCGTCAAACGTCACAGAGACGATCGACTCAGCATGCTCATTGCTCGGATTCCTCTCCCGCGGCCCGCACACGCACTAACCCTCATCGAGAATCTCCCGATTGTACGCCAGTACGCGCCGCCAGCAACGCGGACTCGGATCATCCAGCGCACGATCGCCACCCCACAACGTTAAGTCGCTCAGAGCTGTCTCGAGTTGGAGCTGTAGCTGCCTCGAGTTGGAGCCGGGGCCCGATGAGGTGCTACATACAGTTTCCCTCCGCCGTCGCAACTGTCTCCACACGTTCTGTGTAAGTATGTACCAATACTAGTACTGATCGAGATCGTTCGGTTCAGGACAACACGCATCACCTTCCCATGACATGCCATGAGCGGACCACCCACTAGTACTGACGCACGCCGTTAACCTCCCTCCGCGGCCGGCCGACGTAAGTACGCCGCCAGCACTCCACTGGCACAGATACATCGGCGATCCCCATCCCTCTCTCTCTGTCGCGCTGCCACCCGCCATTGGCATATGCATCTTGCAACGTACTATACCCTCATTTGGTCGTACATTACTGAACGCCGCCGTCAAACCCAAACGCCACCTCCCACTCCAGCCACTCCCAATCTCAATGCGGGCATCTGGGTCAAGCAGGGAGAACCATAACCTCACCGCCACCTGTCCGCGAGGGCGCACCACGTCAGCGAACGTGCACTACATAGTCGCGAAGCCGCCACGAAACTCAGATCCAGGCATGGCGAGGCGACGTTTGCGCGCGCCCCTCGTAGCCCCAAGCAAAGCTTACATGTACTTGGTCGGACGTACCTCTTGCGCACGCCCAGGACAAAGCACGAACCAATGTAGCTGACTTTGCTTGCAAGGATATCGTGCGTGCCGTACTGTACATAATGCACTACTTAGAGAGGATGGTACTGCTGCTGTATTCGGTATTCGAACTTGCTAGAGACGAGGATAGATACTATGTTACTAGCTACATACTCATGATCATGTCATAATGAGAGCGTCGCTGCAAGCGACAGAAACGCGATGAGGGGAATGATGCGACATTGATGCAAAAAGGGAGGAGACCATGCACAATCAAGAGCAAGCGGCGGACATGACGATGACGACGGGGATGCTGCAGGGGGGAAGAGAAGAAAAGAGATATGCAAACGACGACGACGACTGTCTTCACCACACACCACAACACACGACACGACTTGATGATGCTCAGAACCCCATCCGCCCCCCAGGCCCAGACAGACCATTGCCGACCGAGCTTCCGCTGCGCCGACTACACGCAAGAAAGGGAGAGAACACAAGAGATAAACAAGCCGCCCGCGCACCACACAGAGAGAAACGATGCTCACGAAACAGGTGCCGGGCGCGCCCCGTTGCCATTGCCATTGCCATTCCCGCTGCCGCTCGTCGACGACGGGCTCGGCGTCCCCTTCGTCGCCGGGGAGCCGCCTCCGCCGCCTCCTCCTCCTTGCGCAGATTGCGATTGTAGCACGATCTCCCGCTTCGAGCGCGGCGACGCCGAGCGCGAGTTCATCCGTTCGTCTTCCGCCGGGCTGTGCGTCGACGGCGAGCGCGTCGTCATCGGCGGCAGGCCCGGGCCATGGCTCGAAAACCCGCCACCGATCGGCCGGGGGTGTGGAGGGAGCATCGTCGGGAGCTGCGGGCTGTTAGGATACGACCGCGCGTCGGGCTGGCGCTGGTCCGGCGAGTGCGACGTCGGCTGCTGGCGGAAGGGTATAGGGCTCAGACGTGTACCGGGACCAGGAGTGGGGGTGGGACGGCCGTTGGTCGGAGGCGAGACACGCTGGCTCATGCTGCCGACACGCGAACGCTTCGCATCGACGTGCTCGTCGGGGCCGGGGCTGAGCGGACGCTTGTTGCTCGACGGCGACGTGCGGGACGAGACCGAGGGACGACGAGCGAGGTGGGGTTGAGGCGGCGACGGAGGCGGCATCCTGCTGCTGCTCGGTGCCCCAGGAGCGACGAAGCCACGGGGATCTGAAGGGCGGTACGACGCAAGACCGATGAGCGCATCCGCGACACCCTCGTCGTAGTCCTCGTCAAGCGCACGGGAAGGAGGAAGGTGCGTCGAGTTCGTCGGCGACGGCTGCGTGGACCTGTTCGCAGACCCAGATCCATTCGAGCTTGACGGCTCCGGACTGGGTTTGTTGCCGCGGTACTCGAGCTTGAAGGGGGGAGCCTGCGAGCCGTCGTACAGGCCATCAGGCCGGGATCCCTCCTCCTTCACGCGCTTCCCCTGCTGCCCAGTCCGCCGCTTGCGCTCCTTCTTCGCTGGCTCCGCCACAGACACAGACGAGACCGACTCCGAGTCCTTGTCGCGCGCCTGCCGGCGCCGCTGGCCATTCTTCGTGTCCGCCGCTGCCTGCTGCGCACCAAGGTGAGGGCTCTCGGACGCACGAGCACTCGCCATGTGCTGCTGCTGAGCCATGTGCATGCGCAACGCCTCCGGGGATGCTGCATAGCGAGGATCGGTACGCGGCTCGAGCACGACCTCGCGGTCATACTCACGCGCAGGGTCGTACCGCCTACCCGCAGGCTCGTGCGCCATGTCGTGCACCGGGGGACGAGGGGGAGGAGACGCGCGACGTGCGGGTCCAGGACCAGCACCCGTCTTGGGGTCCCAGAACTGCCCGCCCGCGTAGCCCGGGTGCGCAGAGCGCGGAGAGACCTCAGGGGGGCTACGATCTCGAGCGGACCGCGAACTGTTGCGGCGCTGCGGGACTGGCGGGGAATGCTGGCGCGGTGTGTACATGTGCGATGGCGGGCGCGCATAATCCATGGGCGGACGTCCTCGAGGCTCACGATCCCACTCTGGGCCTTCCATAGGGACGCGTCGGTTCCAACCAGTCTCTTCGCGGGGATACGGCGGCGGTGGCGATCTCCTCGGACCGGTGGAGGACTGCGCCGGGCCCAGAGGAGGGCGCCCAGGGTAGTCAGGAACCATGTGTCCCGCCACCGAGCGAGGGCGCACATGTGGCGGCGGAGATGCCGACGTCGATGGAACTCGAATCGGGTGGAAGGCAGGGTCATGTGGGTGCTGCTGGGGATGCGCGGAGTGACGGTGTATCTCTGGCGGGCCTTGCGGCTGTGGGGCAGGATGATGCAGCAGTCCCTGTCCGGCAGGTCCTCGAGGGCCGACGTCGCGTCCAGGTGGAGGCGGGAAGGAGTTGGAGGGCTCGCGCACATGTAATGGCGGCCTGTCGACCTCCATCGGAGCAAGCGGCGTGTGCGAAGGAAGATGTCGGCTGTCATCCAGTACGACCGGCGGCGGGGGACCTCCGCGGAATGGACCGGGAGACGAGCGACCCGCAAGCTGGGGCGGCACTGGGAGGGGAAGACCATCACCCCGACCGTCCGAAGGGAAAAGAGGGCGCGAGCCTCCCATCATGAGTGGCGGGCCACCCAGACCAGCGGGGGGCATGATGGGTTGGGCATATGCGGTAGGATGCACATCCTGAGGGCCCGGAGCAGCGGGGAGCGCCTGACCAGTCTGCTGGGCGTTCTTCAGCAGCTGCAGTCGCTGCGTGATCGCAGTGTTCGTGGGGTCGAGCTCAGCTGCGCGAGCATACGCGTCGATGGCATCGGAGATCTGGTTATTGCAACTCTCGTACAAGCTCCCGAGGTCGAACCAGACTTCGGAAATGTACGGGTTGATGCGAATGGCGCGGGAATATGCGTCCAGCGCGTCGCGGTACTGGTTGATCTGGAAGTACAGAACGCCAATGGAACACCAGAAGGTGGGGTTGCGCCCATCGCGGTAGACGGCTTGCTGATATGCTTCGTACGCCTTGTTGTACTTCTGACCGGCCATGTACGCGCGCCCGAGAAGGTACCAGCTCTGGGCGTCACCAGGTTCTAGAAGTGAAAGCGGACTTAACGAGAGCCTCCAATGACCATCTGGTAAGTTGATACTCACCAGCCTCGAGACTCTTCGTCAGGTACTGGATGGCGAGCTCCTGGTTCTGAAATGAGGAGCCGTCTTGGTGGTACAACCAGCCAAGCTGCTGCAGGACCTTGGCGTGGTTCGGGTTCTCCTGCACGACACGCTCATATGCGTCTCGTGCGCGAACATGCTAAAAGTAGCCATGCGTCAGCAGTGCGGCAATCGAACAACTCAGGACCAAAGACGTACATCACGTTGCTGCTCGAAGACATGGCCGATTTGGAACCAGATGTCCGCGTGTGCGAGCGGGCTCGGAGGATTACGCAAAATGCGATCGAAGCACTCCAGACTTTCCGAGTACTTCCCCTGCTGCTTATAAATTATGCCGAGGCGGAACAGGATCTCGTTCGCCTTGTCGAAGTCTGGAAGGGAAGCGGTGAGCACACGACGCCCGTCTTCTATTACAGCATCTCAGCGCCACTGACCTTTATCCATCTTGAGAACGGACGCAAACGCTTCCTCGGCATGGTCCAGGGAGCCATATCGGTCGTACAGAATACCGATACCGTACCACAACTTCGGATCCTCCTACGCAAGCGGGGAAGGAGGCTGTCAGCAACGTGGCAAGGAACGCGCCGAGGAAGACAAATCCACCTTCGGGTTAGGCAGGAAGTAGAGGGCCTGCTGGTAGGCGGCGTACGCCTTTTGCAGATCATCCTGCATAAGGTAACAGTGCCCTGTCGGAGTGTGAGAAGGAGAGCTGCGCGCACAGGATGGCGTGAGACCTACCAAGCGCGGACCAGACTTCGCCGTTGTCGCCCTGCACCTGGAGGGCGGCCTGGAAGTACTCGACCGCCTGTGAATCCGGATATATGTGAGCGCTCGAGCAGATAGATCGGGACAAGAGGGAAAGTGACGTAAGATGGAACACATGAAGGCGATGTTGGTTTGAGTTTGTTCTGACACGTACCTTTGGGTAGTTCTCCTTGATCCGCGCGATGCCAGCAACCTGTGTGAGGCCTGGTAGGGAATGGCTGTTGTGGCGGAGGGCGTTCTCATAGGCGGATAACGCGTGCTCCAGGTTCCCCATCTGCTCGGCTACCCGACCTGTTGATCCGAGTCCATTGAGTCTGATTGGCAGCGGTGTGCGGGCGCCCGAGGAGTCCACGTACCAATCATCAACCACGTTTGTTCGTTTGCCTGGTTCAGTATGTGGACAGGGTTCGCCTTGTCCTCGCCGTTGGTGGCGTTTGGCTGGGTCGCGGGCGAGAGGACCTGGGCGCCGAGAGGCCCCCTGGATGGCCCTGCGTGTGCTCCGGGAGTTGGAAGACCATTCCCGTTCAGATGTGGCGGGTGGGGGTGTGCATGCGAGGGGGGCGGGAGGGAGTGCGAGTGATGGGGGTCGTGGAGGCGGATGTCCCGCTCCGCCTGGCGGGGGGTGTGTCGGACGGACATGGGGCGGGTGCGATGGGAGGGGGCCACCGGGAAGGGGGGAGGGTCGGTGGAAGACGAGAGCGGCGGCTTGGGCGGGGAAGGGGGACGACACAGAGGCGATTGCGAAAGGGGGAACGCAAGAAGGTGAAGGAGTATATAAGTGGCTGCGGGAAGTGATCAGGGCGCAGAGCGAAGGCGATCAGAGATCTCCCCAGAGCTCGGCGGCTAGAGAAATTGGGAAGATGGAATCTGAAAACACGCGCGCCAGCTTCCCCGTCTCCAGGCAAATGCAAATTCCCATATGAGGGGCGCACCCACCCGACACATCGGCCCTTCCTCGGCAACTATCCAATCTTCCTGCGATCGAGATTGTGCGTCTCCGACTCCGCGTCATGCGCCTGCCTGATTGGAACGCTCACACCGGGAGCACTGCTCACGTCTCTCCTCATGTCGGTCTTCGCTTCCGATCCTGTCCGCGCGCGAACCCATCTGCCGTCTCCCGGTCGCCGGGCTGTTCCTCCGCGCTGCTGCCTTCCCCATCCGGGCCTCTTCCTCGCGATAATCGTCTCCTCGAATCGAATCGCGATAAATACGCGTCCACATGCGCGTCCGTCACCGTTCGAGCCTCCACAACCAGCAGGCTCTCGCCCCCGCCACAGTGACACAACTCGTGCCCTTCGTCCGTAGCACCCGACTGCGCCTGCAGATCACCGCCATCCGGGAATCAGGCTTCCTTGCAGCAGCTCCCCGCCTGGATGAGCAGATGCACCACCGCAGGACGCCGCTGGTCTCGGCCATCCAGGCATGCATTCATTGCTCTCGGCTCCCTGCAGGGCCAAGCCAATGCAAGCAACGGTGCTACGCAACATCAGCTCATTACGGCTGCACGGTTCGAAAGCGCACCATCTCCTGATGCGCGGGTGATCCCACCCGATCCATCGAGCGCGTCTGCCCGAGAGGGGAAAGACAAACGCTGTTCTGTTCCAAGACGGCCGGCTTGTTGACAGATCGCGAAGCAGCCCCCGCTGCAACGCCACTCCCATGGAACCACACACGCCACGCCGCACGCCCCGGCGCAGGAGCTCTGTGACGCGGCACGAGACGCAGACAGCGCAGCCCGGAGGACGCCGCCCACGTCGGACGGAGAGTGCCCTCTTGGACGTCTGACGTGCGAAGGAAGAAGCGGCCCAGCGCCGCGGCGGGCACGCGACCGTTCCACGAGATGCAATCTGCGATCTGTTCCCCCGCTCGTGTCCCAGGCCGCGTTAGGCCGTTTCGGGCGTGGAAGTTCTGGAAGCGCGACCGTGTGCGTCCCCTGAGGGCGCGGTCGGCTCGAGCTCCTCCTTTGATACGCGCGTCGCGGACAACGCCGTTCTCGACAGGCGCCGGGCGACCCTGGTGACGTGCACGGCGGCTGGCGTCTCGACGTCTCGCCGCGGGTGATCTCTCCGGGGCGATTCCAATTTCCCTACACAGCCTCCGTCTGCCGGCCGACGCCCACTGAGCCCGTTGCCCAGCCCCGCCCCTCGGATTCGGATTCGGAAGCGGGCCCGCCGTGATGGCCTCCTCCTGCCATCTCCCGCCTGATCTCGTCCTTCCCCACCCAGCGCCTGCCTTCATCTCGACGATCATCCGGCCCCCTTGCCACGCTCCCAAGCCACTCTGAGTTAAGCCTGATATCCACCTGATCATCTCGTCCGATCCCTCCACAAGTCTGCCACACGCACCACCCGCCGTCGTGAGGTAAGTACGCCAGCGTCACCCGGTGTCACACTGACCCACTAATCGCGGGCGGGCAGCTGACGCCACTAGAACCTCGGTCCGGTGGGGGACTTCCAGACGAGAACCGCCGCATGTGCATCACTCCGAACGAACGAGCGACCGCCGCCGGCAACGGCAGCGATTGAGTCACTCGCTCGGACGATTCCATGCGAGTCTGACAGCGAACTCAACGTTCGAACCCTCCCTCGGCGCGATGATTGGCTGGCGAGTTCAGCGAGGAGGCGGAGCGCCCGGACGAAAGGAGGAATGGGCGGAATGGGCGATGGGCGGGCCTGGAGCCGCAACGTAAACGGCCTCTGGAGGACGTACTCTCGCGCGTAGGCCACGCTCGCTCACGTCCAATCGCATCGCCCGCACAAATGAATCATCGAGTGCGTTGTTGCGATCAGGTCGCCGCATTGGACATCCCCGCGCGTCAACTTTGACTTTAAAAGCTCCTTGCCTTGGCGCGTGCCGTCCGTCCGTCGCTCGGGACAGGGAAGGGGAAGACCTGTACTATTAGTATGTCTGACGGACGTTTCTTGACGTGCTGCAGCCCTGTATCCACGCAGACGTATCCCTGTTACAGAGACACGACACGTCCATTGAACACGGATCCGGAGCTCCTGCATGCATGGTGATGAGCGCGACCGGCTTAGTCAGAACGTGGACAGGCACGCAGCAATGTTGTGTGAATCCGATTCCGATGCATCTCGTACGTGGAACACGTCATGCCGCCATCTCGCCAACCCGGCGGGATCCTGCGACACAAAGACAAGATCACTGTCTGTCTCCGTCTGTCCACAAGACACCAATTGTCTTCAGACTCCTTCGGTCTGTCTTGTACATATATGTTCTGATCATACGCGCCTTCGCGGACGCAAACGCTCCCCACGGGTAGCGGAAATGAAAGCGTTCTGAAATATCGAATCCCGCCACGGCCAGCCGCCGCAGTGAATCGTGATGCCCGCGCATTGCTTCCTTTCGAGCGCAAGTGCCCAAAATGCCGTGGTCGCGACACGCGAGCTTCGAGAGTCTCAGATATGTATGTATCACAATGCAATGAATAAGAGATCCAGAAGTCCAATGGAGCACCCCCGCAACCACCCGCGCATGCGACCTCCCGAGGCCTCACGCAGAAGCACGAAGCACGCGAAGAAGCCGCATGATCGAGTGACTCACCTTGCCGACTGTCCCTTGCGTCCTCGTCCTTGTCCGAACCCAGAAGTATCTTTCGAGGCTGAACAGAACAATGCCATCCCGTCAGTCCGGTCTCCCGAAACCGCGTACGCACGGTACGTACGACGCGATCCACTCCTCCTGCGGGATTTGATCGTCCGAGCACGCTCACGCTGAGCGCTGGCCTTCCAACTTCCGAGGGCGTACCGAGACGTCCGACTTCACCGCCTAAAAACCTTGCGACGCGACGCGGTCGAGAATGTCCATGACTCGTGACTCGTGGGCTGAGCCAAAACATTCCTGCAATTGTGTTGCATGCACCGTCGCGGGGGAGCCTCCGTGGCGAGACAGCGGCAAGGGCGGGTCCCGGGTGAGGCCGCTTCTCAAGGGACTGTGTGGGGGAATGTCGAACCGCCCGATCGTGCATGTGGCCGCCGCCGGAGGCATCGGATTCGGATTCGGATTCGCTCGCCTCGCGACTCGGTGGCTGAGGACTGGTTCCAGTGGCTCTCAGTGGCTCGGTGGCTCGTTGACGCCGTGGACAAGTCGCCTTTCCTCCGCGGCCCACCTCGTGCATTTGCGTTCCGAACCTTGACGACGTCAGGTTTAGCCAGTTCGTGCAAGTAAGTACAAGCCCGCGAGGAAAGTGTCCGATCGATGCGGGTCCCGGTTTGAGTTCAATGAGGCTCGGCGTTCAGTACGCAGTGGAGTGTGTCGTGGTACGTTTCAGTTTGCGATCACGCCGGTGAGTGCCAACTGGCCGCGTACAGTAGCCTGGGAACGTTACGACAATCCGTGCCAACCCGCGAATGGACACAGATGCGGTGCTGCTTGCTGCTTGCATCACTCTGTACAGATGGCAGGTCAGCCCAAACTAGTCCAAATTCAACATGTAGATGCATCTCGATGGAGATGAAGGGTGGTTGATCGTCAACATCCCCTGCTGCTGAATACGATTTCAAAGAGATCAGCCACCTGCAGCATTCAGTCGCGCACTTCGACAATGCAGCAATCTGAACCTACGCACCGTGCTCCGAGAGCCGGGCATCACGTTCATTCCCCCCTATCGCATCCAATGCCATAGCTAGCGAGCCGCGTTCCCGCGAACTGCGTCTATATGAAAGCAAGCGCGTCTCTGCTGCAGAGAGTTTCAGACGCCACGCCCATTTAGTCAGTACAGAGTCCTTTCACGCCTGACCAATTCATCGAACGCTCACCGAAAGGAGGTAGAGCGAGCCTCCAGAACCCCGCGCAGCCCCCTCAGCGAAGCGCGCCATTCACGCACGGGTCGAATTCGCACCGCGCGAACGGCGAAAGGCGATCGGGGTGCGGCCTGCAGGCTGCAGCCACCACCACTCAGGGTCCCGAAGCTATCCCGGGCCCAAGAGCTGTCCGGGAGAGACGATCCAGATCCCGGATATACCTGGCGATGTATAGGTGTGTCGCCGAAGCTGGGACGGGCGATTGAACGACACCGCTCGCTTCACACACCACAGCTCGGAAGCAGAATCCGGGTCCCGGCCTTCAGGCAGACGACGGCGAGGTGCTCGAACGGGAGCGACTGAACTCAGTGGACGCTTATGGGGTGTGGAAGAGCAGAGCTAGAACCGCGCACGGACGGCGCGGGATCGTCGACGGCGGCGGCACATCTAGGTCCTCTTCGTCACCAAGTATTCCTGCGCGTCCTCGAGTTCGCACGCTTCGTTCAGTGTTGGTGGGTTCCTCATTTCCGCATCGGCATGTCCATATGTCCGCGCAGCGCGAGACGCTCTCCAGAAGGGCAACGTTTGCACCCGAAGCGGCAAAGGGTGATGCAACGCAAAGCAGCCGCTAGCCCAGAGCCAAATGAAGAGGATCCGAGAGGCGAAGCCTTGTTAGACAGCGGTGCAACGGGGGGCATAGCAGCGAAGTGGCCTGGCCTTGGCAGGTGGACACCCCACAGCTATTCTTGGTGGCGGGACGTGCCGGCGGAACAGCGTGCGGCGTTCGCGGTGCGGCAGCCCTGGAGCGTGGCCTGCATGGTATGTTTGTTGAATTGTAACGTGGCAAGGCGCGGGTAGGGCGGCGGAACGACGGGGGAACGAGCCGCATCGTCGGCTGCGCGTCATGCATCCGCTAGGCGTCGTCGAAGGACAGACCAGGTCCGACCTCTGGTTCTGAACGTGCGCTTCGGAAATACATCAGCCAACGGCCGGGATGCTGGGAGAACAGGGATGCAGTAACTACCTCGGCACTCGGTCTATCCGGTGTACTGGCGGGAAGCCAAGGGTGCATTGTTCGCATCGCCACGAGGCCCGCTGCATCGCGCGATATCCAGATAGAACATGGAACTTGACGGCGGCATTCGAACCTTCGCGCCACCATTCCCTAGCTTGGGGGAAGGACGCCGGGTGCACAGACGATCGGAGCCTGTAGGGGTCAGATGGCGTCGTCCTCGGAGAGAGTGCGAACGTCCAGCGCGGGACATCCGGATATCTGGATGCCTAGTATGCCTATTGGCCTTCCGGTCTTCTCGCTGTGGGAAGGGAAGTCGAGAAGCAAGCCTGCGTGCATTGCCTGGTGAGGGTGCGAGGGAACCTAATATTCCAAGTTCCAGGCGAGGGGCCTTGAAGGGTCCCCACGAGTGACGGATGCCGGATCGCGATAGGCATGCGGAGAGATGCCACGGCGTGTCCCTCAGCAACGTCCTTCCCACGCCAGCCAAACGCCATTGCACCCATGCTTCGCAAGCTTATTCCTGACCCGGGCATAGTTCCCGGACTTTCTCCGCAAACGTATGACGGGGATATTTACGGACGCGCGAGGCGGGTGATAGATACGGGATCTGGACTTTGCGCGTTCCACGCTGAAACGCCCTTGCCCTCGTGAAAGTTCGATGTCGTGCGTCCGTTGAAAGGATTCTGCAACCCTGTTCCGGCGTCGGAGAGAAGCTCCAGACGGTATAGAGAGTCAGGGGAGAGAAGCAGGAGACGCTGCCACATGTGCAGTGCACACGCACCATGCTTCGGTGGGCTAGCAGCTGATCCTCGTGCGGAGAACTCAGAGAGATCACAGCCAACTGTGGAAGGTTGTCAGATATACTAAGTCCATGGAAAACGAGAGACGCGCACTCTGCTGGATGGGGTATGAGGCCGCCTACCCGATACCGTCGTCTCTGAACACGCCTGTCCTCATTTTGACCCGCCGTCCACTTCGATCCAGGGCCGCTCAGCAACAACACGAGGCGTGGGATAGCGTCAATGATGACGTGGTGACGAAGGGTGAGGCTGATCGATGTCGAGACCGCGGGCAGTGACCACTGCAGTGGAATCAGCGCGGCGACGGAACAACACGCCCACGGATGCGGAGAGGCGATCAGTCTAATCCGCACCAGGATATTGCGCAAGGGCGGTTAGACGGTGGGCTATACTCCCATATATGAGGCGCAGCAAATGAATGAAAGGGAGATGGATGCGAGGACGCCAAGGACACATGTGATGACGCTTCGCGAAGTGCCAAATAGACGTCCTTGGACCCTGAGACCGGGGGGGGGCAGCAGGATGAGACCGGGAAGAGCAGGAAGCCGCGAGCGCAGGCACGGTCGCAAACCTAGATAGATGGCTTCCCATGACACGCGTCTGGTTCGACATATGGCTGATGAACGCGCGATACATATTATCTGGATAGAATATCTGCGATCTAGATGCGTAGTAGGCCTCAGCGTCAGCGGACCTGTGGTCTGATGAGATAGAACTCACCGTTGACTTCTATACTTGCTGCTTCTGCGCGTGTGCCGCCGGTATAGCCCCCGCTGATTAGCAGGTAGATCAAATTAGTGAGAGAAACGTGCCAGAAGAGTGCCAGCACCTACCCACATCTCGGAATCGATATCAGGTGGCCGGACCGCATCAGCTGCTGGCCTCCTTCAACACCTTCTGAACCAAAGCAGCACGGCATAGCGCGTCGCGGATGAGAATCGTCCCGGCTGTGCGAAGAGTTCAGTCTTGTATCGCGTTCCTTGCGGCTCGTACGATCAGGTTGTCGCGGACACGATTGCTATAGACCAGATGTCGCTGTTGTACACCGGACAACTGTGGTCATCAGTATCAATAAAGTTGCGCGAAAGATATGGGCTCACAGGGAACGAGAACCAATACCTAAGCTATAACGTTCGTTGCAGTGTGGTTCGCAGTGCTTCAAGATACGCCGATGCCGAAGGGTGGATGCGGACCGCGAAGCGAACCCATAAACGCTCTCAGGATAAAAATTCACCGGAACAAGACGCAAGGATGCAGCGTTAACCTGACGACAGTATCCCAATCATCCGAGCTTATATCTGAACTCGGGGAAGATCCAGGCACTATACCCAGGACCGTGAGTATGCTGCGTGGTGGTGGGAAGCAGAGCAAAGCCGCATATATGCGCCATAGCAAAAGTCAACCCACGAACTGAGTCCGATGTCCATCGCGGCGAGCATTTGTCTGAGGCAAGTCTGAGCTGGATGATGGTGATTGGGAAGAAAGCGCTCCTTCCGCCATGTCGGTGACAAGACGCGCCGTGACCGCGATAGCATCACAAGCGTGACTCTGCGCGAGCGACGTGTTCTCGGACATTCGCCACCGCGCTCTCACGGACAACTTGACTTTGAACCTCCACGACCACTTCACGAACGGTCAGCGAGCCCGGCGAGATGACTCGTAAGTGCTTCCCAGACCAAATGCTTGAACCGTCTCGATTCACTCCAGATCACTCGATGTATTCGCGAAAATGTAGGTGGTAACCAGCGGGAGATGGACCGCGCGAAAGCAGCGAAGAAGGCGGCTGCTATGAAAGCAAAACCAAAGGAGAGCGCTGCGGGTCTGCAGCAGCGGAGAGAGAGGTGAGTGTCTCGCGGGCAACACTCGTCTCGCATCCGTGCGGCATGGCTGCGTGCGTTGACCCTGCTCACACGATGCGTGCATGCAGGGACGCTGCAGCTCTGCGTGAGAAGCAGAAGGTGAGTACTTGTCGTATATCTTGGGTGCTGTCTGCCTCAATCGAACCCCAACGTGCAGAAAAAGGAGGAAGAGGCCGCCGCTGCCGCCGCAAAGGGGGCAGGTGGCGGGAAGAAATAACACTTATGAGGGGAGGGTTCCCGTTCTCCCGCCGTACGCTCCCTTCCCGCGTTAGCGGAGTGCTGGTCGGATGGTTCTCCTAGTGGCGTGTGGTGGGCGCGATGTTGCGATCTCCATCGCTTGTGCTCTGGTGCTCTGGTGCGGTTTCCGTTAGATCTCCACCTTCTTATTTGTATTCCATATGGGTTCATCGAACGTGCTTTCCAGTTATCCAGCGCATAGCCGGATCATCTGCTGACAACAAATGTATCATAGCTCCGACATGGCGGACCGCAGGGTTGCGTCCAGGAGGGTGTATATCGCCGTCTCGACGAGTGTCGACCCCACGCACAGGTTATGGCACGCATCATACACGTTCCTTTCAAGCGAGGACACTATGTTTGTATCTATACACAGATTCGCCGCGATAAGTACAGATACATAGTCCCCTTCGCGCCCGCAGCACGGCGTGGATCATTGGTACCATCCGACATGCTGCGAACCGTCAATCGCTGAGTGAAAGACCAAGGTACGTGCCATTCACTCGTGATCAGACCTCTGCGTTCACACAATCTTCACATCAGTCTCGCTCCCGGACAGGCGGTATCCAGGGCCTCTTGGGACTGACGAAACGCCTCCCGATGGCTCGTCTGCTCAATATTGATGTTCACCTGCAACGGCGGACCCCGACGCAAACTCAGTACTCAGTTCCCGTTGTAAGCGCCGAAAACACACACCTTTGCACGATCAGGCGCCGATCGCACTCGAGGCTTGAATTTGTGTGCGGAGCCCGGGAACCATCACCATGTACGTCAATTTCGCTGCTGTTTGCCGTGCGGGGAGGCCCGTAGTACTTACCGACCATGGGGTGGTGGGGCTTCGGGGGAATAGAGGCCCGTGAACATACCCGACAAGTGGGATAACCTCGCTAAGGGAGCCCTCGGATCTGTTCGAGAGCGATCATCAAGCGTTCAAGCTGCAACAGGGCCTACGTGAGACCGAGTCGGGGTCCTGGTCAATCACGCACCTCGCCAGCAACGAATTTGCGTAAACTGGACGGCGGTCGACGGTCAACTACCATACACCGTGCTTCTGGAACGAGTGAAAGCACTCACGCTTGTTGATCGCCAGGTGCAAGCCCAAGAACACGAGGTTGTCGGACTTTCTCACCCACTAGGCAGTAGAGCGGTCAGCGTAGAGGGGGTTGTGGTCTCTCCTAAAGGACGTACGCAGATCAGGGCCACGGCCGTTGTGACGCTGTCCTCATGAGGCGGTTGGTAAGTCCGACCGTGCAACTTCACATGACGTGCAACCCACCAGGTGAGTATCCCGGTTTCCACGGTCTACAGGGCGAGCATGTTGATTATGCGGTTCATCCTGGCCAGGACATCACTGATATGGCGTCTTCCGTGAGAGATCGTGCACTCACCTGTCAAGCCCGTTCTTCCTTTGCCGGAGGTAATCGCACAGGATGGCGGTAAAGATGATTTCGATAGCCGTTGATGTCGCAAGACCCAGAGTGAAGACATACTACAAGACATGTGAGCAACTTCACAACGGCTTTGCAGATGAGAACCCGCACTGCGTATTCTTTGACGAACTGCTCGAAGCTTTCCAGCAGTATCCTTGGATCCGTGTGAGTTCCGTGGGAGAAATTCCGAAGATCTCGTACGCCCGTACTGACATTTCCGTTGTGGAGAATTGCGGTCCATACACGTTGTGATATCCGCTCGATCCGAGGACAACCTTGGGATATGCTCACCTGTGGCAGCGACTTCGGAAACCGGATGCTTTCACCGGTGAGCGCCTCGGCCTGCGTGAGACGAAGAAGACTTACCAAGACGCACGAGAGCCAGGGTTACCTGCAGCAGCATCGGC
Organism: Cerioporus squamosus; assembly: GCA_022592435.1. Lineage (NCBI taxonomy): Eukaryota > Fungi > Basidiomycota > Agaricomycetes > Polyporales > Polyporaceae > Cerioporus > Cerioporus squamosus. Next base: position 4,630 of record JABYQS010000223.1, on the reverse strand, counting down.
GCGACCGATATATGAAGTCGACATACCAGTGGCACAGCGATGTACAAATTTCCACGGCTGACTATTCCTCCGGCAGCACGAGAATCCTGCGACGAAGTGCGACAGTCGCCTTACGTGGGGAATGCGATGGGAAAAGAAGCTGCGTTTCAGTCTTCGATAACTCAACGACTAGACCATATGCTTCACAAGTGCACAAGGAAGGTTGTGGGTGCCTATAGTCAGACCGTCAGCATCACCGCCGACCAGTGCCTCAAGGCAGTAGCTCACCGTGAGAGCGACGGTAACTTGAACGATGCATATGGACGGGCCTATTTAGTTGCGTATCCCACTAAAGGAACCGAGGTCACTCACCGCAATTAACCTTCACAACGCTCTAGCGTCAGCCGGTGAGCGTAGGAACAGCCACAGGACTCACCAGGTAATGTAGTCCAGCATGTCGAAGCGACCGAGATTCCTGACCAAGTTCTGCCAGTTCAAAGCGGTGCATATCATAAAGCAAGCCGGCGTAGAATGACGCATGGTTCAAGACGTCCTCAGTCCACCGAGAGGTGTGTTACTGTCAACACTCATCGTTCATTGGACCGCGCACCTGCTGTTGGGGAGAAGGCTCGGGCGACGAAGAGGACTCAGGATGGAAGGCTCTTGTCCAATGAACACTTCTCCTATTTGCTCGTCGGCGACAGGTTGCAGGCCTGAATCGTTCGCTCTTCTGGGTGCAGTAAAGTACGTTCACCTTCGTGGCGTGCGCAGTAACGTACTCCCCACTGAACTCGACCGTTTCAGGTACTATATAATGAATTTGTTCATCAGTATTGCCCGCCTCTGAGAGACAGGAAATAAAGCCTCATGTGCCTCGATCATGTTTGAAAGCAGGGGTCTGTATTACGATTCTAACAGCTATCCCCGAAGAGAGAACGTGAGGTCATGAACTGCGGCTGCGGTCCAGGCGTCTCAGGGCCCAAGATATATTCATGTCTCGTAAGATGGTAGCCGAAGCGACCGACACCTTCCTGTCAGACCCGACCCAGAATAAGCACGCCCGCTGGTTGCGAGGATATTGCGGCGAGATGTATCCTGCTGCAATGTGCGAGTCGTCGTGGAACGATGATGCATATGTCGTCGTACATAATCACAACTAAAATGCGAGGCTCCATTTCTGCGATGTAAAGTATTTTAGGCTCAGATGCTCGCCTGCCTGACAATTCGCAACGCCGCCGGTGGCAATCGGAGCTGCGCCGCATTAACTTGAAGACAGCCTAGCATTCACTGGCTGTTGTTGACATCTGTCGAGGTATGGCTTCCCGAGTCCCTCGGATTCCCGAGATCAACTTCAGAGACAGGCATGCTACCGAGCTCGATGACGGTATCATGCTGGACCGTACGCTCGACGTCTATAGTGACTTGGAGGGGCTGCTGAGGCACGGTGAGCCTCACGTAGCATGACGATGGCGGAGAGAGCAGGCCTCACCTTGTTGGTGGATAGATCGTGGCGGGACTACGAAATAAATATCAGATCTAACCCTCAGGTTCACAACCGGAGTGACTTACGAAGTTCCGTGGACTGAGCGGAGGATTTGCGAGCATGACAGGAAGCGGATAGCGGCCGCCATCGCCGGAGCTCTGCATCCTACTCACAAGAGATTTACGGGCGTTGAGACTACAGACTGTCAGTGGGAACGAGGATGGCATGCAGGGCCTACGATATGCTCACCTCGCAAGCAAGGAGTTCGCGTAGACTAGAGCCGGTCAGCTGAGAAATGGAGGGATAGTGACTGGAAAGATTCGTACGCTTGTTAATCGCAAGATGCAGACCGAGAAACGCAAAATTGCGCCTCATAAACAGCCACTACATGCCACATGTCGTCAGTATCGGTTTTCGGTGCAGGCCGAACCGCCGACGTACGAAGAATAGTGATAGTGAGGTTGCAATACTAAGTATGTGAGTGTCAATCACATGCGGAGCTGACACAGGGAGCCGTCGTACCATGTGAGCATTCCGTTTTCTACCGTGTACAGAGTAAGAGAGTCGATCATATGGTTGATTCTAAGCTGCCTTGTGAGGGAATGTACTTTGTTGCGAATTGTGCAATGCATGCTCACCTAGCGAATCCAGCGCGGCCCCTGCGAATATAATAGCAGAGTATACCGGTGATCAGGACGTCGAGCGAGGCTGATATCGCGAGTCCGAGCGTGAAAATGTACTAAGAGTAGCGTGTCAGCCAGAACAGTGAGGCGAAATCACGGCACTTACGGTGAACTGTTGGATAAATAACGTGTAGCTCCGTAGGCGAAGCCTGGCAAGAGGATATAAGTACCGAGGACTCAGTCCATACAGCACAGGGTGTCACGCACATCTCTACGGTTGTTACTGAAGGATAGATCCTTTCAGTGACAACGATGTTATAGGAGAAAATTGGCTCGTACCGAGGGCGGACGCTGTGATTGCGGTAAGGATGTCAATGATCTGCGACGCAGATTATGGAGACGCTGGTTACTCACCAACTCGCAGTAGTGCAAGAAGAGTCTGAAGGCGTTATTGTGACGGTCAGAACAGAAAGTCTCAACAAGGCGGAAATTGCGTCTCACCAGTGGTACCGTGATGTACCAGTTGCTGCGGCTTACTAGACCAGCGCTGTGAGGACGTGCCTCCCTGACAAGTTCGTCGAAGACTTACGTTTCCATATACGATGGATGAAGGAGCTGAAGAAGAGGTACGATGAGCACCTTCTACGTACGTTCAGTAGTAAATGACACGCTCACCAATGTACGATGGCCGTGGTCAGGGCCTGGAATGGACAATGGTATGTCAGTGAATACAAACGTCGAAGAGCCCAAGCTTACCGTCAGAGCTATCGTGAGCTAGAGACAGGGGTCAGTATGAGTTGGAGAATTATCGCCGGAGTGCAATACATACCGCTATGGACCTAACACAGAACTTTCAGTTTTCTCTCTCGTCTCGAGCGACGACTCGAGTGGACTCACCATTGAATCTCATCTAACGTCGAATACGCGCCATAGTCAACGATAAGATTTTCCCAATTCGCCGTGCACACAAATGCTGAATGAGTGATGTCCAGTAACCTGAAAGCAGGAAGTAAGTTCTACACGCGACCCAGCGCAATGTAGGAACGCACCAGACAGCGAGGACCTGGAGGTAACATCGATATCAATGATGGCTAGCGGACGTGCATCAGCCCTTTGGGACTCACGATGGCCTTGGTCCGCCTCCGATCAGTCTGGTACATCTGGAAGTACAGCACTACTTGCATAAACACCACTCCGGACAGGCTGCAACATCTCTAGGTTATCTGGAAGGCCACTTTCCGAAGAACGTGCACTCACAACAATGCAACTAAGCCGCCAACCAAGACAGGGGGTGGAGAGTGATTGAATACGGTCTGCGTATCGGAAGCATCGGTTGATTCCAGTGTGGCGGCGGAAATACTCCGGGCAGCTGAGAGGGCAGGACGTGGCATGCTCAAAAACTCAGCGGCCGAGGGCAGAACTTAGAAGGACGAAGTGCAGGCGAAAGGGGCAGCCACAACGTCAATTCTCGGAAATATATACAACTGACGCTTCCGCTCCGTGGAACAGTCAGACCACGGATGTTCCAATCCAAGCATAGTTTGACTGGCCCGCCCGAGCATTCAGGACGTGCCGTTAATCCTGTGCAGATAACCCGAGTAGGGCATTTTGCTGGTGCGCAAATGAAACGCGTTGCGCACAGAGGGCCCCTCTTCTACTGGATCGCGTGGCTCAAGTTGAGTTCCTATCGAGCATCCCGCCGAGCCAGCTGACAGGAGTTGACGGACGCCTTGGGACACCCGTACCGTACAGTCCCCGCGCACGCCGAGTTGAACGGCGGAAAGGCGCAGCAGCTGACGGATGGTGGCACCTTCCATGCACAAAACGGTTAGCTTGGGCGCCCTCCCCCGCATCACCTGCCAGTGGTCGATCGCGAGCGTGTCGCTCGGAGTGCACGAGGTCGGAGAGTCGGACTCCGCCCTTTCGGGCCACACCGCGTTTAGTCCCGAAAGCTGCGAAAACGTTCGCGGAGGTCCTTGTGTCCCCGCGAGGAACAACGCAAGATAAGGCAGGAAGTGGACCCTTCTTGACTCTCGACCACCACCGGCTGCTTTTTTCCCACGCTTCGACCTCTATGGGGAGGTCTCGAAGTGTGCGGTTTCTCGCTGCTGGCACTGGTTCTATCTAGAGCTAGTCTACGGAGGTACACTCTACTACGATGACGGACCCAGTTGTGCGACGCTCGTCGCGACCAGCTAGTACGCCGCCGTCAGCGCGCACAAGCGCTCGTGCCAGCGCACACCTACGAAGTTACAAGAGCGTCGAAGCCAGCAAACCACCCACACTGAAGGAAGCATGGCAGCTGCCGAAGACACGATCCCGAAACCTAGACGCTGCCTAGAGTTCCTGCAAAGGCGGTCACTCATTCCGGAGGGAGTACATGCCGTCACAGGCACGGCGCTCGTCTCTGGGCTTCTACACTTCGCAGCTAGTTCCCCCGCCGAAACGCTCGCTCGCGAAGGGCTCATAGCCTTCGCCTTCGTTGCCGACGACCTTCTGGGAAGCAGGGGGCAGGAAGCGGTCAGCGATGCGGTAGTGGAGAGGG
>JABYQS010000222.1:0-52809 GCA_022592435.1 Cerioporus squamosus | reverse complement strand
GTCGATACCTCCCGGAATCCGAATCGTCATTATTCTCACCTCAGTTGGCGGGAGTGACACAGGACCGTGAGCGTAGAAACATCGAGCAGGGAGAGGACGATTCGGATCTGCACCGCGCATCCGGATCCCGCATCGCATCAGGCAATTGGCAGGATGGGGCCGCGCCTCGTGTGGGACGTCTGCGCGTGCAAGGAGCCGAACCTTGACGACGAGCACTGGCAGTACTGCACGTAGGAGCAGAAGCGCTGCGCTGCGTTGAATACGATCATTGCAAGCGCACGGCGATCGAATGAACGTCAGGACGTCAGCGGGGGCAGAAGGTGGGCCCGCGCTGAAGCTTGTCGAGCCGGATTCTCGGGGCCTGCCAGCCAGTACTAGTGTCACAGCCAGAGGGTGAGAGGGCGACGCAGTTCTCGAAACCGCGGGCTGGGCTGGGAGACAGGCGGGCGGGCGGGAGGAGTGTGTAGACGGCGGACGCGGCGTGTCGACTCTCGAGGGCCCTCGAGCGAGTGGTTCAGGGCTGGGAGGGTGCGGTTGCGACGCGTCCTGCTTTGGTGCGCGAGCCCAAGATGCCGTGCGACGTTATTACCAGACAGAGACGAAGAGAACACAAAGACGAAGCCTCCTTGCGAGACGCACCATTGACAGGCACCAGCCGGAACACCCGACAGCCGGACATTCGGGGGGGCACCTCAGAAATTCCAGGGTCAGCCCCGGAGCCCCGCGAGTTCGCCAAGCCGCGCCCGTGGTCCGTGGACGAGCGCAGTGCAGACTCCGACTGGGTTCGCGGGAAGTAGCGAGGGGAAGTAGCGAGGAGGACCGGCGCACTGGCAAGTACTGGCAGGGGCGTAGGCGAGGATTTCGCGCGAGGGTATACGCTTTAGGGTTCCGAGGTCCAGACTCCAGATTTCAGCACCCAGCGTTCCAGCGTGCGCTTTGCTCCTTCTGTCGATCGTATTTGCGTGCGAAGGGAGGGGGCGAGGACTTGAACAGGGTCCCATGATTTGCCTCGCGACCCGGGAGTTGTCGATGGTCGATTGTCAATTGTCGATTGTCAATTGAGCTGTGGGGGGCGCTCGATCGTCCAGGCACGGTCCACGGTGCCTATACAGTGCGAATGACGAGCGAGAAGCGGGGAATTGGGAATTTCACATGGGGCTGAGCGTCGGTGTCGCCAGTACTGGTGTTGTCGTCTCCGTGTTCTGGCCACGGCGAACCCCCAGGCTTGATGATTCGGGTGAACACTGACAGCGTGTTCCAGGGTTATGGCGCGAGCTATAGACAGCTGGCCGGGTGCGTGTGCGGAGATTCCATGGCATAATCCTGTGGCTGACGAGGACATAGTTAGTCAACGGTATCTTTCATCGAGCCTGCAAGAAGAAGATGACGCACTACTCACCAGTCACGAAAGGTACACGATGTGTGATACCGCCGAGACGAGTACGAGGGCGTTCCCACGAGCCCGCACCCATCTCCCATGGCCCCCTGCTGCACCGTGCACGGCTCCGAGACCCGTAGCGTGCAGCATGCTTCGGGTGGACGTGTCCCGCGCTTCTGGCACGTATGTGTGTAGTCGCGGTGTGCCCGATGGAGGTACAAACACCTAGAGGCTTCTCTGTCGAGAGCTTAAGGCTTGAGCGGAGTTTTCAGCATGGCATCCAGCACCGTGACGAAGGCGCACTCGAACCTTGAACAGTGAACGTTCAAAGGAGACTGGTGGACGGCCAACTGCGAACCTTTTTGGACTTTGAACCTTTGAACTCTAGGCGGCGGCGACAGCACACTACTGGCAGGCTATCCCATACGGAGCTGAGCGGGCAGACTCGGAGACGCAGACGCAGACACGCACACGTAAAACGTACGTGCCCCAGACCATCAGGCCTTTAGAGGCCTGAGGCCTGAGGCACGGCCCAGAGCTCGAGGAGTGGGAGCAATGCGGGCGACCAGTGCGAGCGAGTCGACGAAGGATATGCGTACTGACGCGGAACCTCGGGATCTGTGCACTGTGAGGCGTGAGCGGTGATTCTGAGTCAGGAATTAGTCTGTGAACTGTGAACTGCGCGTTTTTTGCCGAGGTAGACTGACCCGGGGGAGGAGCCTTTGCACCGTGCGCGGCACGCCGGGGACCTGGCTGGTGGCTACGTAGGACCTAGCCTGGATAGTGCTCGGTTGGCGATAGCAGTATAGCGGATGATAAGTACGTCTGACGCCTCGGGGATACTCGTACTCACTTCGGAGTACGAGTCGCTATCGCGGTGAGCAGGAAGTGCGACGGCAGGCCACCCACTCCCAGTCAGTACTGCCTGTTCACGTTCAGCCAGCCCGTCGCGCGATCGTCCGCGGAAGCGGGCTAACGCAGCCCCACTGCACAGGCTGAGGCAGCCCCAAGTCGCCGATCAAGTTCTTCTTGCGCCTTCGGTATTCGGCATCCAATGAGTATTCAAAGGCGAAGGCGAAGGCGAGAGAAGATGCCTGTGATCGAGCAGAAGGTCCTCCCTAGCAGCGCTCGAAGAGAGCTTCAATGGCATCGAGGAAAGAGCCATTGCATAGGGCAGGGAGTTGCCCCTTGCGCGCTGGGTCGGGGTTCGCGTCAGTTATCCTTGGAACGCGGGGGAAATTTCAAGGACTACCTAGTCGGGGCTTCCCATGCATGCGTGTGACGGCGACGGGGCAGGGACGCTGCCAATTGCGTCCTCGAGCTGGGAGCGCGGGATGGTGGTTACTCGGCAGCGCATTTGAGCGAGCGAGTGCCTGGCTCGGGCGTGGTCGAAGGCCGGCGGGCAGGGGAGTCCGTGCGGCGTTCGGCGGTCGCAGAGCCAGCACTTCGACAATTCGGAAACTCATTCGAGCAGCTCAGGGAATCGGGAAGACGGGTCGACCTCGAGGCACCGCGAGCCCGCACCGTGTGCTCGTTCGAAGACACGGGATGCCATACATAGCAGTTGACGCCGACGTTGGGACCTATCTCGCGCATGGCCCCTGGCGAAGCGAACTCTGGAGGTGTTTGTGCGACCCAGAAAGCAACTTAGCTGCATTCCGACGGCGTCCGGCTCGGCGGGCACGCTGCGAGGTGCAAGCTGGCCATGGCGGAGTGAGCGACGTCTTCGGCGTCGCGATGTGCAGGCGTGCGGCGCTCCGAGGCATCGCGAAGTCCAGATCGGATGAACATGCGCAGTGAACGACTGGATTGCGGACTGCACACTGCACAACAGTGGCAGAAGCAGGCGATCGATGGCAGCGCCCTAGCTCATCCGGCAACTTGTCCCATGGCCTGCAGGGCCACCGGTCCGAGTCGCGACTCGCCCTCCCTCGCCCGGCTTCCTGTCCTTCTCTGCTTCTCGATCGGGAATCGGGGTTTCCGTGCGTGGGTGCAGGGGCAGCCTAATGCGACGTCATCACGCCATCTGCGCGCGATCCCGTCGGGAAGGAAGGCCGCAGCCGCAGCCTGGCGACTCGCGAGCTTTCTGTACACAGTCGCGCAGCTGCTCGAAGCGGACGGTAGAAGTCGAAGATGGGGATTCGAAGCCGAACCGACGCGCAGGGAGAACACATACATAGAGCGGGGCCTGCAGCTGCAGCAGGTGGCGAGCGAAGTGCGTCGCGCGCCCGCTTCCGATCGAGAAGAGGCGCAGCGGTCGGCGTTGTGCGCGACGGGAAGCCCGTGCCACTGCCTGCCATTGCATATATTCGCGAATCACCTGCAGTCAGCTGGCAACGCGCAGGCAACGCTGCAGCGGCTGCTTCCCGGCCTTCGACGTCTTCGGTCTTCGCGGGCTTCCAAGTTCGAAGTTCGATGCGTCGCGAGTCTGCCCGACGCAAGGTGCAACGGCCGCCGCCTCCTGTCCGCCGACGCCACGGTGTCTCTGCGGCGGTGTGCCATGATGGTTCTGTAAGTATTGAAGGGATGGAAGTCGGGGAGATGCCGTGGAGAATCGCCCTCCTTCCATAATCTTCGGTGCGCCACATCCTGTCCTACGGTGCCTGCCAGGGTCAGCGCGTTGTGGGGCCATGGCTGTACTTGCGTACGTCGGTGAACATGACGGGGGAGAAGCACCCTCGCGTCGATGCGTTGCCGACCTCTGGGCGAGTATATCGGGGAGAGGCGACCACCGCAACTCGACGGGCTTGAACGTCACGCGTCACCGCCCACACTGCACTCCGAATGGCCGACGCCCGACAGTGCAGAAACTGTCACGCCATCACTTCTTCGGCACCCGCCTCCACGACCGAGAAATACCTGTATGGGCACGATCACGAGCACCTCTTGCATACATACGCTCTGCTTCTTCGGCCGCCTGCAAAGCTGGGCGGGGTCTGGGGCCGGTGACCCTGAGGGGGTTACGCGCGGCCCTCCTCGCTTCCGGAGAACCGTGGCACGCTGTCCGATCGTTGGCAGGCGGCAGGCCTCTGTTGGATGCGAAGCGGCGGTCAGTTTGGATGCGAGGAGTGCCACAACGGACACACAATTTCGTGGGTGGCGTGACGTCGGTGGCAGGCCGGGGAACTGGTGGCGCAGGATAACAGGATGCCACTTTCGTTCGGAGGGCTTCTGCGTGCGGTGGGGGGTGGATGTATGCGCCCGCGGCCCGCCGGTGGTCTGTGTGGTCGAGGTTGTTTAGCAGCACGGTCGCGATCGGGTCTGCTTACTTACTTGAGATGTGCACACGTACGGCTAGCGGATGCGCAGCGTCCGAGAACGGCAACGGACACACACCTCGAGGGATCGAACCGCGATGCCTGCAAATTGCATGCTTTGTACGCGTCGTCGAGGCCGCCAGATCGAAGACGCGTGCGTGCATGGCCCAGACGGCGACAGCTTCGCTGGCACACTTGCTCGCGAACGTTCTCCGCGGAGTTCGGCCGGCATCCTGCTCGCTGCCGGGGAGAAGGGTGGCCGGATACCTCGCAAGCGAGGCTCTGGCTGACGTCGGCGTCGGCGTCGTGTAAGGTCTTCTCCAGCTGCCAAAATGCGGCACGGGCGACTGGGCGCGAGCGTGTGCGTTCCCTGCCTGATGATATGCGAGCTTGAAGTTGCAGTTCGCCGGTGGTTTTATACGAGTTCTTGCCAGGTAATGGATGTCTGCACTCTGCGGGTTGAGGCTGGTGAGGATGTGAACCCGAGCTCCGAGAGTTGCGAGACGACGGACGGTGGATAGTCGATAAGGCAGTGGGCTGTGGAACTAGTCCATAGTGCCGTCGCACGAAGGACCGGGTATTCATAAACACCCGTATACTCACCAGCGTACCTTCGAACTAGAACCCTCGGTGCGAGGAACTCGACTCGTGTCCGTGCTCGACGTACTATGGTAACTTCACGGCCAAGGAAGGCCGCCCAGGGTTTCCTAGACAGCGCAAGTCAGCTCCTTCGGCAACTCCGCGAGAGACTGAGTAATTCTAATTTCTTACTGACCGCACGTGGGTGGCCAAGTCAAGTGTTCGACTCCTGCTGGCGGCGGTGTGCTCTACGCGGGCAATCGAGAGAATCCGCTGCGTCTGCCCTGAAGAGTGCGAATGCGAACCGGAGCACGCAGCGTGGCTGAGATGGGACCGCTGGCGCAATGTGTCGCGGGCTGGCCATTGCCACGACCAGTCCGCCCTGTGTATCTCCTAACCCCTGTGAGTCTGTAGCTGTTCACTGGTCCGTGGCCAGAGACTGATCCGTTGCAAGTGAGGGTACGGTGAGATCCAGGATAGAGATAGCGAAGAGTGCACGGTTCCCCGGAGGTCAGTGTCCTGAGTCGACGCCCGAGGTCGTGGTGCTCCCCATCACGGTTCCAGTATCCCAGTGGGCGGCAGCGCGGTGCTGTGTGCCAGTGCATCCCAGTGCAAAACACGACCGCAAGCGCGAGCGTAAGCAGCGCTGCTGGCTGGCGAGGAGAGGCGGCGCGAGTGTTGGATGTTGAACGTTGGACGTTGAGGCTTGGAGCCTCCACCCGATCCAGCGATGGCGGGCACGACTGCGACTGCGACTCGCCGCGGCACGGGCGGGCAGGGGTGACGAGTTCGAACGGCGTGAGCCTGTCCTCTTCCGAATCGACAATGCTGGCGCACTGGACGTGCAATGCGTGATTGGGGATTAGAGCCACTCAGAGCCAGGGCCCGGCGCTGATATGCTGGCAGTGGTCGACACGAGGAGAGTCGCGGAGATGCGGGGGACCGGCTGAGCATGCGAGAGGAGCAGATTGGCGGACTGGTTATAGGCAACAGAGGGACTGCCCGGGCATCCCGCCAGGGTGGACGCTCACTGCTCTTATTGCATCATCTCCTACTGCGACCAGCTCCTACGACCGACCTATTATTATTGAGCAGTTGTGAGGTTTCCGGTCAGGTTGCAAAAACTGACCTAAATATACGTTCCGCTGTAGCTGTAACATCTTGTATCCGCGATACATATGCATTGCGAGCAACCATGCGCCGATCTCGTGACCCGCCCGCTTGTGCACGGCGACGACAATTGCATGCTTACCTGCGCAAGAAGAACGTGCTGGGCCGAGCCCAGCGAGACCGAATGCACTCTGCAGATCGCACTCAGGCCCTGCGTGTTCGACAAGAGCCCGCCCGAAGCGTTGCCAGCCACTCGAGCCCGGCGCCCACCTCATTCTGCTGGCTGACGGTAGAGTGTAGGCAGTCGTGAACTCGAAGACGAGGGAGTTAGGTGCGCTATTGCTCGCTTCTTTCGGGAGCGTTCACGTCTGCTACGCACCCGATCGGCGGGTGGCCTGGAGCAGTAAAGCGACCTGCAAGACGATTGGAAGCGTTGTACTATGTGAGAACAAATCGAGCCAAGCCTCAAGGACGAGGATAGAACGCACCATTCCATTTCAGGGTGGGAGAACAGGCGCAGCGCGATGTCGGATTGCGTGCAGACGTTCAATGCTGGTAGGCAGATGGTACGTTGCGCGAGTATGAGCGGCGTGCGTCAGCGTACTGTCATAACATAGGACCGCACCGTGATGGCGTGCACGGTGTCTGCGACTCACCGATGAGCGGATTGACTACTTACTGTGCCATGGCATGGCCAGGCATCAGGCTGATGTCACCTTTGAGAACGTCCAGCATTATACAGTACGAGAGGGTTGCCATGGCGATTGCTCTGAAGGTAAGTTACCTCAGGAGACTGAGCTTGTGAGGAGCAGGGAGAAAGAGAAGGGCAAGGCACGAAGACAAGAGGTGTGGCGGACTAGGGCGGACTCCAGGGCCCGGGAGTCGGCCCGCCGCAAAAGCCGAGCGCTCGCCCGAAGCGGCGGACCCCGCCGCCTGCTCCGACTCGAGACGGTGGCGGCGACCTCGCACACGTTCATCTTCCCCACTGTTTTCGTAGACGTACCTCCTCAGTTGCACTCAGGTAGTAGAGTCTTGTCAGCTTGGTAGGCATCGTGAATGCTTTGTGGTTCCTGGGGTACTTATCGTCGGTCGAGGTCGGCGGTGGCTGAAAACGCGGTCGAGCCAAGTTGATGCGTCGCTGCGGTTCAATCCTCGCAATGTTGGTATCATCAAATGCGCGTGGCAAAGCAGAATAAGCCGCAAGAAGAAGCAAGGCAAAAGGATGAACGGGAGAGGAGATATTTTCGTTCGAAGTTTCAAGTGGAGGCGGTCAAGGGCAGAGCGCAGGTGGTGGCGTCCCGCGCCGCGCGGCGCCAAACGACAAGTGGTGTGAAAAGCGCTGTAACGTTAACTTTAATATAAGGCTCTTCAAAACCACGCCAACGATGATATCCTGTATGATTGATTGTACAACAGATTGACAGTGCATCGACGCATCGCGCTGTTCCATACATCCAACTCTCCCCCCATCGTCACCAAACCCCACTTACACCAACGGGCGCGTCCTGTACAACAGCACATACGCCGACGCGTCCTGCCCACCTCCCGACAGCGTCTCCAGCTTCTCCGCGGGGAAGATCGACACCTTGTCGTCGTCGAACTTGTACCAGTCCTCGTCCCCCTCCTCGGGGCTCACGCCCTTCGCAGCGCCGGCCGTCGCCGCGGGCAGCGCGCTCTTCTTCACGAAGCCGATGTAGTGCCCCGCGTCCGCCTCCGCGCCCTTGTGCGTGACGATCGCGACGAGCTCGTACTGCCCCGTCGTGCTGCTCCCGATGTCGTTCTTCACGTCCGCAGGGATGAGCGCATCGAGCTCCGCGCCCTCCTTCGCGCGATACACGCTCTCGTCCTCGAGCTCGGCACCGGCGACAGCCTTGCCCTTGTCGCCCTGCGCGGCATCAGGTGCGGGTGCGGGCTCGGCGGTCGACGAGGAAGCGGCGGGGCGGATGCGTCGGCCATCTGCACGTCGCCCTCCTTGTCCTTCGCGGGCTGCGCAGCCTTGGTCCGCTTGCGCACCTTGCGGCGCTCGCCACGCTCTTTCTCAAACTCCTTCAGCTTGCGGCTGACGGGCAGGAGCTTCTCTCTCAGCTCTTCGGTCGCGATATCGAGCGCATCGTACTCCGTTGGGAACTTCACTCTCCGCTGTGGGTAGTGCTTGGTGTCAGGGTACTGGTCAGGAATATGCTCTCCAATCGACGCACCATAATCTTCGCCTTCTTGCCGATGTCGCGTTTCCACGCGAAACGGACCATGTGCACGGTGAGGTATGCTGGGAGGCGGGCGAGGCGCTGTGTTGAGGTGTAGACCGCCTCGCGTCCGAGAGTTGGCGACTGCTTCTCCACCTTGCCATCGAGTGCCTGGTAGAGATAGAGGTTTTCGCTTCAGCATGTTGCGCTGGCTCCGTGCGAGCATGGACGACGCACCTCCATGATGCCTTGTTGCATGTAGTTGACGGCGCCCGAAATGTTACATGAGATCTTGAGCACTTTCTCGGTCGAAACGGACTCTGGTTCTTCCGGAGCTTCATCGCATTTTAATCTGTGAGCGGCGGGTCAGATACCATGAACAATCCAACGCGCTTCAAGGGACATACACTCTGCGGAGCACGCCTGTCATGTACTGGTCCACAAACTTGGCGCTCGCAGACGAGCCTGACGACGGTCCCGGGACCTCCTTCAGCGCGTTCGTCAACTGCACCCAGCACTCTTCCGCATCTACAAGTGACGTCAGATGTCAGCAATCGAGATTGGGACGAGCATTCTGACCTTGTTGTGCATAGCCGCCGCCCATCAGTGCCTTCATACCCGTTGCACGAGACTGTTCGGCGAACTGAGGGAATGCGTGGCGAAGCGCTGCGAGGAAGGCCGAGGGGGTAACACTGTCGGTGGTCTTGGCCATGTTGGTATAGAGGTTGCGCAATGCCATCGGGAGACCTGGAGGCGCAGACCTACAAGTGCGAACGTCAGGGTGAGTTGGTAAAGAGACGGGGCGTGCTCACTGTTCGAGAGCGGTCTGAAGCTCAGGGATCGCACGCATCGCTTGGAGAGTCGCGTTCATGTAGCATGTGTTGCCCAAGTTTACCAGACCAACTGGTAGAGATAGCTGTTCACAGGTGATGAGCCGGTCAGATAGGCTTCACAATTTGCAGACTCGGCTTACAGCTTGTGCTAATGAAGTGTCATCCATGTCTGCAAACAGAGGCATTAGCACTCGGCCTCAGCGGGATTACGGGAGACAATGGAGCGGGTATGCTGCCTTGGGAGGGCTCGGGTGGAATGGACGCGCACACGGGGGTTTCGATAGCCGGAGTTGACGAACGCACCTTCCAAGAATTGTATCGGTGTGGAGGGAGGTTTTGGCAACTCTCCCGCAGCTCCGATGACCATGAACGTTTGTCCCTAGTCAAGCAATCAGCCACGCCGCAGGAGAGGTAATGGCGCAGAGTACTGACTGCTTTGGGTGCGACTTTGCGCCAATCTGTGTCATCCTGCACGCGCGTATAGCCAGTGTAAATAACGGCAAGCCTTGCTTGACCATGAAGAACACGCACCTTGAGTATGCCACCCTTGATCATGACCTTCATGCGGTCAGGTGGAACGCCGGTGACCTGGTAGACTGCATCCTTGAAAACAGCCGGCGGGAGGTCGGGGTCGAGCTGCACGTCGTGCACCTTGCCAGCGTGTTTAACTTTGACGGCGAGGGGAGCCATGAGAGTGGTAAAGATGGGGGTAGGAGGGCAAGAAGCGTTTGTGGCTTGCACTCCAGCCTGACGCGTACGCGTACGCGCAAAGACAGAGATCGGAGATTTTGCTGACAAACCCGTCTGGGTCACAAAAGGCAAACGAGGCCGGAGCGGGCGGCGAGGCCGGGCGATGACGTCGCGGCTCAGGGCGACGTGTCCGGTACGCGTCGAGGCTGCGGCGCGGTGGCGCACGCCCTCTTATTGCCCTTCTCTCCAGACGACCACGACATCCTTCCCCCAATCTTCTAACATTAGCACCTTTCTCTCTCTCAAGCCCCGGATTCGCCATGACTGTCTAGTACGTGCCGTGTTCACCACCAGCGAGTGTGGCGACGCTGACGACCATGTTCGGCCAGCTATACCCTCACGTTCATGCTCCTGGCAGCGGAGATGGCCACCTTCTGTGTTCTCGTTTTCCCGCTTCCTCATACTGTCCGCAAGAAGTTATTCAACTTCCTCTCGGAGAGCCCCATTGTCGCAAAACTCGCATATGGTGTCAAAATAGCCTTCATGTCCGTCTCCGCTCTTCGTCCGCCCGGAGTGCTCGCGCGACTTACTCGTTGGGTGCAGATTCATAACAATACTGTTTGTTGACGCGGTGCAGAGGATGTGGAGAGTCACCGCGGAGGCCGACCTGGCCAAGTCGTCCGGGACAGGGGCGCAGGATGTGCGTGCAGAGACGAACATGGCCGCGCGCAAGTTCTAGTGCGTGTCGATTCGTTCTAAATATGAGATTCGCTCTGACGCGTCTCCGTGTAGCGCACAACGGAACACCTACCTTACGGGCTTCTGCCTGTTCCTTTCCTTGGTCCTCACCCGCACCTTCTACATCATCCTCGACCTCATCCATACGCAGGAGGAGTACGCGAAGCTCAAGAACTCGGTGAGTCCCTGTTGTTGTCCTCATACTTTCATGACCTCACTTGTCACTGGTGCAGACCGGGAAGTCGGCTGGCGCTGACCAGGCCAAGCAAATCGAAGAGCTCAAGCAGAAGCTTGCAATCGCAGAGGAGAAGACGAAGGACTACGGTATGTGTCACAGCATGCTCGTTCATACACTCACACATGCTCACATTCCGACCGGCGTGCCATACCAGACATCGTCAAGAAGCAAGCGGAGCAGAACGCCAAGGAGTACGACCGCCTCGCCACCGAGTACAACCAGAAGACGGGCAGCGTCTCTGACAAGCGCAAAGACTGAGCTGAAGCCTACGTCGCTGACAACTTGTATCTCTGCCGGTCGTCGTGGTGGACCCCAACGGACTTCATTCCTTGCAAGTGTAGTAGTGCAAATCATGCTCTCCAATGTCTATCATTGCTTTCTCTGATATTTGCTGTTATCGGCAAACATCCTTCACCTTGTGAATGCATTGCAGTAGGCCCACTCCAGGACGAACGAATGAACTGACTCGGCAAGTCGTACGCCGGGTGCCCCTGGGTGCTCGTATAACCGCCCGACTCAATGACGATACAACGCGTGGCCGCTGGTCCACTCGATGCAAAATTCAAACATCGTCTCTTTCTGTGTTTCTGAATACTGCACTGGCCTTCGAATCTTGGGAGCGCAGCTATATGGGTAGAGGTACGCATGTTACATGCGAGAGCAAAAGAGGTAGAAAACGAATTGAACCCTACCCGGATTGAACGGATGACCTTGTGGATTTCCCAACTGGAATCACACGCGCTACCGCTGCGCCAAGGGTTCATGGTGTAACTGAAGTCCAGACAGTATAGTAGCCATTCATCTTGGCTTATCCCAATGGGCACAATGCGAAGTTGGCTCATCTCGTCGTCCATCCTCCGCTGAACCTTGAAGTACAAGATCATCTCTTCACCACGTTCGGTGCGAGTACTCTCGCCGCTAGTCAGAGGAGCAGCGATAGTGCACGGCAAATTATTTACCAGCCCTAAATCGGCCTCATGGCGACCCCTCGGTGAATAGGCTTTCTTTCATCTCGAGTCCGCTTGGGCGGCCCGGGTTTCTAACGGTGTCGTTGACTTGCTGTTCCTCCTAGCTGCCTCGTTCATCGAGTCTTTTGAGGCGCTATTTATGCTGATGGCACAAGATGAGGCAGGTGGTCCAATGAACCTCTCGTCGCCCTTGCTCAGCTATCAGGCCCTGGACAGTCTGGACAACACTGCCAACACGAATGTCGACGAGGACGTACACGTACAAGTTAGCAACATTCAGTCAAATATCCGCGAGAAATATCTCCCAGTGCGTTTCAGCGATCAGCGCAGGGAACCGCTCCAAACTATCGACTTGGGAGTCGGCTTCATACGGGGTCCGTGCAAGTGCGAGGACCCTGTGTAGCCTTACTGTCGTGAGGACAACGCTGGGCGCGGTGAGTATACGTGGACGGTCTCCCTGGTGATGCGCTCTGTTCACTTCTCAGTGAGAGATTTCGTGACTCCTTGGCATTCAAAAGGCAGGTACCACGACACGCGCTCATGTTTTGGCTTACCTGGCTCAAAGTCTGGCACCGTCAACCATCCTGGATGAGCGATCACCAGCAGGGCACCATGGTTACGCCAGTCTCCCGCAAGTCTCCCGTTATCCACAGGGCACACGGATGTAAACTCACTGAGTCTGCGACATCGTGCTCTCTCCACATGCTGACCGGGATCGGACTCCCTAGCGGATATAAGATGTGCCTCTGGTACCTGCGTGCTTGCCATCGCCTTCGTCTGAGTCCTGTCCGCCCTTCACTTCTTACTTCTTTTGCCCTCTGGTAGGGATTATCTTTATCCATGTTCACTTCGTCTTTCGTTCGATCCTTCGTCTTTTTCTCTGCGCTGGTCGCACTCGCTGTGGTTTCTGGATTTCCTATCACACACATCCCTCGAGCCGGTCTCATCCCAGATGGTCCGAAGTTCGTCGTTTACACCGACGCCGGCATTGGCAGCGGAGACGCTCTCCCACCTTTGGACCAGATCCAAGGGTTCAACGTTGTGTAAGTGGCCTGGCGTCCGCCTTGACCCAACTGCGCTATGCTGACGATCCGCTCAACAGGAACCTGGCGTTCTTGCTGTCGGACGGTCCGCACGACCAGGTACAGGTTTGGGCAAACCTGGACTCCCAGGCGCGCCAGGGCCTCAAGGCGCAGTACAACGACGCAGGCGTTTCCATCGTCGTCTCCGCTTTCGGCCAGACGGAGCTGCCGACGAACGCGGGGCTCGATCCGGCCGCGCTCGCGAACCAGATGGCGCAGTTCGTGCTGAACACGGACCTGGACGGGATCGACGTCGACTGGGAGGAGTTCGACCTCGTCTTGAAGAAGCCGAACGTGGGCGAGCAGTGGCTTGCGACGTTCACCCAGACGCTGCGTGGGCAGCTGCCGAAGGGGCAGTTCATCCTTACTCATGCGCCCATTGGCCCGTGGTTCCAGCCCGGCTTGTGCCCTGGGGGCTGTTACCTCACTGTGGATCAGACCGTCGGTAGTCTGATTGACTGGGTAAGATATCGTCTCTGCCAGCAATGCCGGAGACTACTCACTGTTGCGCGGTGTCTTGTGTTCCCAGTACAATATCCAGTTCTACAACCGTGCGTGTGCTCTCCGCTGCTTCTTGTCTTCACTGCTCGCACTCCATCCTAAACATCATCTCCCCTTCAGAGGTCCCCGGGCCCGGCTACGAAGACTGTAACACGCTGGTGAACAGCGCCGGCGGCTCCGCGATCTTCGAGATCGTCAAGTCCGGCGTCGACATCGGCAAGCTCGACATCGGCAAGCCCGGCGCGTCGACTGATGCCGACAGCGGGTTCATCGATCCCGAAACGTTGGGAACGTGCATCCAGCAGGCGATTCAGCAGGGCTGGAATGCGGGCGTGATGGCGTTCGAGGTGCGTGTTGTCTCGGAGCTGGGCGGACAGGGTACGCGCTGATGGTGGGTACGGACAGTTTCCTGGGGCGAACACGGACTGGATATCTGCCGTAAAGGGAGGTTCGTTCGCGTGAGTTAAGTACGGGCGCAGGTGGTACTTCTCATGAGGGAGACTGGTGTACGGTTTGGTCACCGGCTTGATGAGGACGTCGTCGTGGGGTACGAACGATCCCTGAAGTGAGGAACCTCACGTGTATACTGTTTTTAAGAGGCCCTCAGGCTATGTATATTTGCAATACTTCATCCAACACGTCGGACACGGAAGGGCTGTCAGGCCGCTCCACACAATTAACAAAGTGGCGGCATTGGACGAGAACTATGTATCCGTCAATCTTCAAGTTGCGCACGGTTCCTGCCGACCATGCCGCAGGACAACGAAGCCACATAATCGGCGCCATGGTTGCGGTTTTCGACCGGTCAGGCAACGCGCCTGCTGTCACGATCATGCTTTCGTCAGGGCTCGATCTCGTACCTCTGGGAGCTCTCTCAAGCTGCCAAATCCAATGTCACATGTCAACTCTGCCTGACTCTGAGCTTGTGAGTAGCTCGATATTGAACTGGAATAACGCGCTCGCAGAGGGTGCCTACAATGATTGCAACACTGTGTTCAACAGCGGGGCGGTTCAACAATGTCGGAGATCCAGAAGTCGGGCTTGATCAACACCGAGCTCAGTTTTGGGAAGCCTGGAGGCACAGACGACATCACCCGGACCCTGGGTATCACTTTGACCTTCAGTGCGACGTTTTGCAAACTCGCGACGCAGGTGTAACATTCAAAAAGGTGTGTACGGTTCGAGGTCTGTTGAACTTCAAGCGTTGCAGATATGTAGAAAAACCGGGACATGCACGGATTGATTGAGGCGAACTACTGACTTACAGCTTCATCTCTACGATGAGGTCCGTCACGTACCTGCGATGCATACCGTCCCTGGAGTAGGGCCGAGACGCATGGGGAAGCGTCCTTCCTGTATGACATGCGGTACCCGATACGCACCTATAAGCAAGGCCATCCATAGGAGTAGTAGGCGGTCGCTATGGAGAGCTGTTACTTGTGGGTTCGCAAAATACACAATCAGGGACATACCAGATGGAGGCTCAGCCTTGCAGTGCGCCGCACACACCCCGCACAGTCCGAGCCACCTGTCCCGGACAGGTGACTTAACCGGACAGGCGTTGGTTCCCCGTCTATACCCTGCGCCTCCGACGGTGCGCGAGGCGGCTTGCGGGGATCAGTGAGAGCCTGAGTGTGGTGCGACGCGAACGTCGGATGCCACCAGGTGGGCTTATACGCGACGGATCGGCTAGAGGCTGGAGTAGGGCGCATATAGCGTACTGCGGACAATGGGGTTGGCTACAGCCAGTGTCTGCGACTGGAAAGATGAACAACGTACCTGATAGTGAGTCCAGGAATGCCGGGGGCGGCCGCACGATGGGGTGGTGTAGTAGTATCGTGCGAGTCGCAGTCAAGCACGGAGACTTGATCTATATCTCGACGCTAAGGCAAGACAACTCAAATCAGACATATAGAGGGTACGGTATGTAGCGCGACATACCTGTAGAGCGTCGGGACACCGTCGAAGGCGGCTACCGTTGGAGTTCAAGGTCAGAAGAGCTGAAGCAGCGGTGGCGAAACACTCACAGATCCGGATTCAGGTGTCCGCCATGGCCCATCGAGCAATAGAGCTCGAACGATGGGCCTAGATGAGGACCCCGTCGTCACCCTCGCTCGAGTCCCTGGTGAAGGGTACACCGCAGCCAACGCCGGAGAAGCGCAGGTTACAGTACGGCGCCATGTGAGAACGCCGCTCGAGAGGAGAGAGGGGAGAGGACGTGGTGGGAGTGAGGAAAGAGCAGACGGGCGACGAGCAGGCTTTATATCCGAGAGGCTGGCAGCTCTCGGCACATGCCGGGTAGACAGTCTTCCCAAGTCTTTGGCGGCCGAACAAGGAACCGTCCATACTCGGCACATAGGTGGGGCGCTGTCCCATCTTGCTCTATGAGGCTCAGCCAGCGCCGATGGTGTTCGTCTTCAGGGTAAGAGGAACGGAGACAAAAAGAACACGTCTTGGAGGGTGAGGCGCGGTTCATCATTCCGAGGGCGCGCCGATGCACCCACAAAGTTTCAGATGCTACTGGAGATGCGTATATGGATGTTCTTCCTCTGCAAGGTATGGACCGCGACGTGCGCCATGCGGCGCCGGTAACTGGGGCGATGTTGGGTTGATAGAACGACGGGCTCTCACAGGACAGCTCAGGCTACAAGCACCGTGTAGATTCCCAGATCCAGAGCAGACAGATCTCGCTGCATACCGGGGTCCATGGCTGCCAAGATCGCCACAGTAGACCAACTGGAAGGAGGACAAGGTGACGCGTTGCGAGGACGGGTGGCGCGACGACGGCTATGGTCGGTTGGTTCGGGCCGGTCATATTTGCGTCTCTTTGTCGCTGTGGGCTGACGACGACGCAGGCGGCGTGCCGCGTCGCAGTCTCATCTTGCCTTGGTCTCCACTCCGAAGCATCGTGGCGGTCTGCCCGTACTCATTCCAGTGACAGTCCGGAAACAAGGAAGCAACATCATCGCAGGTAAGATCCCCCTGCGTCTCCATGCAGTATCGTATCCTCGTCGACCTCATCATTGCAAAAGGACCGAGCGCTGTTGTGGAACGAATCTCGGCATAGATCTCTTCACAAATGGCCGGTCACCCTCTCCAGACAAGAAAGACAAGACTCTATTGTCACCCGAATATGGACGGTTCCTTGTTCGGCCGCCAAAGACTTGTGAAGACTGTCTACCCGGCATGTGCCGAGAGCTGCCAGCCTCTCGGGTATAAAGCCTGCTCGTCGCCCGTCTGCTCTTTCCTCACTCCCACCACGTCCTCTCCCCTCTCTCCTCTCGAGCGGCGTTCTCACATGGCGCTGTACTGTAACCTGCGCTTCTCCGGCGTTGGCTGCGGTGTACCCTTCACCAGGGACTCGAGCGAGGGTGACGACGGGGTCCTCATCTAGGCCCATCGTTCGAGCTCTATCGCTCGATGGGCCATGGCGGACACCTGAACCTGGCTCTGTGAGTCATTCGCCACCGTAATCTGAGCTCTTCTGACCCTGGATCTCAGCCATAGCCACCTTCCTCGGTGTCTCGACGCCTTCGAGGTATGTCACGCCACATATCACATCCTCTGCTACTGATCTCTAACTGGATCTGTCCTGTGTTAGTGTCGACGGAATGATCGAGTACTTATTCAGTGCTTGATCGCGGCCGCGCGGTACTACCACATCACCCCCACCGCGCATGTCGCCTTTCGCATAGCTGGACACTGCACCGGGTATGTTGTCTATCTCCAGGCATACTACTCGCTTTACCAATCTTATGCTCCCGTAGTCACTCGATGTCCTCAGTCTCAGCCGCCTCGTCGCGTGTAGGCCCACCTAGTGGCATCCGACGTTCGCGTCGCGTCACGCTCAGGCTTCTGCTGACTCCTGTAAGCCGTCTCGTGCACTGTCGCGAACGCAGGGAGAGACGGAGAGCCAACGCCTTTCCGGTAGAGTTACCTGTCAGGGACGGGTGGCTCGGATCGTGCGGAGTGTGCGCGACGCATTGCAAGGCTGAGCTTCCGAATGGTAAGTCTTGGTCGTGTTGTGCGCGACTTGAAAACACATTGCTGATGTGTGGTGTCCGCAGCAAGCACCTTCGCCCGTACGGATGCGGCCGCCCCGGCGGCATTGTGCTCATTGGTACGTCTCCTTCCAACCTCGCTGGCTAACATCTCTGTACCTTCATAGAATTAAGCTTCGTCCAAGGTGAGGCATGCACTTTCCTGAGTCCTTCGCACCGTAGGATAGAAGTCTAGATGTACTAGCTAGCACTACTGCACTGTGCCTTCGCGTCAATGAAAAGCATCCGTTTAGGCTTCCATTGATCATGTGAAGGACGCGTTTTGTGGATCCGAGAGACCAGAAAGGCGGAGCAGCTCTCGCCACCATCATGGGCGCCTAGCCAGCACCAATCAAGCGTGCAGGCGCTTCGGTTCGCGAGGACGAGTGGGTGACGGAGAACGTTCAAACGACTAGGAAATCTCTCCATGGAGAGCTCCGGCGGAGACTTCGGCGGAGAGCCACGCGTGTCGGTCACGGATGGGTCACAGTGACACCCCGCACCGTCCACCGTGACCGCGCGCGCTCCCGCCCTCCACCCGCCGTCACGACGCTATGGCCCGCCCTCGCCGTCGGTCTCTGCACGCCACCATGGCCCGCAACCACTGCTTAGACCTCATCGACCAATATACGCTACTCGCCCGCTATGAATCTTCTGGAACTCAACCACCTGCTCACCGCGTACCCCGAGGTCACCGAGCTCCTCACCTGGAACGAGCTTGTCAACTTTTGCGACCTAGTCTGGTGGTTAAAGGCCGAGATATCAGCGCCTCAACCACCGGGCAACGCCACCGCGCCACTCGATCTGCCCGCACACATCGCAGGCTTCTTCGGCACGGTCTTCTCACTCCCCACCAGCGACATCAACCGGCTATGGGCCACTCTTCGAGACCTAGCCTGGGAAGGCGAGAAGTCCAGCAGCCTGCAGCAGCGCCGTGCGCATGCGCTGCTGCCGCTCTTCCTCAAGTGGGGTAAACAGTTTGACTTATGTGCGTGCAGTTGCAGTGCGTCGAGTCACGACACAAGCTGCTAACAAGCTCATTTCATAGGCTTCTATAACCTTCGTCCGCCGACCCGCGTGTGCAGTGATCCAAGATGCAGCAAGAAGCGCGCTCGTCTGGCGGACGATAGCTACGATGTCAAGGTGACCGTGCTCGGGGAAGCGCGCTCACACGACATTGTCATCT
Source organism: Cerioporus squamosus (assembly GCA_022592435.1). Taxonomy (NCBI): domain Eukaryota; kingdom Fungi; phylum Basidiomycota; class Agaricomycetes; order Polyporales; family Polyporaceae; genus Cerioporus; species Cerioporus squamosus. The sequence goes on along the minus strand of JABYQS010000222.1, from coordinate 34,026 downwards.
TCACGCGCGACCTGGGACCAGTGCCCGCGAAGGCAACGTCGCTCTACTGCCGTGGTAAGGCGGAGTCGCACATGTTCTCATCGCATGCCATAGCTGATCTATATATATGCAGGCTGCAAGACCCGCTACTACCACAACTACTTCGTCCACGACCGCGCGTCCACTCGGACGTACTACAGCGACCCGCCGCCGTTCATACAGATCGCTCAACACTTCTATGTCTCCAGCGAAGTTTGCGAGGACATCGCCAACTCGATGGTCTTGTCATGGTGCGTCATCGCCATCCACTCGTATGTTCAGAGGTTTTTCTCACATAGCATCACTACAGGACGTCCGCGACAAATGCCGCCGAGATCTACAACCTCGCGGAACGTCCGGACGAGCTCGTCGCAGAGCTCAACCTGGACTCGAAGCTTTCGAAGCACCTGACAACCATTCAGGCATGGGACGCGTTCTTCACCCACTCTCTTCTTCTCCATCACCAGGAACACGGCACCACGCTTGAACTCGATCACAACGCCCCATCCCACGCAGAGCGACTTCGTCCTGCATTGCAAGCACGGAATCTCATGATGGTAGGCCCAGGGCAAGAAGAGTGGTCGCATGCCTGCGACCTGTGCTGCTGGGTGCACGAGAACGAGGAAGGCGAAACCGGTACGTTGTATCGTCATGAACCGCGGCTACGCTAACATCTATCTAGTCGCTGTACGGTCCGTGGTAACAGACGGAGTAACCGTCGGGCATCCGTGCTGTGGCTCTCACGACTGCAAGGAGCCAATCGTCCGCAGGAAGGGTGGGCGGTACTGCGCTACACACGCTCATTTGGAGCTGCAGTGCTCGGTTGTTGAGTGCAGTCAACCTGCTGAGGCTGGCTTCAAGACGTGCTCAGCTCCGTTGCACAGATCCGTCGAGTCGCACTATCAGATGAAGGGCAAGGCGATGTTCCAGTTGCGGGAACGATGGGAACGTGTCAACGAGTCACGCGGCCATCTTGGCACTCAGCAGCAGCCTCTCACTACGAGTGTGCTGCCTGATGCGTCGCTCACTCCAACAGCTGGCGCAGATGCAGAGGAGTTCGCCGTGTTCGATGACGGAGAGATCGAATGTGAGGAGAAGTCTTCTGAAGGCAACCGTCCGCTGAAGGCTCTACTTGGGCGTCGACATACGCACAATGAGGAGCTCTGCGTCGCCTCTTGCGGTGTCGTCCTTGGGCGTGCGACCTTCTTCGGCTCAGAGGCCGTCAACGGCGTGCTAGTAAGTCATAATTTTCTCGGTGCAATAGCATACTTACTCGGTCACTCTCTCAGCAATTCTGGCGTGTTCTCTTCCCAACCAAGAGATCGCAGCCGCAAGTTCACTGGCACGACCAGAATTGCCGCCTTCGTGCCATGCTCAACAACAAGGATCAGGCCACGCGCGACTTCTTCGCAGACTGCGCGTTGCCGGTGGACGTATTCCATTTCAAGTGCAAACACAAGGCGTCGGATGTCCAGTGTAACATCCATTGCAATCCGTACAACTGGCCAGAGCTGCGTACGCCAGACGGCAAATGGCGCTTCAACTCGTCGGCCGCCGAGCAGGCGAACGCATGGTTCTGCAAGTACCATGCCATCGTGCGTGAGATGGACGTAGACAGGTATAACTTTTTCCTCGATGAGATGATCAAACGGCGCAACCGGCTGACCGTCCAGAAGCTTTGCAAGGAGGGACACTGTCCTTATCGCATTCCACGCGACTTCCTTCTAGACACACATGATGCATTACTATAGGCTGCATATCATATCATACACTGTACTGTCGACACAAAGATACATCATTTCAACTACACATGGGTTGTACATCCTGTCTAGGTATGGGCACATCGGAAGTGGGTACTGCAAGCTGTAGCCTGTTAGGCACAAGCCAGATCTGCAGTGGCCCTCGAATGACGACGTGCTTGAGAACTTCTTCCTGAGCACCATCATCCCCGGTGAGCATCCACTTGCACCTTCAAGAGACGGTGTAGTGTGCGACCATCGTACAGATGGTGCTTTGAGTACTTCTGCGCGACTTCTGCGCATGGGCACACCATTGGGGGAAAGTTTGAGCACCCAGCGCAAGATGTGCGCAGAGTCCGAGGCACCGTATGCACAAGCAGACTGCCCAGCTGCGGAGGGATGTGGACGAGGTGCGGGCAAGCTGCTCAAGTGAGTCGCATGGAGCGTAGCAGGGCGGAGTGCGCGGACGAGAAGACACGGAGCAAGACACACATTGATGTGTCCTAGAGTTGCACGAGGGCTCCTACAAGAGTGCTAGTCGAGTGCGCAAAGCTAGAGGTCGAAACGAAAGCGTAAGAAAGAGAGACGGACGTTAAGGGTCGAGGTCGAGGTCGAAGATGCAGATGGACTTTCACGGTAGAAACGGGAGCTAAAACTTGTTGTATCAGCGTCACTACCAATCCTTACATACATGCCTGTCTTGCCACATGACGTAGGTACAGATGAGAGCAGTCGCAAGGGGAAGAGAGTGAGAAGAAAGAGCTGGAACGCGGAAAAGGTACGCGAGGCGCGATCACGAGGGCGCGTAAAATGGATGAAGGAGTTGGGTCGAGTTGTGTGCGAACCACACGATACGTAGGCACTACAGAAACAGTACAGTACGAGTCCTATGGACGTCGCGCAGGTGCTAAAATTGTTTAGAAGTCAAAAGGAGGGGAGGAGGAAGCAGAACAGGTATCACGTCGAGTGTGGCGGAGGCGTCATGAAGCGCCGGGCTGGAGCTGATCTGTAGCGTCGTCGGTGGGCGCTGCAGCGTCGAGTGGGTCGTCGGGGACGGCGACGGTGGAGACGCATCGCCGGGGTCGCTCATGCTCTTGGCTGACGTCGCGAACAATGTGTCGCGCGGTGACTCGCTGCTGACAGGTTCCCGAGGCTTCATGCTCATGCACGCCTGTTCCAGGCTCGAGCTAGTTGATGACGCATGCGGAGGACTTCGGGCGTGGTGCGCAGGTCAGGTGAGGGTGTCGGAGAATGTGGTTGCGGCCATAGGATGAGAGGGCTGGGTCTGTTGAGATATCCGGAAGGCGTCGATCTCCACTTGAGCCTTCTCTAGAGCGGCCTTGCACCCGGCGAACTCTGTTTCCAACTTCTTCCGTGTCACGTCTGACGAGGATGCACTGTTATTCTCCTCTGCAAGCTTCAGGACCCGCGTGCTGAGCGAATTGTTCTCGTCGGTTAGCTGACGACACGTCTCCGCCTGTTCCGCAGCCTGCGTCTCGAGCTTGAGCTTCTCTTGAGTGATGTGATCTACAACTTCCTGCAGATTCTAGACCTCGTCTTGCCTGCACAAGGGGATGGTTCGTCAGATTGGAGCCCGTAAGATCATAGATGAACTAGACGAACAATGCGGTCTGCTTGGCAATCATCGCTACGTTACGTTCCTCGAGCAACTTGACCTGCTTCTGGTATGTTTCGAGGGCCACACTGCTCTCCTGAGCCAGCTTCTGCACACGATCCGCGTTCTTCTCGTGCAACTCATGGGCTTGCGCGAAGCGGATCAGATGTTCAATGAGTGCGCGGTCGTCTGCAATGAATGCTTGCACGCGTGAAGTGAATGCTTCGATGCTGAAGCTGTTGGGGCCTCCGCTGGGACACGCGGACAACGGGGAAACCGTTTGGGTTGTACAGAGCCCGAATGAGCGACCGGACATCCATCTTGGAGAGACGCACCACCTTTTGCCACTGGACTGGCGGTGATAGGCAAAGCAGTCACTGAGGGCTTGGCCTGCTCCAACTTCTGTGCACAAGCCTCCGGGGAAGGAAGTACGGACCATATAGGTTCCAAAACTGAGGTGATCTTGGCGGCATCGCCTGACGTGCGAGTAGTGGTGCCGGCGTTCGTCGAGCGAGCTTGTGAGGAGAAGCTGTGAGTAGCTGGCACTTGATATGGTAGCAGAGGAGGAGGAGGAGAACCGTGTTCAGAGAATGCGAGCTGAATTAGGCGTCAGAGCACCGTACTAGGCGCCGTAGTAAGTATGAGTCTACGACGTATTGTATGCGTACCTGGGCACTCACTGATGAAGGATGAGATGCAAACCTATTTCTGCATACAAGCAAGTACATCAACAAGCCGTGAAGGCAATTATTGAGCTGCCCGGTACGCTCAGACTTCGTAAACAATTCGAACTTTGTACGGAGCTGAAGGAATGATACGATCGCATTACAGCCATATAACTAGAGTAAGTAATCATACTAATGACAGAACATACCGATCAGTCGTCGTCCGATAGCAGCTCGTACACTTCCTGACCATCTCTGTTCACAGTCCTCACAAAACCTTCCATCTCATCCGACGCCACTGGAAGCCTAGCAGGAGGGATGTTTGCATCGACATCCTCAACTTTGATTGTCGGAGAAGCCACGGGAGAGTCATCGATCACAATAGGAGAACCTGCCAGCTGTCCCAGAGCCCCCAAGGTCCCCGCTTCCTCCTCGACGTCTTCCAGCTTGACAGAGACCACTGGCATTGATGGTACCATAGCGGAGGTCGTACTGGCGTGGCTGCGTTCTGCTGGCTGAGAAGCGTTTGCATGGTCCGCTTTCTTTACAGGACGCGGACGAGGGCGAGGAGGTGGGGATAAGCGGATCCCGGCTGAAGAACATCCCGTGCACAATGTGTGCTCATAGGTCTCGAGTTGCTTGAAGTGAGCCTTGACATCCGGCACAGCCATAAGACCGGGAAGAGCCTCAGAGGCTGCGTCAACGTCGGTATCGTAGTCCTCCACTGGAAACACGACCTTGCCATGCTTGTGGCTCGCCTGGAGAACAAGAAGAGCGGTGCCGTAATCGCAGTCGCGGTCCTGTTGGATGAGGAGAGCCACAAGCTCAGGGATCAGAACGTCTGCAATGACGGTGTCTGTGTCGAGACCATGAGTTAGGCGACGAGACTGGTCGAGCACATGCTTGAAGAGGCGGATGAGGGTGTCCAGGATGATTTGGTAACCCTTTTCGCCGTAGCTATACAGAATGGTCAGCACACTGATACTTGGGTAGATGAAGAGAAAGTCACTTACTAGCCTGCGCTAGCCTTCTCCATATTGAGAAACCTGTCGCGCATCCTAGCGTTCGGTTTGTATGTCTTGCTCGCATTGATGAACACCGGATTGGAGTGCGGGTCGCGCAGCAGCTGAATCATAGAAGGGAGGAGGGCAAAGATTCGGGCAGGAAGGCCAGCAAAGTTGAGCTCGGTAGGATATAGCTCGGTACCAGCTGCTGCCGCATGACGAGCTAGCATGGAGAGTCGCTTGTGGGCGGAGCAGTATGGAAGGAAGTCTCTGAGATATTGGTCGTCCACCTCAATCTCGCGGTGCGCGGTGTTATCCTCTGTAGGGTCAGGCCACGACAACTTGTACAGCTTCGGACGTTGAGCGAGTAGTTGGGGCGGGAGAGACTCGGGCATCTTCTCGTCACACCACTCGCATCGCAGTGGAACGGGGAGGACCACACCATCATCGAGGTCGACGTCCGGGTCGTCTTCGATTTCAGAGAGCTCTTCTGCTGTCATGGTATAGTCGTCCTGATCTGCTCGGCCCTTTCCTTTGACCTCACGTGCGGACAGCCTGGACCGTGCTGATGATTGGGGTAGATCTGCGCATGAGGAGTTGGAGGGCGGTGGCGTTGCCAGTGGAACTGGGGGCTCCGGATGGATGTATTCGAGATCGTCGTGCGAAGCAGGAGGGCCCACGGGCACACCAGGTGATGTAGACAAAGTGCCTGGATGGGAAGGAGATGGTGATGGTGATGATCGAGCAGAGGGTACACTATCATCGTCAGAACCCGGAGGTTCGCCAGACTTCAGCGCGTGGACAAACGCTGACCAGTTGCCTTTAGGACTATCCCCATAGCTCACAAATCGCTGACGGATCGCCGCAGATGCTTTGCGAAACTGGCTGCGATGATGGTAGAACGTCCCGTTGACATAGTCAAGACGGAAGACCCTCGCGAACGCCTCCGGGACGGTCTTGACCTTGCGTGCGGCAATAAGCTCGTCCATTGCTTCGAGACCTACTTCGATTTGGCTGACAGTGAATGCGAATGGGAATTCCGGCTGTCCTGGGCGCCGTGAGACTGTCCCCCGCACGAGAGGCGCAGGTGTAGGGGATGCAGCTGGAGGACTCGCGGACACGGCTGATGACCCCGCAATAGCAGCAGACAGTCCGGAAGCCGTGCTAGGAAGGCGCGGCTTTGAGACATCTGACGAGGTCTTCACCTGAGCGGCAAAGTTCACCCTGTTATTTGACGGAGCAATATGATGTGCAAGCAAATGAACTCACGATATGCGAGTCTGGCGGTGCAGTGGTCCCCCGGCTTCGCTGCCTTGATGAGACGTCCTCGGACTTAGAGGCCCTAGCAGTCTTGTGCTCGCGAGGATTGAGAGAGTCGAGGTCGTGTGCACGTCGCTTCTGGACATGGCCCGTTAGCTCAAGGTCAATCTCGCTGTCAAGGTCGAGGCAGTCAACGTCCGACCAGGCAGTTGTGGTGTCTCCGAGGCGCAGCAGACGGATGAAGATCCGCGGTGAGTTGTCATTGATCCGACGAGAAGGGTCCACAGAGATCGACGTCTCTGCCCCTTGAGCTACCCAATATCGCACTGGAAGCTTCTCCGTGCGGAGCACTTCCAATAGTGAGTCTTCTGCGAGCTTGAAGTGCGTGGCAAGTGTTGAGATCTTCAGCAGCTCGACGTGCGGAAACGTCTCAACTTCGACTTCGAGCCGGAACGGCAGCTTTCCAGCCTGTTCATTGTCAACAACAGATAGACATGAGAGAAGAAGAAATAACATACCGTACTCCAGACGAGGAAAAGAACTTTGCGGTAAGACGCTTGCACGAGATCCTGCACTGTCTTCTTCACATTCCGCACCGTGGCCTGCTGCGTGCGGGCACTGTTGCGCACGGTCTGCCAGGGCAGGTCGATAGGCATCGCAAGCCCAGACTTTGACTTATGTCCGCGGGTTGTAGGTGCACGACCGGACTCGGACTCCGTAGTGTGTGCAGGCCTATGAGCGGCGGACGATGGGGCTGGGACGGATGAAGGAGGGGGAGCAGGGGCAGACAGAGGAGCGAGAGCAGGGGCGGATGAAGGAGGGGGAGCTGGCACTGGCGAAGGATGGCGAGCTGGGACAGACGCAGGCGCAGGAGCCGGGGCACGGGGATGCGAAGCAGCGGCTTGCGAGGGAGCAAAAGGATGCGCAATGAGAAGACTCTGTAGAGTTCTCATCTGCTGGATAGCTACCGGGTCGAGCGCGACCGTCGGTGCAGGGCCTGGGAGATGGGGGTGGACCAAATCTGCAACATCAGACAGATGGGGTGCAGGTTCCCCTTCGTATCCGCTAGTACTATGTACGCAGCAAGCGAGATGGGGTGTACGTGTGGAGAGGGCATCCTTGGACGCCTGCACGCAGTGTAGCCGGCAGTACCGATAAACGCAGGTTTTACAGCCTCTCTGTGGCACTCCAGGTTTGCCTGCCTGCTCGCATCCTGGGTACTGGCAGCGATCATTGACATCAGCTGGGAACGACGGGATGGGAGGCGCTGCGTGGAGTTCAGCACCCCAAGGAGCGAGCTGGTCAGGGTATGCCGAGGGGTTAGCGAGCCGCGCGATGTGTCGCTGGAGAAGTCGCTTTGCATCGTTGAACGCGAAGGCCTGTGTGTACGTAGCAGTCCAATGACATTGCGGGTCGATGCACTGGTAACGGGTACGCTAAACATTAGTTACAAGATAACATTGAAGCAGCATGTTCACTTACTCTCAAGCATATCATTCCTCGCTTATGAGGTGCGGAGGTTCCCTGATGAACCCTCCATTGGAGCGCGCGGTTGCATTTGCCGCACTGCGTGTGGTACTTGGTGATGACCGGGTCGACGATGAGTGGCGGCATCGGGGGATGGGACTAGCGCGAACGGATATTTGCTGCATTGCTGACAGTTCGAGGGATTACTTATACTGAGTGGACGATGTGGCCGACGCATTGGCAGGCGTCGAATGCACAAAGCGTCGGCCACATCTTGTAGTCAAAGCGAAGGGCGGGGAGTCCAAGCGTGGCGAGCAAAGCGTCGCGCGCAGTGGCGGGACGTCGGGCGAGGCGTTACAGGGAGTGGCTCGGGGCGTTACACGCCCGTGACTGGGCAGACGCTCGTCCGGTGGCGTGGAGTCTCCGCCGGAGCTCTCCGTGGAGAGCGCTCCCCGTGGCTCGCATGTTCTGGGGTGACGTCAGCCACGTCAAGACAAGTTCGCGGTGCGTCATTGAGGAGAGCGGAGCTGAGCCACGACCCTTGCCTGTCGTTATATAGAGTCGCAGCGGCGGGATGGAGGCCCACCAGCTTTTCTCTCTTCCTTTCACGACTCACGACCATCATGAAGCTCTCTTTCCATTTCCTCCTCATTGCCCTCACCGCTGGCACCGCCGTCCAGGCCTCCTGGTTTGGAGGAAGCAACACGCAACCAGCAGGTATGTATTCAACGGACCTTATAGAAAACGAGGCGCGCTGATCCGACGATTCCCAGAATACACGACGTGGTCGACCCAAGAATTGCAGAACTGGCTCGATGCACACAAGATCCCCTACCCTTCCGGCACGCCGTCGCAGGCCGAGCTGCAGGCAGCTGTGAAGGCTCACTGGGACACGACGTCCTCGTGGACGGCCGACCAGTACAACAAGGCTCAGGCCGCGTTCTCCAACGTCAAGGCCGACGCCTTCGACACTTGGGACGAGTCGCGTCTCCGTGAGTTCCTCCTCGAGCAGGGTGTTGTCAACCCCTCCGGCCCCCGCGAGCAGCTCGCCCTCCTCGCCAAGCAGAAGTGGAGGCAGTACTCGTCTGCGGCGAGCGCATATAGCAAGTCTGCCGCCTCGAGCGCGAGCTCGCTGTCCAGCACGGCGTCTGCGCGGGCGAGCACTGCGGTCTATGGCGACTCGAAGCACCAGGCGTCGAAGTCGGCATCGTCGCTCGGTTCGCAAGCGTCCAAGTCGGCTTCGTCGGCCATCGCGCAGGCTTCAGACAGCGTCGCACGTGCTCTGGATGACTCTAAGGACTACGTCTACTCTACGTAAGTTGCCTTTTCGTTTCTGCTCAGCTCGCGTCTAATTGAGGATACAGTTGGGACGAGAACCGGCTTCGTTCATACCTTCAGGAGCATGGTATCGTGGAGCCTCCCGCCACCCCTCGCAACAAGCTCCTCGCGAAGATGAAGGAGACCTACGCTGCTGCTGCCAACCCTGTCTACAAGGCGTGGTCCGACTCCTACATCCACCAGTGGCTCATTGACCACGGCATCATCAAGGACTCCGCCACGAAGCGCCGTGAGGAACTCGTCGCCCTGATGGATCGGTACTACTACGACACCAACAGCAAGGTCTGGGACACCTGGAACGAGTCCCAGTTGAAGCAGTGGCTCGTGGAGCACGGAATCGTGAAGAGCGACGCCCAGCTTACACGCGAGAAGATGCAGAAGCTCGTTGCGTAAGTAGTTCTCGACCATCTTCACAGTCACTCGTGACACTCACTCTAGCGCGCCATTCAACAGCGATAATTACGCGCACGCTCACGACACTGTTTGGGACGCGTGGAAGGACTCTGACATGCGCTCGTGGCTCATCGAGCACGGTTACCTCCGCTCTGACGCGCAGAAGTCTCGCGACGAGCTCATCAAGCTCATGCAGGACAAGAACAACGACTCGTATGCCCGCACCGCTGACTACCTGACTTGGCCCGATGCCCGTCTCCGTGCCTACCTCCGCGAGCACGGGGTCTCCGACGAGCACCTGCCCACGTCCCGTCCCGATCTCCTCCAGGAGACTCGCATCCGCTGGACCCAGGCGAACTGGCGCGCTGGTAACCTCTGGCGCCACGTGAAGGACATCTTCGACTCCGGCGTTGAGGTCACGGAGAACAAGCTCGGACAGATCTTGGACATCCTCACTGGTGGCGCAGAGGGTGCTAAGGAGGGCGCGAAGGAGGGTGTCCACGCCGCGAACGAGAAGCATCAGGCGAAGACTAAGGTCGAGTTGTAAGCGCTGCATCGTTTGCTCCAGTCCATATCGCTTCGGTCCTTGCTTTCTGTTCGTTCCCCAAAACCCCGCACGATCCTGACGACATTCTCATCCGTACGACGGACTAGTAGTTCTAGTGTACCAATAGTGTATATCCACCTGTATCCTCGATATAATCGTCTCTTCAAACCTCGATGTTTTGCGGCAGCAGTGCAACTCCGACAACCATCAGGTTTCCGAGGAACGTCTGGCTAGCAAGCGTGTCGAGCGACTTCGGTATGGGCGAAACCTGTACAGCGGTGAGTACGACGCTATGGATCACCATCGCTTTCGCCGAAATTAAGTGGCGCATACACAGCCTTCGATTCTCTGTCTTACAGTCGGAGAATCGTCAGCTCGTCCCGCGCCGAAACTCATAAGAGTTGCCTGGCACTTTATCCATCTCCGACGCCACTGCTTCGAAGTGCAGGTCCGAACAGCAAAGGTGTGGCCAAGTTCAAAGCTCGACTACTGTCCTATTCGAAGGCTTGTCCGTTCGAACGTGATCAGTTGACATCCTCAACCCGAGAGTGCAGGAAAGACGTCGGACGACTGTCCGCAAAAACTCTGCCATTCCTATCTAGGCGCAAGACGGTGGTGCGGCTGGCGATACTTCTGCTTCGGCGCATGTTGGCTTCCCCAACGACGGTAGGTCGTGGGTACTAGTCCCGAGGGCCACGAAGAGGCCTGCGCCACGACCGACCACGCGCAGTGGTCGACCGTTCCTCGGGGCCGGCGTCTTGAATCGAGGGTCTGTTGCGTGACCTAGTACTCGAAACCGGTTTCTTACTCTCTGTCGTGCTCGAATGCACTGCTGGGTATGGCTATTGTGGTAAGGTCGCTGTCGGACTGCTCGTTGCTTGTCGAGTTAAGTATCCTTCCGGAGTCGTTGGGCTGTTCCACGTGGTGGCGGGTTCCAATTGGCGAACTCCTTGGCCACTATGGTGTGCGACGCCATGCTTTGCCTTCGACGCTGTTCTTGGATAATATAAGTATGGGCCGTCAACTTGTAACTCTGCTGCGTGATGTCCTTCGGTTACGGAATCTGTTCCTCTTGGCTTATGTTGGCGAGTTGTCCCTTCGGATTGATACGACGCTGTGTATTCCCACAGACGTCGATGTTGCTGAGTGGCGCATGCCATATGTTGCGTTTCACTTGACGTTGCTTATGTCTGGGGGTCGTCAGGTCCTCGCATCGAGACGAACGCTACAAAGGACGGACTCACCTAAGTGTCTTGCTCTATGTTGTCGGATGCCACAGTCGCTTTTGTCCATATCTGATGGCTTTCCTTTGAGTCCGCATCACGATTGTTACTGTCTCTTCGTGTCCAGCAGCTGATTGCCGCGCGGTCATCACGTTGAGCCTGCATTTATTCGCCTGCAGGTCTTGCACGGATATAAGTATCGGCTTCAGGTTGTTTGCGCGTTCGAGTCCTTGTGGTGATGCTGACAAACGAACAACAGGTCAGCGTCGTACATGGAGCAACGTTTCTAAGCGAACAATGGAGGGCTCACCGGTCGTCGGCGGTACTACTTGCCACGTTGGGCATGCCATGTACCTAGGAGACGTTTCAACGGCCAAGGGAGGTGGCGATCACGCACTGTTGGTTGCGGAGGCTCCGACTAATATAGTAAGTGTGTCAAGACATGAGGTGAGGGACAGGCGTATGAGGGAACGTACTGGATGGTGGTGGTTGTGGAGGGTGTGGCGCGGGTCGGGACCATTGTTCGACGACGCCGACGAGTCATGGGCCTGGCCGGGTCAGCGCAATGTCGGCCAAGATAGAACATACCGAGACCGGACGGCAACACTTAGTGGGAGGTGGTGGTTGCGGATGCCGTTGTCCTGCTGATGTCATGTGCGAGGGCGAGGGCGACAGAGACGTTGTTCGGCGAGGTCGGTGGGGCGTCGACGTACAAGTGAGAGCAACATTCGAAGCGTGTTTGCAATCATGACGGCGGTGGACGATGGCGGAGGCGGCGAGCTCTAACCACCGAGCTGCGGTGGTCCCGGTGGGAGGTGGGTGTCGCAGCGAGCAGACGGCACGGTGCAGTGTGCAGATGCCCAGTAGGAGTGCGAGAGACCAAAGAGAGAGAGAGGACGAGGGAAGGTGGTGGTTGGTGGGAGAGAGAGAGCAGGGGACAAGCGAGTCTTATATAGCCGCAGGGCACGAGGCTGGGGGCCAAAGCGCTCGGTGGTTTGGCCTGTCCTTGCGGGACAAAGCACTTTCAAACTCAGCCAACAACGCTGCCAAAGCCGGTAAAAGCCTGCCAGCCTTGACTTTTGATCTCAACTACTGATCTCCTGCTCGACAGGCAAGCAAAGGCTGTTCCGTCGATTTCGAAGTGGCACGGGCTCAGGCTGAAGCGATGCGGCGCAGCGGGTCGTTTTGGGCTTGCAATGACCCACTGCAGATGTATCTGCATCGCAAGTCAAGGACCATAAGAACGATAGTAAGTCACCCAGACGTTTCTGGGGGCACGAAAGGTTCTGTGAAACTTAGCTGTCTTCGGACGCTCGGACGCGGCCGGTGTTGAGAGTCAAGCTTGACACGGCGGTCCAATGGGATTCAAGCTAGTTATGCCACGTTTCTTGCCGCATGTATGTGTTGACTGTATTGCGGTTACGAGCGCGAGTGCCAGATGCTAAGTGACAGTCGTATCTGCGACGACGTCCGGACTCCGTGGCTCTGGGCGCCTGATCTCGGAGGAGTTTGTCTCTATTTGTTCCTGTGGCTGCCCACGAAACGCTCCGCCGCCATGTTGTCCTTACCCGTTGGTAGCCGACTCTCAACTAGTACTGTTCAACGTTTAAGTCTGCTGTGAGCTACACCAGTGTCGTGGGACCGCATCTATGCGTTCGTGCGGTCCCAACCAGTGCGCCCGCACTGTAGCGAACACCGCTGCAACGGACGCTTCCCCCGAGTCTGCGATCAACCCTGCCGGGAGATGCATAGCTGATAGTCATGGTCATATCTAGGTAGTTATGTGGGGCACTCATCTTCATTCTCATCGATGCGCTGGCTGGCCGGCGGTCTTGCCTTCTGAGGAGACATAACATCGCCTCATCGCCGCCCAAGGACGAGGTCATCATTCCAATCCACAGAAGCTCAGATGAACAGCCTCCTGGGAGCCGAATAAGGACGGCCCTTTGTGGCGGACTGAGGCTGCCCTCCGAACAACGATGCCGAAAGCTCCCGAACATGCTCAGCCCCCCTTGGCCTCCCCTAGTCTCGTGCCCAGACGGTTAGGGCGGTCCTAATATGGCAACGAGAAGGGAGACAGACGAGAAAAGGACCGGTAGGTTGTGTCCTGTCTCGTCCCTGTTGCCGTTTTCCTTGCCTTTTTTCGGTCGAGACAGGACTGCGCCCTAGAACGGCTGGTTTCGAGACTAGGCCTCCCCAGTATAAATACCCCGCCTCTGTCCGACCTCCTCTTTCCTCAGAACCACGACGTCCTCTCCCCTCAGGCCCTCTGCCTCTCAGCTGTACTTGACCTCGCCGCCTTGGCGGGCTCGGTATACGCCGCCCACGACCTGGGTGTGCTCGAGGGTGACGACGTCTTCTCCCTAGCCCGCCTCCGAGTCGTCGCGGCGGGCTGTGGCGGACGCATCCTCTCGTTGCTGTATGTGTCTTCCTCGCTCCCTCACGCTTAGTACCGACAACCATTCGATAGGTACTCGTGGGCGCCTAAAGTGTTCGAACGCCTCGGGTTAGGTGTACCATAAGGGCATAATGAAATATGAATATCTTGGCCACTTCACAGGAAACATTGAAGCCCTTTGGTGCCTATGGTAGACAGGCATCTGAGCTTCTAGTATATATGGGTGACACTGTATGGTTCACTCTCTGGCATTCTGTGAAGTATTAACTTTATCTGAGATGTACAAAATCCACCCTTCCCATCCCTGCCCTTATAAGTACTGTCCAAAGTTACTGGGATGATTTCATAAGAATTGGATTGGGGACCTTAGAGACCCCTGCATGTGATATTTAAATGGTGGGATGGACCAAGAAAGTCTGAGGGAGCTATCGCCTGAGAAACATGGGAGATGGATTAATATAATTGCATATGGAACATCACTTGTCCTGAATTCAGTCTTTCAAGGGCTGCTACCAAACTGCTAATAGTATCAATGAATATAGAGAGGGCAGTAGTCATGGCTGCAGTGGACAATGTGTGTCTGTATACAATAGTTGAACAACCAAGACTGCATAAGCAGAACCATGTAAGTTATGCCTGTTCATCTTGCAAGTTTCACTGACGATAACTCCCCTGGTAGTCCTCTTCAGATCCCTTGTGTTATATGGCGCATACAGCAAGCTCTGAACTATCTGTGGGTATATTTGTGAGGTTGTCTCAATCAGCCCTTACAGACTTATTGGGGCAGGAAGGAGAAAAGTACCTTACCAAGAGTTCATGCTCTCCAGACAGCTAGAGACTGTTGCACACAGTTTTATTCACATATACTGTGAGCTCAGATTTTTGTCTACTCTATGTGGCTACATGTTCTGACTAACCCTTAATTGTGAGCAAGATTCATGTGTTACAATATCTGCACCAAGAGCGCCTAATGCGGGCGTTCGAACACTTTAGGCGCCCACTAGTATGTACACAGCTTCAGCCGATGGCGTCCTAAAGACTGGCTAGGTATGTCTCGCCACCGCTCATACTCTCGTCCCGTGCTGACTGTCATCGCGCAGTGTCCAACCCGGATCGTCTTGAGTTCATCTTGGACGTTGAAGGACTCGACCTAGCCGCGGCCCGCATGATATTACCACACCACCCCATCGCGAGGGCCGCCCTCGGCATTGCTGGACTCACTGCTAGGTACGTGGCCTATTATCCTCGCACATCGCTGTGGCCAACCCTATCGCCACCCAGTACGCTATATGCGCCCTGCTCCAGCCGATCCGTCGTGTATAAGCCCACCTGGTGGCATCCGACGTTTGCGTCGTGTTTCGCTCAGGCTCTCGCTCATCCTCATAAGTCGTCCCTGCGTAGCCACCGCGGACGCGAGGTAGAGATGGGGAGCCAACGCCTTTCCGGTCAAGTCACCTGTCGGGACGGGTGGCTCGGACTGTGCGGAGCCTGTACGGCGCATTGCAAGGCTGAGCCTCCGACTGGTAAGTCTTCAATCCGCACCGCTCGTGCACTCAGAGGCTGACCTATGCGTCACAGTGGCCGCCCATCAAACCACTTGGTCTTCCCCAAGCAATCTGGTAGTCACATGTTGCTTTCTACACTGACTTTTGCAGGATCAAGAAACAGCGCTCGTCTGGTAAGTGATTCGCTATCCATATGTGATTCAGAGCCCCAATGTAGCGTTCCGGATAATCACATATCTTGCTGCTTCATCGAATAACATGATTTGAGTTTTGCTGGACGATAGCGGCAACTGGTGCGCGTCTTGGCGGCCCGCGAATGGACCAAAGGGCACAGACCAAAAGGGATGATGAGTAGCTTTCGTCAAACCATATGCCGCCATTATTTCGCCAGAGAATACTGAAGAGAAAGGTCGTTCCAATAATATCGGACTTCCGTGAAGACATGTAAGTAGTCGTAAAACGGACGCCTACAGTGCGTCTCACTCGCCGACGGTACCCGCCACAACACTGCCATGAACTCCCCAGCCGACACCCAGGCCGAACATGATCCACCCAATGAAGATGATCCCAAGCGCGACGATGGAGTATCCCCACGCAAGAAGCCCGTCGCCGAACTTCGGCGACTTGAGCAGCTTCTCCTTGAGCTTGAGCTCGCTGACCTCGTCCTCGTCGGCGAGGTCGGGCTTGCGGACGACGATGCCCTGCGCGCGCGCGAGCTTGTCGATCTCCGCGGGCATGTCGCGCGGGGCGATCTGCGAGAGGCGCGCGGCGGGGAGCGTGTTCGGGGCGAGGTAGGACATGGCGAGCATGAAGCCCGAGACGGCGACGGAGAGGAAGGCGTAGACGAGCCAGAGCGTGACTGCGGGGTCGAGCGAGTCGGTCGGGGAGAGGTCTTGGAGCTTCCCGGCCGCGGTGGTGATGATGACGATGGAGGCTTGGACGACGGATTCTGTGGATGGGGTTAGCGTTAGCGCTAGCGTCGGGTGTAGGGGAAGGCGCGGATGGAGAGATGAGCACTCACTCTTGATAGCGAAGCCCGTCGCGAAGTACTGGGGGTCGGGGATGATGCTACGGATAATCTCGACTTGCGGGGCGGGCGTGACCGACTGCGAAGATTTCGTTAGAACAATTGCTTGGGACAATATCTGTGCAGTGCACACGCACCTGAGAGAGTGCATAGAAGACATATGCAGCAACTATACGGCGAGAAGCTGGTGAGCTGGGAAAACAATGCAGGTAGCACACTAGGAACGTACTGAACGTCGGGACCGAGTGCGAGAACTTGAGGAGCAGCATGGAGATCAGGAACGTGAGGCCAGACACGAAGACTGAGCGCGGGATGCTGGTCAGTACTGCAACGGCATCGTGGTGGCCGGGATGGGACGTACGGAAACCGATGCGCTGCCCCTGAACATCGATGTAGATGCCCAGGAAGGGTGTCAAGCCAGCCGGCAGGAGCAGGTAGAAGCTGGAGACCCAGCCGCCGATGACTGCACCCTTCTTGAGACGCTGCTGTGCGAATTGCCTGTTCGAAGCACATGTCAGTGTCCACCTTGGCAATGCGCACTTGGGCGGGTTCCACAGACCCGCGAGGCACTCACGTCGAGATGGACACGAACGACTGCACGCCGGCGTTCTCGAAGATCGCGAAGAGCACGACGAGCCAGAAGGACATCGGGAGGTGCTTGATCGCGCGGATGTCGAATCTGCCTGCCTTGGTGAGCCCGGTGTGGCGCAGGCCGCTCGTCTGGTCCGTGACGTTGTAGCGCACGCGGAGGTAGCGGTCGAGGAAGAAGACGGCGACGGCGCAGAGGAAGGAGAAGAGCGCGATGACGGAGCTGATCCACAGCGCCCAGGCGTACGAGCCGAGGTTCTGCGCGATCACGTTCGCGGTGGACTGGCCGGTGAACTGCGCGAGGTTCGCCACGCACCAGATCGCGCCTGAGGATGTGTGTAAGCAAGCGGGCTTCTAGGCAGGATGAGATTATGGGGAGGGGAGGGAAGGGTGAACGCACCGATGGAGAAGGCGAAGCCCTTCCCGGGCGCGAAGTAGGTCGAGAAGATCCGGTGCTGCGCGTTGTCGAGCGAGCCGTCTCCGATGGCGGCGAGGACCTTGCCGACGATGAGAAGCGGGTAGCTGTTCAGGTTGTTCGTCGCAGCGCCGGACATGACGATCGCTCCGGAGAGGTGGAAGCCTGCGAGGATGACGGACATGATGGAGCCGCCGAACTTGTCGATGTAGAAGCCGAGGCCGATGCACAGGAACGTGTTGACGAGGTTCGTCACTGCGACCTGTGCAAAGACAATCTTGTCAGCGTGCGAGACGAAGACGTTGAGATTTAACGTTACCAGAGTGGCGAATTGGGAGTTGTTGATGTGGGTCTCTTTGATGATCGTCGTCTTCAACGAGCTGGTAAGGAGTAGATGTCAGAAAGGGCGCCACAGTCCAAGAGGAGCGTACTGACACGATCAGACCCTATGGCAGATATGAGATTAGCCGCATGTGCGGAAGAAATGAGATATGCTGCTCACATTGGACCAGTGATTCCCGACTGCGAGTTCGATAGCGGCTGCATCAGCGAGCGAATCTGGGAAGCACAGCGGAAGGACGTACAGGTGCACAAGCACACCAACACAATCATAACGAGCTGCCAGGAATAGGGCAGCTTCGCCTTCTGGGTGCCCTTGGCCGCGGCATAGGCCAGCGCAGTCTGCTCCGCGTCGCCCTGGCTCGAGCCGCTGTCGTGCACGTCGACAGAGGCCTTCTCCTCTGTGGGAGACTTTTCGACGCTGAGCTCGCGCTGCAAAGACATCCCGAGTGGCTCGAACTTGGACTTGAACGAAGTAAGGTTAAGCGGGGATCGTCCTAAGCGGAAGGCGGGCGGGGGGAGAGGCTCGTCCTCTCACTCGGCCGCAACCCCGCTCATCTTATCAGATAGCGCGGGTGGGACGACCTGGCTGCTTTCGGGTGCGCTGGGGTGGGTGTGAGAGGATCCGCCGCACATGTAGGCCCGTGTGCTGGACGTGGGAGCCGCCTGCGTGACAGACGTCCACGCCCGGGCGGGTGGATGTGAGTGGTCATCCGTGCTCGCGCTCCTCGTGAGGGCGTGCCGAGCAGCCGATGTGCACTTTCACAGGTGCCACGATGGGGAGTGGCATGTCCTTCGAGGGACGTTTTGCGTCCCGGTGCCTGGGAGGGAGTGAACTTCAGGCTTCGTGGAACTCTGGAGGTTATGCACCTCTCATCTTATCAGATAACGTGTTATCTGATAGCCCGCGACGGCTTCCCGTCGAAGTCTAATTCTGTATGCCGCCGCAGCTGCCATAGAAAACATAAAAGGAATAGAGATCAATGTGTGAACGAGTGCTAAGTCCTGTACTCACGATATATTCCACGGTCTTGGCAGCCGTCGGGCATGTTCCAGACCGGGGTTCTGTCAACTGGTGGTTTGGCGGTGGGATGGTTTGTGGAACGCCTAAACGCGTGTCGGTCATGAAGACAGGTAGACGTCGCGCCCTGATTCTGCGTAGTTCTCAGTGCCTGGCGGGGATGTGAACGCGACCATTCAGTCCCGTATACTCGTCTCTTGACGTCTATGGGCAAAGCAGAACCTGTCGGTTCCGAAGGTCAGACTGGCGCAGGTACAGCGCGAACTCAGGCTATGCCTCCATGTTGCTTGAAGCGTGGCCCTGGTGCGGGGCTTGAAGTCTCTGGCTTGTGAGATGGTCTTTGGGGCAGTCAGAAGCACAGACCACGCGCAGCGTGCCGGATGACCGGCTTCTAACGTCGAACAGACGGAAGTAACCCCATGATGCGGTACAGCCACCATGGGTAACCAGCCGGAGCAAGATTTGCGAGGTGGAACAGGCGTTCGATTGATAGTGCATGAGGAACGGCGTGGCACTTCGCGGCTTTGTCGGAGGAAGAGCGGCCTTGGGAACATACGTTGCGTATAGTCATCGCTCGGGGAGCCTCTGCAGAGTCATGGTGCGGCAGTGACGAGTGCTGTGGGATTCACCATAGTCGACGCCAAGGGAGACGAAGGGAGAAGACAGTGTCAGCGGTGCTACCGGGACAGACCGGACGCCTTGTTCTCCTGGTGAACTGTGGGGCAGCATATGTCAGCTCAGTGCTCTGAGTGTGTGATATACCGCTTCACATACCGCTTCCTCGTTCACGAGAAGATACTCAAGAGAATACCGCATCAGTCAGCCGATGAAGCGCGCCCTGCAGATGCTGTCTCCGATCATAGAACAGTCGCAGTGAAGAGATCAGTGCCAATGAAAGCGACGTGGTTCTCCTGTAAGGCAGTCGTGGCAAGGTCAAGGTCAAGAGCACCCTGCCTAGACATCGCGATACGCCAAGACTTGATCGACACCCGGGCTCCTCCGCGTCGACACACCGCTGAGCGTAGCATTGCACGAGTACGTTCGCATGGATGTCCGTCCACAAGAGCCCTGGGTGGATCCTATCTTCACGGAGGCATCATGACGAGTCCTATAGACTTGCAGGCCTACATTTCAAGCGGATATGGTGACCATGTGTGTCACTGTGTCTACGGCGCACCGCTCTCCCGACACCAACGCTTAGACTTGTCAGGCGTTGACTGACGATATCCCCGATGTAATTGGACGCAATCATAACGGCAAGGCCTGATGCATTGGATTCGGTGACCCTGATGAGAAGATAAACTTGAGCTACATATCTCCACAGTCGCTCTCTGCTACGGATCGATCGGTGCGCACCTACCAACTGACAATCGACGACCGTTGACATCTGCTGTATTTGCTGCTTGAAGTGACGTTTAGAGCATACGAGAGTCAAGTCCAGTATTGGTGCTGCGAACAGCTGCCGTACACAAGTCGTACGAGATCAAGGCAAGCGCAGCTGGAGGGCTTACAAGTTGATGGTGCTGTCACAAACCACGCGTTGCGATAAACACGCGGCTCGGGGGCGTCGCCGGCGCACTGCCCGATAAGTACCACAGGGCGCGCCGAGGCGGCAGGACCGGCCGACAAGCAGATGGTCCGTGACAGGATTCGACGCACGTGCGTTGTGATTGGACGCGACTCGAGCGCGACGCGTCTTGCCACCGCGGGCTCAACGTTCTTCCGCGCAAAGCTGTTGACCCGCTGCCTCGTCCGGACAAAACCTCGTCGCGTCCTGGCAGTTTTCCTTGGCCGACGCCTGGCCGACGCCGCCGACGCGGGCTGCCGGCTCCGGAGCTACCAGCGTCGAGATCGCGGGGAGCGATATGCTCGCGGGCGTCTGCGCCCTCTGGCCATAATCCGCTCGCTTGGCACGCGGCCGTCCTTGCAAGGGACCCCCACCATCACCTCCGCCTCGCGAACGTTATCTACTCGCGCCTTCCCTTCCACCTCTCCTTACGACCGCCACCATGCCCCGGGCCCAGGAGAAGAAGGATGCTCAGGCCGACGCTCGTTCCGTCGCCAGCGACAGCTCGTCCGCCGACGACAACAAGCTCCTCGAAATCGGCTATGTTCCGTCTTTCAAGCGTGAATTCTCCAACGTCGCCACGGTACGCATTCAGCCTACTGTCGCTGACCTGTGTACTCACCGTACAGCAGATCAGCTTCGCGTTCAGCATCATGGGTTTGTGCTCGAGTATCGCGACGACCTTCAACACACCCTTGACACTCGGAGGTCCCGCCTCCGTAACATGGTGCTGGATTCTGGGGGCGACAATGTGCTTCACGCTCGGTGCGTATCTATCACTCCTTCATTCCCATACTGCATCCGCCTCCGTCGGAAGTTTGCATCTCCGGGCGCGTCGGTGTGACGGAACTCTCGCCCCCGCTCCTCTTCCAGACGGCGCAGTCATCACGCGAGGCATTGTGGCTGGGCTGGCTTCTCTTTGAATGCAAGGACCGGCCCGGCTGTAGCAGAGTCGCGCACGCAAGTGGAAGCCGGCGGCTTTAGTTCACATTGCGCTCGTCTTACTCCCTCCACGAAAGGGACATGCGGCGAGCAGAAGTATGCTTCACTTCGCGCGCATTAGTACCACCCTGCCATGGTATCGCAGGGTAGGAACAGCTAGAGTATTGTCGAACAGCTTCTGTTCCAGGCGTGTATATGCGCGCTGCCTGTCTTCGTCGTACACCAACTGACCACATCCCAGGTGCCAGCATTGCCGAGATCGTCAGCGCATTCCCGACATGTGGCGGTCTGTGAGTTCCACTGTCAATGTATCGGGTCATGTGCAGACGCGCTGATAACGAGAACTCCCCCAGGTACACCGCATCTGCGCAGTTGGTCCCACGCAAGCAGCGTGCTATCGTCGGCTGGGTGGTAGGATGGCTGAACATCCTTGGACAGATCGTTGGTTTGTCGTCGACGGAGTTCGGGTTGGCGAACATGATATGGGCTGCTGTGGTTGTCGGGAGGGTCAGTCGCTTCTCTTGCTCGTGAATGCAGTACTGATATCGTCACAGGGAGACAGCTATCAGGTCACTCCTGGGAAGAGTGTTGGCCTCTTCGCAGGTCTTCTCGTTCTTCACGGCATCCTAGTGAGTTAATCGGAGGTGCTCAATGAATGGACCTTACTGATATGGTCCCGCAGAATTGTCTTGCAACACGTCAACTGGCCCGCCTGACGTCCGGCTTTGTCTTCATCAACCTTGGCGCGACTATCAGTGCGTAACCCATTCTTTGAATTCAGTGCGTATCTCACGCGTGCTATAGTCATCATTATAGTGCTACTGGCAACTACTCCGCGCAGTGAGATGCACGCCGCGGGGTACGTCTTTGGCAGCCAAGGGATCGTGAACAACACTGGCGGATGGAACGACGGGATTGCGTTCCTGTTTGGTTTGCTGAGTGTTCAGTGGACGGTAAGTCTCTCAGTGGGTCGAACCCTGAATGCCAGCTGACTTGAGTTCTTTAGATGACGGTAAGTTATCGCGAGTACTCGAACTTGGGTGCCTGATGTGCTGAAGCGAGCATTCTACAGGACTACGATGCTACCGCCCACATCTCGTAAGTGCTGGTGAATGGACGTACTTTCATACTCGCACTGACAATGCTCCTTCCAGAGAGGAAGTGAAGCGCGCAGCGTATGCAGCTCCTTCGGCCATCTTCATCGCTGTCATCGGCACAGGTGTCCTGGGATGGCTGCTCAACATCGTCCTCGTCCTCTGCTCAGGACCTCTGTACGTGCACAGCCCATATTTCTTTGTGTCGATCGCTCACTCTTCCATCAGCGAGAACCTCCCGGGTCCTTCTGGCTCAGCATTCCTCGACATCATGGTCCTGCGCATGGGCAAGCCCGGCGCGCTCTTCGTCTGGGCCTTCGTGTGCTTGACCGCGTTCTTCGTCTGCCAGACCGCCCTTCAGGCCGCTTCGCGCACCGTATATGCGTTCAGTCGCGACAAGGGCCTCCCCGACCGCGGCTTCTTCGGGTACAACAGCACATGGACGCAGACGCCCCTTCGCGCGATCTGGTTCGTCACAATTATTGGCATCCTGCCTGGGCTGCTGGACCTCGCGAGCCCCATCGCGCTGAATGCCATCTTTGCGATGACGGCGATGGCGCTGGACCTGTCGTACATCATCCCGATCTTCTGCCGGAGGTACTACAGGAACCACCCCGAAGTCAAGTTCATCCCTGGGCCGTTCTACATGGGCGACGGGATCATCGGGTGGATCGCGAACGTGAACTGCATCGTCTGGACGTGCTTCGTGTGCGTTATCTTTGCGCTCCCGACGACCCTTCCTGTCACCGGCGACACGATGAACTACGCTGCGGTGAGCATCTTCTCCCTCCCGTGCTCTCGCGCCGCATGTAAGTATCTGGACACTGACGATCCGTGCAGCCCATCACTGGCGGCGTTGTCCTCCTCTCGTTGGTTTGGTACGCCGTCGGCGGCCGGAGACACTACAAGGGCCCGCAGTCGAACCGCACGGACATCAACAAGTCGGAGAAGGCGGACGACGCCCTCGTCGCGCCACCTGAATACCACGAGAAGGCAGAGGGAGCGCAGGCCGTTTGAGCGCGTCCTTCGGTCGGCTTCAACAGCCTTCGCGTGTGCCCCCCGGCCCCTCGTGGGCCGTGTCGCGCGCGACTACTAGTGACATCGATACCCCCGCGCCGTCATGACGTCCCATGAGGCGCCGCGCTCGTCACCCGCATGACCCGGCGTGGGGGATGCGTGTGGTGCACGTCCATGGCGTAACGATTCCTCTCATCAGGACCCTCACGAACCCCACGACTCTCACGACGCGAACGGCCCTCTCTCGCGCTTGCAACTGGGTGGATCACGTCACACGTCTCACGCATGCTTGGAATGTTGGACCATCCCGCACATACACTACCAGACAAAAGTACGATGCCTTGCTCCGAATGTTGTAGATCTGATTTATTGCTTGGTTAGGTTCTCGAAGTTGCTGTTGCTGTGCTTGTGTCGTGTCGTGTGTCGCTCGTGCGCATGTGTGTAGCTGTAATGAATAATATATCAAGGCGGTATCGGTATGGTCACGGTGTGTTCTCTCTGCGATGAGCCGTTTGAGTCTGCAGGATCCAGATTACAACCATCGCACCCGTGGAGGCGGTGCGACTCGGTCGCGTTGCAGGTATGTAAGTAGGGGCCTTCAGACTCCTCCATTGCCATCATGGTCCACTGCGCTACTTCCGTGTGGATCACGAATGCATGATCGTCCACACCGCCTACCGCAGGTCCTACCGAGTCTCTTAACGTGCATGCTCGCCCTGGCTGCAATGCCGCCACGGCGGTCGTGAGTGTTCTTGTCCCTGAATGACGGAGATGGCCTATGTACATAGAAGGTCCCATCTCCTGTGTCGTCCTGATTGAGAGATGTGTGCTATTGGTGTTTCGTGAGGGTTAACGTTCAGGCCTCAAACATCCGACAGGGTACGCCAGTGTGTGCGCTTAATCGTCCACTGCGCTCACCACCGACCATCACTTTCCTCGAGATGCCCTCATCCTCCGCCCTCACCTACTACTGTACGCTGTGCTCAATCTCACTGGTAAATAATTCTCGTACGATGGCGGCACCGAATGCACCTGAATCAGTTTCGACGGACAGCCCTATCTGATCAAGCCCGGGGTGTTTATCGACTCAGTCTGAGGAATTTGTAGTGGCAAGCTGCGATCGTCGCACCATCATGAGAACTTCTCAGGTTCCCAAGCAACTGAAGACAACGGCCAGCATGCCGGCTGCACAGTGCACACAGAGTTGTTTCTCGTAACCCGGCACCGTGCAGTTGTACAGGTGAGTTACTACTGCTGTCGAGGTTGTATCGTAGTGTCTGTCTGGCTAGCAGGTGGCAGATGGCAGGTGGCAGATGGCAGGTGGCAGGCGTGCCGTGCCGTACGCCAGGTTGACGCACCGTCTCCTTGCTGTGTGAGTACTGAGCGACTGTACGTGTGTTTGAGCTATGTTGGGCACACTGGTGCGCGCGAGGCAGTGGCAATCGCGGTGTACTTTTATACCTTGTCAGTGCTATGTAGAAGAAGATTGAGATCTGAGAGCCTGAATCCGACGCCTTTAGCCGTTGTGATGGGAACGGCCGGGAATGAGTTGCCTTTCGGCTTTTCCGTATGGAGATCTGATCTGGATCGTCCTGATCCTCAGCCACTGGTCCCTGGGCCTGAAGCCCTGCTCTTCGGTACTTTCTGGCTGCACTGGACATTCGAACGCCAAGGATGTTGTCGCCTTCTGAATCTTGTAGATTGAGATGGTCGACCGTCCGACAGCGTTTGGAGTGACCGAAGGGCTGTAGTGACGGCAGGATATTTTTGGCGGTGGCCGTCGAGCGGACAAGCGCTGACCGCTTGTTGTCAGATCTCCAACGCTGCGCAGGCGGAGTCCGGACGCTTCCAGCAGCGAAATCTAGACGTTCCGCATGATCGGTTTATGGCAGCACGACGGTGATGCGTGAGATCGAGTATATAAGGCCAACTCGCCCGGATTTGTTACCCACCTGCTGGCTGGTTCCTTTCGTACAGTTTCGTCGCCTCGTTTCACAGTCTTTCGTTCTTGCGTACCGGTCTGCGCAACATGCAGTGGCTCATCTACTTCCGGCAGACGGCGTTGAGTCAGTATTCGCTCTGTCTTTCTGGTCTCTTTGTCTGGGAGAGCTGACGGGAGGACTCCTGCAGCGCTGGCTACCATCACCGCCATTATCGCTCAAGCCCAGGGCTCGCTCACTATCAACTTTTCCGTCGGGTTGTTGACCGACGTATTGTATGCGCACATTGGTGTCGGTGCTGGTGTCGCGACGATCATGTCGTTGCCCATGTTGTGAGTTTCACCCCTCGTTTGCCTTGAACTTGCCTTCATTCCCTGCGCTACCAGACTCCTCTTTGACATGGCCCAAGAGCGTTCGTACAGCGCGACGGTGCTCTTCGAACTTCTGTGGATGTGTGAGTTCATTGAACATCCCTATCTCGGCTCCAGTTAAACTCGCCGCCGGCTTCCTAGTGGTTCTGGCCGTTGTCTGGATCGTCGCTGGTGTCAAGACGATGGGTATCACGAACAACACCTTCAAGACCTGCAACCAGACCAACGCGACACTGCTTGGACTGTGCCAGGACGCGCAGACTCTCCTCGTCTTTGCGCTGCTGACCGCAGGCATCCGTAAGTAATCTGGCGTCACTTTCTCCCTCGAGGCGGTTCCGCTGACTGCACGTCCGCAGTGATCCTGTACGCTGCCGCGCTCGGCATCGCCGCAACATCCGCCGCGTCAAGCGGCAAGCCCATTTGGACGCGGTTCCCGCTGCCCGGCAAGAAGCACTAAAGGTTGTGTATGATAGATCGGGGCCTTCGGTGGGCAGAGGGGATCAGGGACGTTGGCTTGATTCGTGCGCTCGCTCCCGTGGACCTGCCACTCATGTACGTTCGTCTGCGCTGCTGAAACCGGCATCTGTGACGCCTGTCGACAGCCTTATCGCGGGGTGACAGCGACCCGGGACGGCTCGATTGACCGTCACGTCGCGCGGAACGTTTGAGTGACAGGTGGTAACTTGGTGGGATTGCGGTATCTCTGGCTTGTGGCTTTGTGCTCTCGCTCGTTCTCTCGTTGCTCTGTTGGGCCCCATGTGATCAAGCTATTGTTGTAGATTATCCCTCTCCATCCAGCGACTAGACGGATAGCGCGACCGGAAGGCTCGGACTCGGACTCTCGGAGTACTGAGCTTGGCTCCAGCTTCGACATCGAACGGTCCTATGGGTTTGTAGCCCTAGCGCGGGCCAAAGCGTGGAAGCGTATCCTACATTGAGCCTGAAGATGGTTCATGAGTAGCCATTAGCGTTCGAACTGGTGAACTAGGGCCCTTCGAAACATCACGGTAAGCCTTGCCTAACTTCTCGGAGATGCATGAGCAGGAGCCTTCCGCTCATGGTTCAATCGCCGAAGACGCGGAGATAGTTACCAAGCTTTGCTTTCTCCTCAGATTGAACTCCGCCAACGTCCTCGCTTTCTTGCCCTCCCTCATGTCTGTGATCACTCGCAGATACTCGGATAACTCCAGAGCAAGCCCTCATGCATGGATGCGTAAGGCGCACTAAGTTCCTCAGGTGGCGCTGGTTAGCAACCCCGACAGTTTCAGTCATGGTTCGTCCCGGTGTCGATTGGCGCGAGAGAGGCCTTTCCGTTATTGCTTCCATCGGCGCCTGACTCTAACATACAGCTCTTGTCAAGATCGCACCAGGACTAATGACATTTCGACATCACTAGTACCCTGGTTTTGTTCCGGGACCACCGACTGGCGGTAAAGTCAGCACCAGTGATCAAGCTATTCCGAATGTTTCGAGTTATACGTTCTCAGGGCCCCTCGCTGACGTTCGATGATATGCAACTTTGACGGATGGCATCAAGGTACTGGGCTACAGTGGGATCACGGTATCTGTCAAATTCGATCCTCACGTCCATGGGCCACGATGCGCTGATACATATGTTATACTACCTTGGCCATTGCCCTCAAGTGTAAGGCGGGCATTGCATCTCCCTCCGAGCTGTCAATACGGAGCGCTTCAAGAGTCTGTGCACCATGATTGGCATGTCATCGCCGTCGCCAAAAGTTGATAGAGTATGTCCGCGACTTCGCATTAACCATGGCAATAGTCTGCGCAGGTAACGCAGGGTCGGGAGTCCATATGACCGGGGTCGAAGCCTATATATTGACCCTTCGCTCGCCATCCTCGACTTCCCCCAGGCTGGCCCATTCTTTCGTACTTACTTCGTTCCCCACTTCTATTCTGCCTTTCCATCCCTTTGCTTAATCAGTTTCTGCGATCATGTCTTACATGTGGATCTATCGGTCGTGCACCTTCGGTGAGCAGCATCATCTCTCCGCGATTGCAGGGTAGGCTGACGAGTCCGGTAGCCTTCGCTATGATTGCTGCACTCATTGTCATGGCGCTGTCTGCGCACACTACGGTTGCGATACATAAGCTGGCTCAGAAGTCCCTTCTCTACTCGAACTTCGGCGTGGCCGCGGGAGTGCTGACGCTTGTCTCGATACCCTTCATGTGAGTCCAGTCATGATGCATATCAGATGATGAACTTGCACTGACCCTGTGGGACGATTTCTCGTAGGCTCATTCGAGACTGTTTCGGTGTTGGACCTAGCTCGGTGGTCCTCTTCGAGCTGGTTTGGCTCTGTGTGTATTCCTCTACCAGCTTTCATGGAGCCAAACTGAAGTAAGCGTACAGCGGTGTTGTGGATCCTATTCTTCGTCGCTGGCGGACTCACTTTCGCGGCCACCAATTTCTTCACGCTTTACAAGTCTTGCGACGAGTTCATTGACCCGGAACTCATCAACATATGCCGCGACTCTCAGCCGCTCGGCATTCTTGCCATCCTTGCCGCGATCGCCCGTGAGTTCTTCGGCTTTCAAGGGTGGTGAACGTTTGCATTAACCGAATCTGTTTCCGTAGTACTCGTCTACTGCGCTACCCTACTGGTCTTCGCGGCGACGAGGTCCAGTCGGAAGGATAATGATTCGATGTGGACGAAGTCTGTCAAGGACGCCGAGAGTGCTAGCTACTAGCAGCAATATTAGTGGCGCTTGCATGGCAAGAGCTTCCCAGCGGATGTAATTGGGACTGCCTCAGAACGCAGCCCGTTGCCGTCGAGGGCGGTAGACGCCTAAGCGCGAACTGTCCGCAGTGATGGAGCGCATTGCTCCCGCTTTCAAGCAGCCTGCGGCCACTCGATGCAAGATGTCAACAGATGGGAAAGACGATGGCCAACTACAACGAGATAGCGATAAGCACACCTGGTGAGGTTCAGGTGAGCGGCACCTCCGATGATAGACTGCATGCCTATGCATCCACCATCACCCGAAGCTCCGTATACTGCATGCCTGGATCTGTTGCCACAGATTCTTACGCTTCGCCTTCCGTGCTGCCGCGGCACCCCGGTCTCGCGGAGACGAGGCTGTAGCGTGGGTTGCGCCGGATATATACGTCGGAGAGACAAAAGTTGGAAATCCTCGGAGTCACCGCTGGCGGCTTCCAACAACGCTCCCTAACCTTTCGCTTCAGCATGAACTGGATCTACAAATTACGGCTTTGTGCTTCAGGTGCGTGGATCTGGACATGTCAAGCCGTTGACAGTAATTCTCATATCAGTCTTCAGCTCTGGTTATGATCGCTGGAGTCGGCGTCGCGTTCCTGTCCGTGCAAACGATCTGGCAGTACTGCACTTGACGAACACCGCGTCCCTATCGTACTCCCACTTTGGAGTCGCGTCGACAATAGTCACGATCCTCGTCACAGGCTTCATGTAGGTGCTGGATGAGTCCCCGCCCCGACTGAAACCGAGTTCCCTTCCTCTAGTTTGGCTCGTAGTTGTATGGCACGGCACGATGGCTCTGCTCAGAGTCAGTCTTCGGTGCGGGCGAGATATGAGGGTCTCTTGCTCGGTGCGTCTCCCTGCAAGCTGCATGCCCAGCAAATGGTTGACATGTTGACGTAGGGATTCCCTCCATCCTCTTCGCCGTTACCAGTGTGATGACCTTCATCGATCCGTCCGTGAAGCACTTCCGGAATCTGAACAGATGTACGGCACTCGAGGATCGCGACTTGGTTTCTGCTTGTAGGGATGCGGAACAGCTCGGGATCGTCTCGTTTGCCGCGGCACTCATCCGAGGTAATCGTTCCTCCTTTGGAAAAGACATTGATCATTCACGGCGAGCTATGGCCTAGTACTTTGCTATGCCGCTACAGCAATATACGCCACCTCATCCGAGCATGGCAAGAAACGTCATTGTCTCGAAGCTACTTGGGCGTGAAAGTAGGGCACGCGATCCCGCCGGAGTCAGAAGAACAGCTCAACCTTGGTCTGTGATATGCCAGTTTGTAAGAACGAGGTCTAACTTGGAGTGGGCTTCCAAAGGCATACGCAGTCAATCCGCTGAATGCGCTTTCCTGCTCGCATTGAAACCAGTGGCAAAGACCGATGGATAATCGGGTACTGTTTGAGTCTTCCCCAGCAGGTTTCCGGTAATATCTGCGGCGACGTGAGCGTGGAGTACCAGGCCCGCAGTAATCAAACCGACACAGCATGTCCTCACGACCTTATCGATCCGCCGCTTCTGGGTGCGTGCCCCTTTGTGGTCGTTCCTGGTTGTCCTCTCGAACAACATCCGGTCCTCAGCCACGGGCGCTCCATCCCTCTCGTCTCCCTTCTTCCTCGGCGCAGCGGTCATCGGATTGACCTACAGCACTCACAAGCGATATAATGTGCTAAGAGTGAGACTGTAGAGTCATTTCTATGATGCCAACGCCCCATATACCTGGTTTCTCTACGACTCCGAGGCGTCGGATGACGGACTCAGACGTGGCCCGGATATCAGACGTGGTCCGGATATCATGTCACGCACTCTTGCCTCTGAACCTCTCCCGGACCACCCAAGTCTGATCGCCATGGAGGTTGTCCGCTCGCGGCTTCTGGTGTTCTTGCTCCCCGTAGATCTCTGTAGAACTACTTATTCGCTCCGCGTGGACGGTTCCCTGAAGCCACGAGAGTGCCTATAAAGCTTCTCCGAACCAATCCATTCCCCTCCCTGTCCTCAACTCCGCTTGCTATCCATTTCCTCCTTCCTCTGACAACATGTCTGAATTCGCTGGCGCAGGTACGCACTCAACCGCTGACAATACGGGCAGAACCGACTGATCAGTTCTCGCACTTTATAGCTGCTCTCGAGCTTGCCACTATTCCGACGGGGAACGGCGTCGTGAAAAGTCCGTATGGATATGTTCCCACCGAATGGGTCTGCATCATGTTCATCACACTGTTTGGGCTTTCTACACGTGAGTCCCTGCACACTGTCCAGTGCTATCTTCCGTCGAACTCTCCTGACCATATCCTGTCCGCTTGGCACTCGCAGTGATCCACGCGGCACAGACGGTGCGCTCGCGACTTTGGTGGCTCTTTCCTACTGCCTGCTTGGCTGGTATTGGGGAGATCTTGGGCTGGAGCGCACGACTGTGGTCCAGTCTTAATCCACCGCTTTTGAACCCCTACATCATCCAGTGAGTACTACCTGCTGCTGCTGTTCAAGATCGCTGGATTGATCATGCATCAGGGTCACGGCTACCATCGTCGCTCCCACTCCCCTCATTGCCGCCAACTTCGTGATCCTCGGTCACATAATCCGTCGCATAGGACAAGACTATAGCCGACTGACCGCTAAGTCCTGTGAGTCCTTGCTTTCATCGGGCCGCCAACTTCGACACTCACAGGGACTGTCTTCATAGACACTATCGTATTCCTCGGCTGTGACATCGTCGCACTCGTCGTCCAAGCCCTTGGGGGTGCGAAGGCGTCCATTGCAGTGGAAAAGGGAAACAATCCTCAGTCAGGCGGCCATATCATGTTGGCCGGGGTCTGGTTCCAGCTGGGTGCGTATACTACGTTGGTTCGCGCAACGTGCTGCTACTGACCTGCAGTGCGCTCCAGCTGCGCTTGTGCTATATGTCGTACTTGCATCCGAGTTCCTGTTCCGATTCGCCTATGACCACCCGTTCAAACGCGCCGTCAAGGCTCCTATAAGGGCCCGCAACATGGACCGGAAGCTGAAGCTTATGATCCTTGGTTTGATGCTCGAGGCGATCTTCCTCTTCATCCGGTCAATTTATCGTGTAGCCGTGAGTGTTCATCCTCGTCCCGATCCGCTTTGAGCCTATCATGCTGAACTTTGCTGGCAGGAACTCACTGACGGCTGGCGCGGGACTATCATCACCACCCAGGCTTACTTCAGTGAGTATTTCACCCTCCGTTCACCCTTCTCTTCGAAGCACTGATAGAGTTGTCTCCAGATATCTTTGACGGCGCGATGATCGTCCTCGCGGTGTACACGCTGAACCTCTTCCACCCCGCCTTGCTTCTTGGCAACGCCAACCAGTGGGGCGACAAGGCGATCAACTATGTACAACCCTCTGACGTAGAGCTCAACCAGAGGAATCGTTCCGAGGAGTCCGCCTGAACCTGTCTTGCGGCAAGTATAGAGTTTCCTTGATTTATCGGTTCGTTATGGCAGTTCGCGAGACGGACACAATTTACCACACACTCCTTCAGACTCGCTCATTTCTGTAGCATACGCAACAATACCAATTCGATCCAGTGAATCGTCCCTCCCCACGGAGGTCCGTTGGCGGTGTTCGTATGGCGAAATTTGGAACGAGCCTACTGTCGGTTACGGTGGCTTCGTTAAGCTCGACAAACCTAATAATTGCCGTGCTGCACAATCTGCGACACCAGGTATGGCGTGGCAGGTATTGGTATCTGTGAACTGGAGCAAGGCCTGCCATTCTACCAAGGTCTTGCCGCCGCGGAGGTGAACAGAGGCCATGTTAATTAGGCCTTGCCGATTGCGGTCGCCGTAGGTCACTGCCGTCTGCGCAGGAAAGTGCGAGTGACACTCACTGTCTTTCCAATTGGGAGGTCTCCGGCACGCCGCTGAGGTGCAAATAAAAGCCAAGTGTATGGTCTAGAATCCGTGCAATAACATTATTGTAGGTGAGAAAGTATGCATTACTCTACAGCTCTTCATGTCTGTGTGGATCTTGAGACGACGCCGCGCCAGTACTCGACGAGCTCGCCGCCGACGCCGTGTCCGATTCCGAAGCCGCTTCACCCGTCCCCGCTGTTGTCGACGCCGCCCCCGAGCTCGCGCTCGACTTCTTAGGAGCCGGTTTCGGCGCGCGCTTGCGGTAGAGCTTCTGGAGGTGGTTCTCGAGCACCTTCGCGCGCGCGCGCATCTCGCTCGAGAGGATGACCGGGTCCTCGTTCATCTTGACGCTCTTTTGCTTCTCGACCCACTCGTCGAGCCAGCTCTCGTGCTCCTTGAGCACCTTCTCGAACTCGTCGAGCTCCTCCTTCGTGTACTTCGTCGGGAGCCCCGCCTCGAGCTCCTTCGTCATGTTCAGCCGCGCGTCCGTCAGGAACAGCCGCGAGCTCCAGTTCCACATCTGGCTGTTGTTGAGTGCCTGAGGGAACTCTTCGATCTCCTTGTAGCGGTGTATGATCGGGCGTTCGAGGCTCCTGCGGGCACGTAGATGCGTGTTAGATGCCTGCAAGTGAAGTATGGGTAACACGGCTACTCACTCTAGTGCGGTCCGCTTGTCTATGTATTCCATCGTGGTGGCATCGTCACCATGTTCCTGGAGCCACGAGTACGTCTCGGCAAGCTTCTCGGCGATGGCTTTGCGTTCGGCCGACTGAGAGCACTTGACGAAAGGCGCCTCCGTAGACTCATCCTCCAGGAGGTCGCGCAGGCGGTAGACGTAGCTCTCGAGAGTGTTGCGCGCCTCTTCCCGCCTCCTCTTTGACGCTTCTTCAGCGTCGATGGCCTTGAGTCTGAAGCAGCAAGTTAATTGTGGTTCCCGCGCGCGAAATCGGGTGAACAAACCTGTCGCGTCCCGTGCGCTTCTCCGCGACACTCATAGGAGGGATCGTAGGGAACCTCGTGTCGATCTCGAGAGGGATGGGTTCCTTCTTCGAAACGGCAGTAGCGGACGCCTCGCAGAAGAGGACGTGGCAGTCGAGTCCGCCTCGGCAGTACCTACATCCGCAGTCGTCTCGTCAACAGACGCAGACGTGGAACCTTTACCAAAGAGATCCTTCAGTTTGCCTGCGCTCACGCATGACGCAAATGTCTGATCGACGAAGCGAGCGAGACTCACCGGTAAGCGAATCGTCCTTGAACTCGCCAGTGACAATAGCATCCCGCAGCGAAGCGAAAGCCGGACTCGGAGAGCATGACGGTTGCCTTGATGACGGGGTCGATCGCGCCAGCCTCGGTCAGGTTCTTGATCGCCTCGCCCACGCCGACGATATCAGCCTCGAGGAAGTCGGTAGGGTACCCACTGTGGGCATATCAGGATATGAACGAAGTATGGAAGCTGCTCGACTTACCGAAGAGGAGGCGTCTTGTACGCCAGCTTCACCGAGAAGTCATCCTGACGCTTGAACGTAAGCGTCTTCTTCGTGCCTGTCTTCGAGCCGGCGGGGAACACAAGCGTGTTGATCGTACGCGGACGTGCCCCCGGCTGCTTGGCCTCTGCCTGGTAGGAAACCTGGATGTCGTACGGGCCGATGTCCGTAATGCGAATGTCCTTCGTCTTGAACTGGCGACTCAGGCCAGCGCCATGGAGAGCAGCACCAAGGACCGCGGCCTCGTCTGCGTTGACGTTGAACGCGAGCTTGCTCGACCCAACTGCAGCCTTGACGGCATCCTGGATCATAGGTGTCCTCGACGCGCCACCGGCGAAAATGACAGAAGTAATGTTCTCCTAAGCTGTCATGAGTACACCGAACTCAACGCGCATGTGAATACAGCGTACCAGCTTCAAACCTGAATGCGC
>JABYQS010000221.1:0-53267 GCA_022592435.1 Cerioporus squamosus | reverse complement strand
CTGGTCTCTCGGCTTCTGACCCTCTGTTCCCTCTCTGCTTGACTTCCTCCTCCTCGTTGCTTACTCTGGTATAAACTCCGGAGTTCTGTTCCTTTGCCAAATACAAGATAACTGCGTCTCCTCAGAGCGTTGGTCAATAACTTCGCCGAAGTCTTCACCCCCGTGCTGCCTTCGGACTTTGGACTTTGGACTTCCTTCCGGAGTTTGACTTGGCAGCACAGTCTTAACAAGGTGCCTCCGCCTCCGAAGAAGCCGAAGAAGACGCAGGAGGACCGGTGGCCGGGCCCTCCAAGGACAAGGCAAGGGCAAGGCGAGGGAGGAGCCAGAGCCGGAGCCGGAGAAGAAGGCGGAGTCCGGCCGACTCTCCGGGGTTCGAAGGGGGGAGACAGCGCCATCGAGTCCCTCGACATGAGGGACTTGTTCGGACGTCTCCTCCAGGAGATGTGGGACACCCGCTCAGAGATGCGGAGCCTCCGCAAGGAGATGGCGAAGTTCTCGCACGTGCGGGCACAGGTTGAGGCCCTCGACGGATACTTGGCCCCATACTTCCGGGGGCTGCCCACAGGGCTAAGTGGAATCATCAGGTCAACGACGGAGGAGGAAGACCGTCGTACGAGCCGGAGGCGGAAGAGACGGTCGGACTCGGAGTCCGGAAATGAGGAGTCCGGGGAGGCGCAGGGAGAGGCCGGAGATGAGGGCCATGGTGAGGGTGAAGGAGAGGGTGAGGAAGAGGGGACCAGAGGAGAGGGAACCGGAGTTGAGGGTGAGGGGGAAGAAGGGACCGGAGGTGGGGTGGCGGAGAAGAGCGACAGGGAGTCCGGAGACAATGGAGCTCCGGAGTAGATAGAAACAAGAATCGGGTTCAGGATCATAACGAAGTGTGATGTGTGAAACAGGACTGATAAGTACTCATAAGTAAGTAATATGGGGAATAAGTGTTTAAGAACCAGATGTAATGGATGTGGTTGGGCAAGGTAAGAGGCCGGGTTTATCGGGTAAGAAGCATGGAAGTCCGCGACCAGTTCTTGAGCGTGTCCAAGCTCCGTGGCGAGGATCCACGAAGTTTTCCTCGTCGGTGCCTTCGTAACCGGCCCAACGGACCAGGTACAGGAGTTGACAGGACCGGTGCCGACGATCAATCTTGGAGTCGAGGATTTCGGAGATTTCATACTCCGGTTCTCCATCGACTTCAACTGGTGGGGGCGGAGTTTTGGACGCGCCCGGGAATAGTGTTCGGAGTTGCGGGTTCCAGCTGAGAGACATGGAAGACGGGTGAATGGCCCGCATAGAGTCGGGCAACCGGAGGGGAAGAAGTGAGTTCCAGGCGAGCGATGATCTCGTAGGGGCTAGGAACTTCTCGGAGAGGTTTCTTCATAGGGCGAGTAGAAACGGATGAACTGTGCTCGGACATATGTGTAATCTCCGATCCGGAAGTCCGGTGCCTGGAAGTCGGTGCTTGTCGGCCTGAACTTGGTAGCGAGTCTGGCTTCGGCGATGCATTCCGGAGTTCGGAGTGGAGTTCGTCGAGATCAATGGCGAACTCGTGGGCACGGGCGGAGGTGAGATCACGTTCTGGGTGGACTGCAAGTCCGGGGTGGTAGCCCTTGTTGGCGAAGAAGGGAGAGAGTCCGGTAGTGGCGTTCGGAGCATTTAGGCTGTATCACGGGTGTTCCTGAACTACGAAGTAGGAAGGTCTTGGGGTGAAAAAATCACGTCGCTAGTGACTGTTACATCAGAAACGCGAACAGTAACAGGTGACTGGCACGGTAACGTGATTTCTTGTTGAACGCGATGTTCCCACGGCTCCAGGTGTGCCGCATGCATGCAATGTTGAACTCTCTGACTCTCAGTCTCTCTCGTCCATTCGCTCCGGGTCTGGTGTGGATGCATGGTTGCTTACTAGCCAATGAGAGCTCACAAGAGCAAAGACCTCACATGGCGCAAGACCACAGGACCCAGACAACATCCTATCTGCCCACCATATTCTTTGCCCATGCTCACCACCACTCGTCTTCTTGCCCTTGGCCTCTTGTGTTTTCTTGGCATTTGGTGAGCTCTAGTTGCTTTCTCTTTCGACTGTGCACCCTTGCTTGTGGCTGATTTATCAATCTTCTTGCCTGAGACATGCATTTTTGGTAACGGGCACATTACTATATGGGGCGAGGAGCTGGGACAACGGTGGGACGAAGTCGAGCAGGGCAGACAGGATGTGGGAGGAGAAGCAAGGGGGCCCGGAACTGGTGTTGATTCCACGGGGCGTCAAGACGAGCGCGTACAAGACTATTCACAAGTACACGATGTTCCTGTTGTTGAACTTACTATGGACTATGGACATTAGTTGCGCATAGGCGCTATGGGCACAGCCTCTACGATTAGATCTTAGGCTATGCTTCTTCCTTTCCTTTAGGGTACGTGTACGAAACCATGTGGTTACCTGGCTTCTCTTTGTTTCCATCCATTCCAGTGCGTCTGCAACGCTCCGGACCTTTCTAGTTCTTTCTAGATATCTCTGGGCTGTACTAGACATGCCCTTGTGACCTCGTATTTGTCGTATCTTCGTCATCCTTCGTCTAGTCTGAGTCATCCCTACTCGTTCTGACTCAGACAGCATTATGCTCTCCTTTCTGTAGCTTACTCATGCTACTCCAGACACAGTATATAAGGAGGGACTCTTGGGCTTCGTCTCCTCAGTCTTTTGCTCTACTGACTGAGGAGTAAGTACTCGCCTACCTATGCTTACTTATGCTTTACTTACAAGTACTTTGTAGCTCGTGTTGTCCACTCGTCTGCTAGGTACTTGTGTCTATGCTATCAGTCTTTTGCTCTACTGACTGAGGACTCGTGTTGTCCACTCGTCTGCTAGTCGTTGCGACTTGCCTTCACAGGTTCAGACTTCATCAGGTTATGAGCCCTGCGCTCTGACCGTTGCTAGTCGTCACTCTGCGCGCATCCTTTCTTCGACGACTCCTGCCCGTGCATTCCTCCACTAACTCCCTAGATCTTGACTGTGCCCTGCCGACACTGCTACCAGGGGGACATTTCTGCGCTCGTGACGCAGCCCTGAGTGCTTTTATTAGCTAGTCATCGTATCTACTGTTGTACATCCTTTGGTGCTCTCGAGGCGTACAGGATTTCAGGCATCCCTCAGCCAGGCCGTGCACTTGCATCCGCCAGCTGTTGTATCCGGGGTGGTTAGCACCTTAGGACCGGAGGACAACCGTTCGGACCCTCCTTACGATACCACTTTTCAGTACGATACATACCTAGTTCTTTCTGGGCACAGTTGGCAACTTCTACCCTCGGCATTGGCATACTTGGCTTGCTGGTGTTTGAGGTTCACCTGAACAGGTGTCCATCTCTCGTTGCCATCGCACGTGGCTATCTTCAAATCATCGCGCTTCCTGAACCTTTCGCATCGACACGGTGGATTCTGACTCAGACGTCTATGACTGCAGTCATCTCTACCACCGGTATCACACCAGACAACAACGTGTCCTCTTCTGGTCCGAAAAAGATCGGGAGTACTTCCACTGCGATCGACAACCTTGTCCAAATCACTTTGTAGAAGTTGTCAAACCAGACAACGCTCCTGAACATCGTCTTCTGGTTGAACCAGTTGAAGGACAGCACTGTAGACCTATCACTCCAGTCTCAGTCGACTCGTCTGAAGAAGACAGTCATCCTCCATCACCACAACTCCCTCCTGCTCAATCTCCTGTTCTACCAGTCGAAGAAGTTCTTCCATCTCCTGAAGTTCTTCCTGTCACTCTCCCATCTCGTCTCCAGATTCTATTCCTCTCCCTGCACCTTCAGACACTCCCTATCCTACACCGATCCCATCCGCTCCACCAACTCCTGTCGTAACACTTCCTGCACTACCACCTCTTCTCGATAACACACCAGAACCGACTGACTACTCGTATCTCTTTGCGATGTCGGAAGCCGGTCTCGAGAAGACCCTGCCTCAACTCAGAGGTCAGGAAGGATACAAGGAGTGGGCTCGTCAGATGAAGAGTTATCTGATGATGATTGATGCTTGGGATGTCGTCAGTGGGAGTGTTGCACGTCCTACTCCAGCTACTGATGGCAGAAATGCCGAAGAAGTGAAGGCCTGGGGAAAGACGGACAATCGGGCGCAAGGTATCCTCATGTACAAGACTAGTGCTGAGGTGTCCAAGTGCTTCGAAGGGAAGAAGACCGCTAAGGAGATCTGGGACGCCTTGAAGGCTACGTACGAGAAGTCGGACAACGGGTACTCCTTCTCCCGGTTCGAACATCTTCTCAACTACCCTCGGTTTGACGAGAGCAAGTCAATCGTCGACCAGGTGCAGACCTTCATTGGGCTCCTGGATGAGTTAACGGCCAATAGCACGAACACCCTCGCCAACCACATCAAGGTCTTCTGGCTCTTCTCGAAGATGCCTGACTCGTACCGACCGGCGATCTCCACCATCCTACACACTACCAAGGAGTCTGACCTAACCCTCGAGACGGTCAAGCCCAAGCTCAAGCTTGAGGACTCCTTGCGTGGGACGTCGATTGGTCAGGCGCACAAGATCTCGAAGCCGAGCCGAGACCTAGACCTCCTTGCACCCACTGCGGCAAGGACAACCATGACTCTTCTAACTGCTACAAGAAGTTCCCGGAGAAGAATCCGCGGAACAAGAAGAAGAGCAAGGACTCTGGCAAGGGTGGTAACGAGGCTGGCAAAGGCAATGGGAATTCGAACGGACATAACCATGCGCATACTATCTCTACTATCTCCTCTCTTGTACCTGTAGCGAACATCGCGAACGAGCTCTCCGTTTCTTTCTACAGCGCAGCTGATGCTGCTGAGGGACGCGTCGAGACAATCTGGCTCATGGATTCTGGTGCATCGTCACATGTCACCGGAATCATGTCTGACTTCACCGACTATCGTGAGTACGCGCAACCTAAGTACTTCAGGACTGCTCAGGATGGTCAAGCGGGTCAGATTGCCTGTCTCGGTGAAGGTACAATTGTGGGATACTCCCTGGTGGATGGAGAGCGAGTCAAAGTCACTCTCAATGACGTCTGCTATATCCCTGCAGCGGGCGAGCAGCGACTCTTCTCCACTGGGATGATCGAGCGCAAGGGTTCGTTCATCTATCAAGGTGATGGACTTATGAGCATCTTCGACTCAAGGCCTAAGGGCCGAGTCACTTCCGGCTCGACGGTTGAGATCAAGGGTCGAAAGGTCCTTCAAGGTACCTATATCCCTATGATCAATCTTTATCTCTTCCCTCTCATCGTCGAAGGGAAGAAGAATTCTGGCGATCTTGATGCTGCATCCCGTGTCCTCGACCATGACTTAGTTCATCGTCGATGGGGTCATCCAGGCAAAGAAGCTGTCAAGCGTCTGCCTGATGCGACCACTGGCATGGACGGCATTGGTCCTCCCTCTGACAAACCTGCGAAGGTTGTGCGAAGGGCAAGATGACTCGTCGTCCCTTCCCTCCTTCTGAGAAGCGTGCTACAGTCGTTCTCGCTCTCGTTCACATGGACATTGCAGGACCTCTTGGCACATCGATCGGTGGCTTCAACTACTTCTGTGTCTTCGTCGATGACTGCTCCGGTCTGGCTGCCGTTTACGCTCTCAAGCGGAAGTCTGATCAGGAGGAAGCCTTCAGACAGTTCAAGTCTTGGGCTGAGAACCAGACGGAGCACAAGATCAAGAAAGTACGATCCGATCGAGGGGGGGAGTACATGTCCGACTCGTTCCAAGCCATGCTTCGTGAATTTGGGATTGAGCACGATAAGACGATGCCAGGAACGTCTCAGCAAAATGGACGAGCTGAACGCTTCATCCGTACGATCTCTGAGAAGGCTCTCTGCATGCTCCACTTTGCTGGCCTTTCTCATGGATTCTGGAAGCTCGCTCTTGATGCTGCCGTTCACATCTATAACCGTCAGCCGATGAGACGACTTAAGTGGGAGTGCCCCATCACCATCTGGACCGGCAGCAAGCCGGACGTCTCGTACTTCCGGGTGTTTGGGTGCAAAGCCTACGTACACGTGCAGAAAGACAAACGTCAAGGGAAGCTCGACCAGAAGGCCGTCGAGAGGACGTTTGTGGGCTATGAGCCGGGTTCAAAGGGGTATCGCCTATGGAACCCGACCACCCGTCAAGTCGAAGTATCTCGCG
The DNA here is from genome assembly GCA_022592435.1 of Cerioporus squamosus. NCBI lineage: Eukaryota > Fungi > Basidiomycota > Agaricomycetes > Polyporales > Polyporaceae > Cerioporus > Cerioporus squamosus. The sequence goes on along the minus strand of JABYQS010000221.1, from coordinate 47,101 downwards.
ATGTGATCTTCGATGAGACCGTATTTCCTGCACGTGCAGACACCGGCACTCGTCGAGCTACCCCCGACGACAGTCCGTTCCCTGATTACCAGCCACCTGAGGAACCTTCCAACGGTGATGCTGACCTTCCTGTTCCTGATCGTCTCGACGACGATTCAGATGACGCTCCTCCTCCAGTTCCTCCTCCCGTTCCTCCTGCAGACCCTGCTCCAGCTCCTCCACCTGCTCCAGAGCCGCAGCAACCGCAGCAGCCTGAGCAACCACCACCTGCTCCTCATCCGCAAGCTCCTCGTCACCAACGGCGTCGTCATTCACCTGAGGGTGGAAACGCTCCTCCTCGTCGCTCTCCTCGAGAGAACAAGGGGAAGATGCCAGAACGTCACACCAGAGATAACGTCTACGGTGATGAACCTCCCGCTCAAGTAGATGCACGTACGGATAAGGACGGTGATCAGCGTGAAGCAGAAGCAATCCTAGCCTCTCTCTTCTATTCGCGGTATAAGTCTGGCATTCCTGAGCATCATAAGGACGCCATGGCTTCACCAGATCGTGAGCATTGGATTGCGGCTGAACGTTCGGAGTATGAGTCTCTCATGGCGAACAAGACTTGGGTCTTGGTTCCTCGTCCGAAGGACCGATCCGTTGTCTCATGTCGCTGGGTCTATGATCGTAAATCAGACGGTCGCTACAAAGCACGTCTGGTTGCACGAGGCTTTACGCAAGTCTATGGGAAGGACTACCACGAAACCTTCTCTCCTGTCGCTCGATTCGAGTCTATCCGGTATCTCTTGGCGCACGCTGCCCTAGAGGACTGGGAGATCGATGCAATGGACGTTAAGACTGCGTTCCTCAACGGGGACTTGGACGAGGAGGTCTACATGGAACAACCCGAGGGCTGGGTCGTGAAAGGCAAAGAGGACTACGTTTGTCTGCTTAAGAAGGCCATCTACGGTCTTAAGCAAGCCTCTCGCCAATGGAACAAGAAGATTCACGAATCGCTCATCGGACAGGGATTTGTTCGGACATACTCTGATGCCGGAGTCTATGTATATCGCCGACAAGGGGGGGATTCAGACCCAGACCGTGTCACGATCATTGTCCTCTATGTCGACGACCTACTTCTCATGGGTGACAGTCGAGGGCATATCGACAAGGTCAAGAAGGCGCTTGGCAAGCAGTATAAGATGACGGACTTGGGTCCTATTCAGCGATTCCTTGGTCTTCGTATACGTCGAGATCGTCTCTCACGGACACTTGACATCGACCAGGAAGAGTACATCGAGGCCATTCTCGAGAACTATCAGATGGCCAGCTGCAAGCCTGCGCGTACTCCTCTCCCTGCTGGTGCAGTTATCGAAGCTGCTACCACAGAAGCACCGGCGAAGTTGCGTCAGCGTTTCCAGAGCTTGATGGGCAGTCTTCTCTATGCCTGTCTTGGGACGCGACCAGATATCTCGTATGCCATCAACCGTCTGGGCAAGTACAGTGCGAACCCTGCCGACGATCACCTTGATAGACTCCTCTATGTCTTACGGTATCTCCGGGGTACATCGCATTATCGCCTACGATATGACGGTGCATCTAATGCTGGCCTGATCGCGTATTCCGATTCAGACTGGGCAGAAGATCGCGACGATCGGCATTCGCAGACCGCTTTCGTCTTCCTGATGGCAGGAGGTGCCGTGTCTTGGGCATCTCGACGTCAACAAACCGTCTCTCTCTCGTCCACTGAGGCAGAGTACAAGGCGGCTTCAGACACTGCTCGTCAGATGATGTGGCTTAGGACGTTTGGCGATGAGTTAGGGGATGACATGGGCTCAGCTACGCCGATGTGCGTCGACAACCATGGTGCTATTCACCTTGCGTTGAACCCAGCCGTCGACCGGCGTTGTAAGCACGTTGAGACGCACTACCACTTTGTACGCGAATATGCCGAGACTCCAAACATGGACATCTATGCTATTCCTAGTGAGGAGAATCTGGCAGATCCGTTGACCAAGAATGCTTCACTGCACGTCATGGAGTACTTCGTGGCAAATTCGGGTCTCGTTACCTCCGCGTCTTGAACGAGTGGGAGTGTTGAACTTACTATGGACATTAGTTGCGCATTAGGCGCTATGGGCACAGCCTCTTACGATTAGATCTTAGGCTATGCTTCTTCCTTTCCTTTTAGGGTACGTTGTACGAAACCATGTGGTTACCCGGCTTCTCTTTGTTTCCAGTCCATTCCAGTGCGTTCTGCAACGCTCCGGACCTTTCTAGTTCTTTCTAGATATCTCTGGGCTGTACTAGACATGCCCTTGTGACCTCGTATTTGTCGTATCTTCGTCATCCTTCGTCATCGTCTGAGTCATCCCTACTCGTTCTGACTCAGACAGCATTATGCTCTCCTTTCTGTCGCTTACTCATGCTACTCCAGACACAGTATATAAGGAGGGACTCTTGGGCTTCGTCTCCTCAGTCTTTTGCTCTACTGACTGAGGAGTAAGTACTCGCCTACCTATGCTTACTTATGCTTTACTTACAAGTACTTTGTAGCTCGTGTTGTCCACTCGTCTGCTAGGTACTTGTGTCTATGCTATCAGTCTTTTGCTCTACTGACTGAGGACTCGTGTTGTCCACTCGTCTGCTAGTCGTTGCGACTTGCCTTCACAGGTTCAGACTTCATCAAATAATTGGTAAGACTGAGCTGCAATCACTTACCGTGCACTGGTCACCAATCTCCGAGTCGGTTTCAGTAAGATTGTTATCCGACCCGTCATCTTCTTCACCGGCCGAGGATCATCAAGCGGCTCCTCAGCCTCGAGTGGTGGCTTGGTCTCAAGCTCGGGATGACCCATCGTGCGCTCGCCTCGAGCCTTGGTACCGTTTTCGGAATGCTATGCAGAGGGCGAGCGGGTCGTCGACGAGTGCGCGCGCAGGTCGCGATGGCTACGGACACAGTGCTGAGATGACGTCTAGGGCATGCTGCATGAGCGGCCCGGGGTGTGTCAGCGTGGTGTCAACGAATTCTCGACAAATCCATGCAGTCTTCGCGTTTTCGGGGTGCACATGGCAGGGTGTGGTAGGTGCCGGAGGATGTCTGCAGTGCTCATGGTGGTCGGAGGGAGCGTCGAAGTCGAGGATACCCGCGCCGCGAGGTGCGGTACCGGTGCTCATCAGCATTCGCCTGTCTTCTGTCAACCATCTTGAACGACGACGCAATCATGAAACTTAATTATGATTTACTACGATCGCACGACATATGCATGCTGGTACGCAGAATGGCCAGCAATGGCTGTGGATGGCGGTATTCAACACATCAGAGCGAAAGGATCCGGTGGACGTCTCGACCCAAAGCATCAATGCCGTCTCCGGTGTCTTCTTCGTCGGCGGGTTCATCGGCTTCAGGTGTCTCCGGATCCTCGTCTTCGTCAATGTAGTCGTCTGCCTTGGCCCGCTCGTCCCACTCTGGAGCCTCCAGTTCCAGCTGTTGGCGAAATTTCCACCACGCATCGAAGCCCCTCACGAACATACTGGCCCTCTGATGCGCACTATATTCTGATTTTGCAACTCCTCTCTTTAGAGCGTCATTGATCACCCATTCCTTCGAGGGTACGTTGTTTGTGTCAGAGACCCGGATGCCAAAGCACTCGACTATGAAGGTTCAGGCATTGAGTCAGGAGCGAATGAACATGGCTGGTATACACATACCTGAATACCATGCATCCAATCGCTCGATGAGACTCATCAGTTCTCTGCAATCCATCTCGGAACGTGGTATGAGGTTGCAGTCGAACGTGAACGTCTGGTGGCTGAGATTACAGTACCCATGGTAACACGCCTGACCAAAGTCGACGATCCAGATTTTCCCTTGACGGTCGCAAAGAACGTTGCGCTCTGCGATGTCCATGTGGGCATATCCGACTTGGTGGATCCTGGTGACGGCCTCATATATCTGATATCTGGAGTCGTCGTCAGTGAACGGTCCGCGACGATGATGAACTCTGCTTGACTCGCCTGATTTCCTTGCTGAACGCCATGAAAGTCTCGCCAGTATCGCTCAGCGGCCTCCCACAGTACCTCAGGACCATAACTCCTACAGGCGCGTCCTCGATGTACCCTGCGAAGAGGCCGAAGAATCCGGGAACGACCCTCTCCTGAAGCCCAAGGAGGGAAGTTGTGTAGAGCCGTGCCTCTGTGTGAAGCCGCTTCACTTGGTCTGCGCCACGAGAGACCTTACAGACGACGAGTTGCTCTGCGGCCCCAGCGTGAGTCCCGAAGATCCTTAGTGCAGCCATATAGACTTGACAGCGAGGCCTCTTGGAGGAGGTTCGACGAGTTCTCTCCTCCTCTTCGCCAGTCAAGCTGCGCAGTATTCGGACTGTGCACGGTGTCTGAGGAGCGCGCGGCCAAATTGTGTCCACGAAACGATGATCGCACCCGGAAGCCGAGTCGACCATCATTGAGGTGGGGTTGCCCACGGCCAAAGGCAGTCGGATAGTCAGTATCGAGTCTTCGTGGGATGTCTGAAGCGTATTCGCAGGATGTAATGGAAACAGAAGGGTAGACATAAGGAGACAGTGGGGACGATGAGACGATATCCCGAGGTTCAGTGCGCCTGTGTACGTCCGAGGCGTGAACGTTAGTTGGGCTGACCTGCTATATCGCTCAGCCAATATATCTCGGGACGCACCTCAGCACACCAGTCGAGGACTTCGTGACTGAGAGCTGAAGTGCGAGCATACGGTAGACTGTAGTCGGGTGGAGATGATGGTGAGAGGAAGCCTGACGAGGTCCTCGTGTGGTCCCCGCGAGGCGTGGTACCAAGCCGGCGTCTGTCCAGAAACACTTCAACGGCAGACTCGGACGAGACTGAAAGTCATCAGAGAGATCACTCCCTCAAGACGCATTCTCAGGGGCATATAATAGGGTAAACAGCTCAAGAATAGTACAGCGCTCGATTACAACTGAATGTCCAGTACGCAGCATGTTAGGACATGATAGAAAAATGAGTGACGAGGTACTACTAGTAGAAACGCAGCTCGGCTTCGGGGAAGTAGTACGCCGGGATGCCACGACTCTCGTCCGGAAGCGTCCGCCGTATGGCGACGTACCACAACTTGTCGGGATACGGCTGTTGTGACCACACCAACCAGGCTGCATGTAAGTTCCCATTCCCCCAGTGACGGGGCGGAACCGGGGCCTGTGAACCAGAACGGGCATAGTAGGTGGTCAGCTCGTGCACCGAGAAGAAGACAGTGTGCGACGTACGACAGTGTTCATCCACCACTTGGACTGCACATCGATCATGAATCAGACGATGTCACCCCAACATCTCTCGGGGATCTGGGCTGCATCGTCGTGGTTGGACAGCGAGATTTGCTCTCCCGGAAACTGTGGCGATAATGATGAGTGAGCGAAGCTATTCGTGTCATAGAGTATACAGGAGAGTGCTCACCACGGATCGAGTCGCCCACTGCAAGTCGTCATTCGTGATAACCTGGATCGAGTGCCCACCAGGGATGCGGTCGCAGATAGTAGCTGACATTCTCGAGTAGGCGGGGTACTGCCTCTGCTTGTCCAGGCACGCGCCCACATGGAGTCCGGTCGAGTGGGGGTTCTCTCTGTCCTGCAGCTCCATCCGCCAGCTGGGGTCCACGTTCGCTGGGAAGGTGATCCTTACGACGATACGCGGAACCGGCATCGTGTGTCCTGCCATGGGGTTCGTCGACGCTAGGATGGTAGATATAGCGAGTTGGGTGGGGGTGGAGGTGAGGTAGGATACTGCCGGAGCTGGCTGTGATGACATCGTTGGGACGATCCAGCGAGACGTTTTGAACTCGCGGTCTGCAGCTCGCATTGACCTGCGCTTTCCAGTTATACCGACAAGGTCGAGAGGCGCAACGCCACGCATAGACCAGCTGTCAGAGAGCTGGCTTGTTGCGTCTTATACGTTACTGAAACGGACTCAGAGCATAGGCCTGAATGGCGCATGGCTGCATTAGGTCAAAGGAGCGGGCGCGGCATCTTCAGAAAGCACTCACCTGCCGCGTACGTGAACCCAATCGTACCGGGCTAGAAAAAGAGCCAGGGTACCTTGTGGGATCACTAAACAGCAATAGACCGTCATATGGAGCAAGACTCACAAGGATCTCTTCAATTCCGAGTCGGAGGCAAGGATCTGAAAGCGCCGTTCTCCGATGGTGGCGGTGTCTCGATGGACCAAGCGCATTCGCCCGGTTCTAGCGAGGTGATCATCGAAACCTACAAGGTCCAAGATAACGAGGACAATGCATGTAGACAATCCTGGGTTCGGCCGACAATTTGCGGACATGCCTCGCTGCTGTGGAGCAAAGCAGGGCATAGCGATTCTGCTGCCTGTGAGTGAGCGACACGAAGAGAGCGTTGTGCGACTGCTACTACAAACGCGGACACTCCACATACCTGGGATGTTCGTTCGCACCGTATGGCAGATGATAGATGAACTTCCAAGAAGGAACAATGTGCGAGTCAACGCAGATTCTGCTGAGGAATTGGGTGGGGCCCGTATTGACGTCGGAGGTTGGCCTAAGACATACATCCAGGCTGCTACGATCGGCTCTTGCCCTACGTGAAGCCGGCCAACATCGATCGGCAAGGTCAGCCTACACCAGAGATCCTGCTGGGGCGGATGAGCCGATGTCGACACAGCGTGCAGAAATAAATGATTCGACCTGAGCTACAGCTTGCGCATGACCGAAGCACCTCGATTAGACTTCTTGCGCGACTTCGATGACGGTGGTGGGCGAAGATCCACCAGACGGGGGTGCCTACTTGCAGACGAGATTGGTTGCATCCTGCTCTCAATCTGGCAGAGGGAGGTGAAGTTGTCAGCCAGGAGGAAGGACAACCACGAGACGTACGGCAGTATGGCGAGTGCGAGAACTACGCTGCAGCACACTGCCATGAGCGAGTATTCAAAACGTACGATGTGATATTCAACGGGGGGGGGGGTACAACTAGCCACAGAGCTCCATTACTCTCATGCCTCCACGACGAGTTCGACCTGTCAGGAGCGCAGTTAGGTTGTAATAACTCTCGAAGTAGTAACCGTCAGGACGCACCTTCGCTATCGCCTCTTCGATCTTAGACTCCATCACCTTCGCACATCGAGTGGTAGCCTTGTAGATGGTGCGTGAGCAAGTCTTGCACTCGAGCGCAGACGCTATGATGGGGTCGAGCATGTCCACGGAACACACGAGCGAGCTCTGGGGTTGGATCTTGAGAGCCTCGTGCAGCCGCTCCATGTACTCTAAGAAGGTTCGTCGTACGAGAACGACGGACGTCCAAGGCTCGGGACGGACATAAGCAGTGCGCCCTGCTTGACTGCATGGGCTCGCGCCGCACGTTGTCATGTCCACCAGCACCGTACTGGTCCTCATCCAGTGCGGGACCGTGTTAGAGTCCTCGACAAAGACCACGTCTGATGCCGCTATCCCGCACTTCCGCCTGTATTCGAAGAGGTTGTACAGCGCGAGCCCGGACACGCACGCGAACTCCTTCGCGTACTGAGGGTAGATCGGCATATGGAGCGTACGTCGCGCAGCGACGCGCGCAGCATCGGTACAGCCGGCCATACACGCCAAGGCGTAGACCGCGAAGGGGTTCTGATCGAGGACAATGATTGTAGACGACGACCGTCACCGGAGACTATAGGCGCCGAATGACCGACTCGCAGCACCGAGCAGCGTCGCCGGCTTTCTGCCCTCTCGCTGTCTCGTAGGGTCTCGCAAACTCACCGACAGACCCACGCGGCCCCTTAGAAGCTCAGATAACTGAATGCGTACGCTCGCGAGGCCAGCACAATTTCAGGAATTTCTCGAATTATTCGTGCAAAAAGTGCAGTGCGCAAATGGCGCCCGGCCACTTGTTTTGGAAATAGCTGTATTGACAATGCTATTGTCTCGATACCCTTTACATCTTCAACATAATAACGTAGACTCGTCAAGGGAACAACGAAGATCAATAGCGACAGCAGCAACAATAGAACGACTGAATCCTGGAAACGATATCGATCACACGCTACAAAGCACGCTTCGCCCTACTTACCCCATGCCCTGCGTTCGCTGATCATTGATGTCGCCTAGTCCAGTCTGGGAAGGGAGCTTGTAATCTCGAACATCATCGCGTGCCAAGAACGAGAGGTGGCAGCTGGTGGCAGACATGATGTACGGCTATAGCCTAGCTGTACCATGGCCACTTCTAACATCCACCGTGTACGCGGGGAAGTTTTCCTTCAGGTCGTCTCAGATATGCATCGCCGCATCAAGGCAGTTCTGGAGATGGTCACGGAAGCACTTACTTGCTCTATAACAACGCGTCAGAACCGGATCGTGGCGACGCCGAAGACACGTCGGAACCGGGCCGCCCCCATAGAGTATATATTCAGTTGAACAGGATGCCTCTCCTTGCTGGACTGTTCGCCCCGCTGCTCCTTGGACCTTCGATCACACGTAGTGGCCCCTCTTTCTCATGACAAGTTTGGCGCAGGAGACCCCCCGTACGTCGATAACCATTGGTACCTTCGAGTCCTGAGAGGCGGGTATTTGCTCACGCCCAGCAGGTCTACACCTCAGCGTAACCCACGGATTCCGGGAACGTCCCGTCTCCTAGGCGGTGCCGCAGACGATGACGCAACCCCCAGGCCGTCAAAGCTCTTAGCAGGTGAGCGTGGACTCAACTGAGGGTCTGATAGGATCACGTTCTGAACGAGCGCGCTTTAGGTTCCTCCGTCGGCTCTGACAGTGATAACGAGGAGACACCTAAGGCCAGAAGGGTTGGGGTAGGCCGGCGTCCCACAGGTGAAGAAGTTGCTTTCCTCACGTCCCATTCGTGACGACATTGACGTATGAATTAGCAGCAGAGACTCTGACAATGGTCGAATGGGACCGGTTGCACAGAACCAACACTATGGCTCCGCGTCCAAGGATGGACTGGGAGGGACGTGACGCCCTCGTGTCTGTTGAACTACCATCAGCGAGACTCAAAGTGGATAGCAAGAAGGTGTTAGAGTGGAAAGGTCCGTCGTGAATACGCTTCGTTGTCTTCTCTGACTTACGTCAACGCAAGATACATACAAAACCGTTGCCGATCTTCTCTTGAAGTCGACGCTGCCTCGAATGCCGCCTGTCTTCGATCAGACCCGCCTCACCGGTACAAAGGACATGACGGAGGCCGAATTCTACATCCCTCTTCATGATTGTCTGCGGTATATCGTGTACTGGCCGAACCTACTGGCCAAGGCAGAACGGGAGGCGCAGAGACTACTCTCTGCTCTCAAGCTGGACTGGAACAGGCCCGAGCACGTCATTTTCGCGGCCTACTGCCTTCCGGATATGTTCGGCCCACTGCTTCCAGAGGTCGTTCACTCCGAAAACGATGTTGTCTCGTGGAGTAATGGCGGTATATTCCGACCCGCGCTGGCTGCCTTCCGAGCATGCACTCTCCTTCCGTCAGCCCGAGTTAGCCTATTTGGCGGACTTGACGTTCCTCGTCTATTGAGCGCACCTGTCGACCTCATCAATCTAGACTGTCTTGTTGTGCAAAAGGTCGAGCTCCTTGACGGCCCCACCGCACTGGCACGACAAGAGGCGGCGAAGGCTCAGCGGAAGCAGGCGGAGGACAAACAGAAGGCTTGGTTGGAGTCCATGGGATACGAAGTCGAGCGAGTCCGGCCGAAGTCTAGGAAGACCACCAAGATCCAGGCCACGACGACGTTGAGGGAGCCGAGAACGACGGCGAAGGGAACCAAGCCGAAGGGGGCGAAGCAGACGTCGGCGCCAGGGCAGAAGAACAACGACAAGGTCGCGATACCGGTTCCACTGCTCACGATCGAGGCAAAGACACACCGAGTCTGGTCTGATAAAAGCTTCGCTTCTATCTTCGATATGCCCGTCGACTCGGGGGTGGAGGCTCATCCCATGCGGTTTGCGTGGCCGAAGACCATCAACGACCAGGCAAATAAGGAGACCCGGGTCATCATTCAGGTGAGTGGTACGGGCATAAGACCGATCCATATGCTGACGCTCCCCATTAGGTCTGGGACAAATGACTCATTACAAGGTCAATTATGCTATTCTTAGCTGCTATGAGTGGTCGGTCTTCCTCATGCGTCAGGGGGATACCATGTTCGTCTCGCGCAAGTATAGCTACATCGAGTATCCCCAGTTCAGGGCCTTCGCCCACTTTCTCCTGGCTCAAGGGAAGGTACCGGAGCATAAGCTCCCCGATCTTTCCTCCGACATCCAGGTATTGGATAAGCTCTACAGCTGGGCAAAGTTGGAGGCCCAAGAGATTGTCGGCATCGTTACTGCGTAAGCCAACCTGTTCCGCAATGAACAGCCCGCAACCACTGACGCCGCTCCTGCATACATAGAACGACTTGGGCTGCTCGCCACGCCAATACTCGTACAGGGACTCGCGCTCGCGCCGCCACCACGACCGGGGCCTGAACGTCAACGACGCTTTGTAATAATACCTCTCAGAAGGTTCAATCATGTACGCATAGTGGATGGAACGCTACGGTGAAATGCCAATGGTTCATAACCCGTGACACTGTATGGGGGCGACTGTCGTTGCTCAGAGGCGTGCTTGCTGTCGCAGCTTTTCGCGTCCAGCTCCGAATTCATAGAGCCAACCGCCGCAGAGCTCAAGAGTGATGCGCAAACTGGACGTCCTCGTTCACATCGGGGGTCCGTGACGCAACTTGTGAAAGTGAAAGTCACGGGCAACCGGGCTTCCACTCTTTCGACCCTTCCCGCTTGATTCATCAAGAAATGGAACTGCCGCTGTAGGTAGCCCTGCTCGATTGGCAACGCCAGAGCATGACCGATTCCTCCTCTCCTCGATGTGCTCGACCTCATGCAGATACGCCTCGTCCCTGTGGATGCATTGTGGGAGGGATGTCGTCTCTCATACGGCCGCGTAGCAGCTGCAGTAAGACGGTCTTCTTAGACGCGCATTTCAAACCGGGCACTGGGCTAGAGCGAGTCCATGCCACTCTCGAGAATACCAGGATGGGCGGCGTCATCGTGCACTCTACATGCCGCTGAACGTAGACCATATCACGAGACCCGATATATCGACTCAGGTCTATCCCTGCGCTGGTGCGACCAAGGATAGAGCGGAGGGTAAGATACCGTCCCGTCTCCATGTTTAGGAGGGGCCAACAATCATGCATTGGCTCAATATACGGAGAGTGAGAGTCGTAGAGCACGGAGGACCTTTGTATAGGGCCGAGTCGCGACGTCTCCACGAACGCGGCACTCTTTCGGCGGCTCTGTGAAAAGAGATTCGCCGCTGGCGTACGCCGAATGCTGCCGTGGTCGATCTTCAAGACTTTACCTGACTTAGACTATACAAGTCCAGTCGGCCGGCGGAGCGCCACTTCCACTGGTCCCGTGGTACTCACACTGAGACTGGACAGCAAGCGACCACCGGCACATATCGAATGTGCTCCTCATCAGTGTTTCGAGTCGCTGCTCCGAGGGCAGCCAGACACCACGTGTGCTTTCACGGGCGCTGGATATGGATGCAGAAGCCACAGCGGAAGGAGGGTAGACGAAGATGAAATTGAGAAGATGCCGGCTTACCTAGTAGCCCTGGAGGCGAGGGTGATCACAGACCACCATCTCTTCCTGTGGAAAAGACTTGTTACCCAAACTTCCGGGGTCATGCCACGCTATTCACGATGAGGTTCGTGCTGTGTGCCATTGGATACTTGTACATGGATGGATGCTAATCAATACGTCCGATACCTGCCGATTGTCGTCACAGGCAGTCAGCATACAAGATGCAGCGACGAGACGACGTGCTCACCGAATGTCCCAATTCCCCTGTATCTTACTACGTGAACCCCCTTTGCTACTCCTGATTTTCCAAGAAGCCTATTCCCGAGTTCCTAACCTTCGTCAAGAAGTTCTCGTACCACTTCGCAATCATGCCCATCGGGACCATAATATCCGGCGACAACGCGGATGGGTTTCCCCCCACGAAACTCGAGAGGTAGTTGAAGAGATGCCGGACGATACGCTCGGCCATGAGCGTCGCGTCCGCGACCGGGTTCGCGGAGGACTTCGCGACGGCGGAGGGCAGGGCGGCGACCTCGGCCATGATCTGCGGGAGGGGCTCGATGGAGAGCCCGAGGAAGGCGGTGACGTCGGAGGGTGCGGCGTCGGAGGCGGCGTCGGTGAAGACGGCGTGTGCGTTCGTGGATTGGGCGGAGTAGGTGCCGCGCAGGCGGAAGATGGCGGATGGCTTCTCGTTCGAGAGCCTGTGTTGTCTTATTAGCGAGGATACGCAGATGCGCTTGAGAAGACAGTGCGACTCACATTCCTAGTAGTTGGAAGCCCTTCCCTGGCCAGAAAAAGTGTACTGTTGCTCCGAAGCCCTCAGGAAATGGTACTGATCGCCTGCCGGTCAGCGTGCGTACACCGCGTGATACACTGTCGCCGCGCACCTGTGCCCAGCAAGAATACGCATACGTGGTTAATCGAGCCCGCCGCCGGTAGCTCGAAAATCGCGTGTGTCTCGTCGATCTGCTGCAGATTGGTTTGCAATGGGCGACCAGCGACTAAGCACCCGAACATGTTGTCGTTGTTGACCGGTGAATCCCGGGCGTGACGGAGGCTTCAAGGGGTTGGAGGATGTGCAGGACGTGGTGTGCGCTACCCAAGATGATTTGAGGGATGTGGAGGCGGGGAGCGGGGGCGGAGGAGAGACGTTCGAGGACGTTCGCGCGACATCGCGACGGTGGAGCGCGACGTCGGGCGAAGAGCGCGCGCCCAGTCCCCGCGCAGGCGTCTAAAGCCTGGCGGACACGGTCACGTGGATATTCTCCCGAGCCCAGGCGCGTCTCAGGCTCAGCTCGGGAACTGCCCTCCCTCTTTGCTTCCTCCCTCCATCTCGCCCCAAACCGTCTTTGTGCGTTCGGTGAAGACGAGGCAACATTTTGCTGCTCTCTGCTCTGTATGGCGTGCTCTCTCTGAAGCTTAGACCGAGGCTTGCAAGATCGCGGGATGTCTGGAGCGCATATAACCACGCTTGCCGCTGTGTCTCGCCGAGTGAGTCGTTATCATGTCTTCTGGAGCGGGGGCTTGAGCAACGATCACTCCCCCAGAGAACACCGCATAAAGATAGCCCGCATATAATAACTATGGACCGTTTACGGGTGAGTTCCTCTCCTTCCGTACTGCGTTACTGGACTCTGTGGCGCTCCGCAAGTACGAGTAAGACTCGGGGGCACGCGTTTATACCCGCCGTCTTTCCTCCAAAGGTATATTGGCGGGTCGCACGATGTGGGGGGTGCTGCATTCCTTCTGAGTGTGTGCGCGCTCTGTATTCAGGGAAACCCCATGGCTCACGAAGATGTTGTTTTCAGGCTTGATCTCTTGCCGCCTCTGCGTATCCGACCGGCGTAGCGCATGTCTCTTTCACTTGCGTATAGTCAGATTGAAGTTCCGACATCTGTTTGTATGCGTGTCGTGAGTAGTCTTCCCACTCGTGCGTCGTTCATGAGTCTTCCTGACGTATCGCTCAGCAGCTGCACCATGAACACTGCAGCCGGTCCGCGATCCATGCCACCTATGTGCAACACGAGGACGAGTCCTTGATCCCGGCGGGTACCGCTATAGCGACGCAGCGCACGCGACCTTGAAGCAACGGACGAGCGTGAAAACGCCATGCAATGGAAACAACGACTATCAACAGAAGGAAATCGTCTTAACGCCAAATCCGGGTGGGTAAGTACTGCCAGGTCATCGAATGCCTCGGACACTAACACATGGTCTACCCATGCCAGCGCAAGTGCATCAGCAGACATTTGCAGGCAACGAGGACCGTCCCCATTACTGACGACGGTGTGTCCCTCTTCCGTCACTGATAGATAAGGACTAAAGTATCCCGCTCTCCCCAGACGTTCGCCGTCAGACCCACCTCTGCGCCATAAAGTGCGATCATGTCGTGCACTCGCAGGGTCTTGTGACGTCGCTCACCATCGTATGTGTCTGGACATTCTCATGGTCTTCGGATGCGCGAGCTGAAGCGCTGATGTACTCCCTCATTCTGAATTGTGGTTTGTTCCGTTCTTCCAGATGGATCGCATATCCCCACATTCATCGACGACGACAGTACACCGCCAATACACGGTCCGAGTGTTCCTGGACGGCGTGGAACATCCGATCTTGAATAGTATGCTACATCTGTCAAATCGCTCTGCAGAGCACATCTCATTCACAGAGCTGACTTGAGCTTGTGACGGGCTACGTGTTCGCGAACAGCCTCGGGAATCTGAGAAGAAGTGCCTCATCGCCGGGTCCATGGCATATTGAACGCGGCCCCTCTTAGGTATGATTCACAATGTCTCATCACAGGAAGCTCTGACTGAATCTATGCTGACTCTACCAGCCCCCTTCTCTTAGCTGTTGCTACGCCTGACACGGCGATCTTGACAATGCGGACATCAATGCATCCGGGCCTGGCACGAAGGTTCGACACGGGGACGCCGGTCCGAGTTTCGTCAAAGGCACGGGATTCCAAGCCCCGAGCAAACCCCACTAGCAAGTTGGCTTGCTAAATCTCGCCCACTCTCTTCCTTCTGCCCACACGGAACATGCACGTATGTTCGAGCTCGCTTCATTCGGAGGGTGCTGAGCGCGTCGTCGCCCTCGATGAGGCGAGGAAGCGCCGGGAGGGCGGTCCGACCCAATTAACGCGGGCCGATCATGGATCGGAGATTTCGCGGGGGTAAGTATTTTACGTCCGCTACTTTACGCGCGGTGACTCGCGCTCATCGTGGCGGACGACGTGTACGACTCCTGCTCGCATCGACCATCTTCGAGGATCCGTCTCTGCACCTTCCTCACCAGCGGACAAGGAGATACCCAGGCGATAACGATCGCGACCATCAGCTGGGGTCCCCAGCCTGTCCAGTTGTCAAGTCCAGCCTCATGATCAGCCGCCTTGCGTCTCGCCGTGTACATAACTCTCTCCTGACCAAGACTCAGACCTTGTCCTTCTCCCATACCGCTCGCATCATGCGTCCCCTTACGCCAGATCAGCTCAACCCTGCGATCCTGAAGGTGCAGTACGCCGTGCGTGGCGAGCTCGCGATCAAGGCCGAGGAGTTGCGCGACAGGCTCCAGGATGAAAACCACGAGCTTCCCTTCAAGAAGGTCATCTCCTCGAACATCGGGAACCCGCAGCAAAAGGGGCTTGACCAGCCTGCTATCACCTTCACGCGTCAGGTACGTCTCCTTGCTTGTCACATACTCGCAGGAGGGAATACGGAGGATGCCCCTTGCAGGTCGCGGCACTCATGGAGTACCCGCCCCTAGCGGAAATCGTGCAGGGCAAGTGGCCGCAGGACGTACTGGACCGGGCAAAGGAGCTGCAGGAACATATCGGGTCCATTGGCGCGTACTCGCACAGTAAAGGTGTCCCTTTCATTCGCAAGAACGTCACGAAGTTCATTGAAGGTGCGCAGCCCCGCATTTCCCCACTTTCCGGTGCGCCTCGAGCTGACACGATGTGCCTGGCCCAGAGCGCGACGGCTACCCCAGCGACCCCGAAGACATCTTCCTGACGGCAGGCGCGTCCGCAGGCGTGTCGCTTATCCTCAACGTGCTCATCACACCCAATGTGACGGGCGTGCTCATCCCCATTCCCCAGTACCCGCTGTACACCGCGACGCTCGCGCAGTACTCAGGAGTCGCGCTCCCTTACCATCTGTCTGAACCCGACGGCTGGTCGACTTCCCTCGAGGAGATTGAGGCCGCGCTCGCCAAGGCGGAGAAGGAGGGCGTCGTGCCGCGCGCGCTCGTCGTGATCAACCCCGGAAACCCGACAGGCGCCATCCTCGACAAGCAGACGATGGCGAACGTGGTGCGGCTTTGCGAGCAGCACTCGCTCGTCCTCCTCGCGGACGAGGTGTACCAGGCGAACCTGCACCGGCCGGACACGCACCCGTTCCACTCGTTCAAGCAGGTCGTGCGCGAGCTCCAGTCGCCCGTCCCCCTGTTCTCCTTCCACTCGATCTCGAAGGGCGTCAAGGGCGAGTGCGGCCGGCGCGGCGGATATTTCGAGTGCACAAACATCTCGGACGAGGTGCGCGCGCTGCTGTACAAGATGGCGAGCGTGACGCTGTGCCCGCCCGTGTCGGGCCAGATCGGCGTGGACTGCCTCGTCCGCCCTCCGCGCCCCGGGCAGCCGTCGTACGAGCTCTACAAGAAGGAGACGGACACGATCCACGCTGCGCTGCGGCACCGCACGCAGCTCATGGCGCAGCGGCTGAACTCGCTCCCGGGCGTGTCGTGCGTGGACTCGCCGGGCGCGCTCTACCTGTACCCGAAGATCGAGCTGCCGGACAAGGCGATCGAGGAGGCGGAGAGGCAGGGGAAGACGCCGGACACGCTGTATGCGCTTGAGCTGCTGGAGGAGACGGGCATCTGCGTCGTGCCTGGCTCTGGGTTCGGCCAGAAGGACGGCGAGCATCATTATCGCCTGACGTGCCTGTGCCCCGGTGTTGAGGAGTACGTGAGCGCGCTGGAGAATTTCCATAGGAAGTTTGTGGCGAAGTACGGGGGTTTGTAGGGGTTGCGTCTCTGGGTTTCTTAGGGTCGAGGTTGTTCGATTGGATTATCCTGCGCTGAGTCTCGGGTCGATACTCACCACTCTTGCATCGCATAGCCCACGCAGTTGTAGAAACTAGAAAAGACGAAATCAACGGTGCTGTTGTTCGCCGACGCGCTATGGCGCATTGGAACCGGCCATCAGGTATCCAGTGAGTGTCCCGACGAGCAAGTACCAAGACTCCCCTTCACCTGCGGGCTGATCTCGTGCTCGGCCTTGGCGCAGTGGTACGTGAAAAGATTCTTTTGCAGTTTATCGCTGACTCGCGATCAGTTAATCACCTCACCTGCGTCCTCGTCATGCAACACGGCGGTATCAGTCCCCGGCTTCAGCTGTGCGACTATCCACCTCAAATACGGTACGTTGCGCTACACGAACTGGTCTGTCACATCTGTTGACGAGGTATTTTCATCCAGAATCCAACCGTAGCGACTTCGCCGAGCGTAACCTCTTGTTCAGGCAGCTCGCTTCGGGTCGCTTCCACGTCTTGCTCGCCGACTTCGGCAAGCCGCAAGAGCACGACTGTCTGTGCAAGGACCTCGAGGTAAAGTTGTATAACTTGGAGCCTCCGCGCAGTGCGGTTACCTGCGCTGAGATCTGATTCGCGTGTTTCGATGCAAAGGTGTGTGCAGCCATGTGCGTACTGTTTTTGCAGCTCCTAGATGTAGCGTGATTCTGACACACTCGTCGTCTGGCAGCGTACCTGAATTACTGGGGTGGCCTCTACCGCGTCGATAGTGCCCCGATTCCTGAGGAACTCGTGGAGATTGGGAGGGCGACCGAAGGACGCCAGTGATGAAACGTGGCCGAACACGCCTTCACGACGCGCGAGGGACAGCTTGCGAGGCGGAGGAGGCTCGTTAAGGAGCCATACTAGCAGTGGTCTCCGGTTCCATCAGTCATGACGGTGGCTCGGCAGGGCATACTGGCGATACGGACGGGCGACAAGTCGAGACAAACACACCGCACGAGGATACGGCATGTCTCGTTTCACACCGCAAACGGCCAAAAGGTATCCTCTTCGCGTGAAACCAACGAAAAGGCGACTAGAAGGTAACCTCGCGAGATGACTTTCCGCCCACTGGCACGCCTTTCGTCCCGTTCAAACCGCCGGAATGCCTGTTGTGTAGGTCCCTGTAGGAGCACGGTCTCCGAGTCGGCTTGACCTCGCCCGTATATCCAAAATGAATGTCATGATATGTTCGAAATCGAACACACAGTCGGTGCGATATACGATTCCATAGCCCGTCGCTCACATGTTACACATATTCAAGATCGTCGTGGGGATTCACATAGACCTGGATAGCGGCACCGTCAGCAGCATCGAGGACCTGCGCGTCTGCTGCCGCATTGACTTGCACTCCGTCATCGTGCACGTCCTCCTCACCACCCCCCTCTTCTTCGTGACGCACACCGTTCTCCTCCTCCTCCTCCTCATCTTCCTCGTCCTCTTCCTCATCGTTGATACCCAAAGCTGCGGGAGCGAGTCTGCCCTTAACTTGACGAGCCATCCGCTCTACAAGAGGTGACTGCTGCTCGACTTGCCTCTGGAGCCAGCGACTAGGGATAAACCCCGCGCTCGCGGCCGAGGTAGTCGTGGTCGCAGGAGACTCATGAGTCACTTGCTTGAGTTGTTTCTCAAGCTCCTCGGCCGGGATGTTCACGAGAACATCGCGCACAGTTTGCACCGGATCCATCTATAGCGATGTAAGTCAACGTCTCAGAGCGTGACGGGAGGCATAGGATATTCACCAGTTCGTAGCTGTCGTTGGCTGGCACTGGCTCGGGCTTGTCCGAGCTAGGGGAGAACCAGCTCGGCTGGAACTTGCAGCCCTTGAACTCCTTCAGCGGAAGGCGTATGGCGTACAAGAACTGTTGCGACAACTACACGTCTTGCCTCACTCGCATTTCCACTGCTGCTCCGGCATGGAAGACGAGCACGGGCTGGTTGAAGTACTCAACGGTGGGCATAACGCGAGCCTTGTGCTCGGCAATGCGGTCACGGAGTCGGGTTAGGGCTGCGCGTGCTTCCTCCGTCGACAACTTGTTGTTGATCTCCATCGGGGTGAGGGGGCGCTTGATCTCGCCGTCAGGACGAGTGAAGACGAACTGCGAGAAGTATATCCCAACGATGAGCAAGTGAAAGACCTTCTTCCATCCCGCATTGTGAGCGAACGCTGCCATGGCTTGGTTGTACACTTGATCCAAGGTCTTGGAGTTCGTCATGTAGTTCCAGGCGATGTTGCGCGCTTCTTGGGTATGCCATTGATCCCGTATGTTGTGATCCTTGATCTCCCATATGTCGACGAGCTGTTTGATGCTCTTCGTTCCGTCCTTATTAGCAGATAGGAAGACTCTGATGAAGTCGGGATATTGTTCGGGGTAGAGCTTGCGAACGGCGTTCGGTACGACAGCTGGAAGCGCCTCTCCAGCCGGAGGCCTGCCCCAAGAAGCCCTGAGGGTTGACTGCAATCGTGACGTCGGGGAATTTCGGAGGTTCGATCGTATTGGAGACGTTGACGCCGATATGATTATACAGGGCGTACAGCGGACGCTCGGTGGCCCGATTCTTCCACGCGTCGAAGGTAAGGCTCCAAAGATCATACTTGAAGCGGGATTTGGCGAAACCTATGCTCTGTTTGATATGGTCAGATAATGAAACCCGCAGCTGCCCGCTTACGCAAATGGAACGCACATCCAGGAGTCGGTAGAGTGCCTGGAAAGTGGGCGACTCCCCGGTATTACCCTTTTTCTTCGGCTTGTCCTTGTTGTCGGCCATAGGTTGCAGGTATAGCTAGCTTGAGTGGAGTCAAAACAAAGCTTAGCCAGCAAGAGACGACCTTGACGGTAGGGATCGGTAGGAGCTGTCCAGTGAGGCTCGTAGCCTCCCGGAAGTAAGAGCGGTGGTGGTGGTGGATGGTCAGGGTTGGTCGGGCTCAAGCAGCAAGCACATCGGAGTATATAGTGCAATCCATTGTCTTCCATTGTCACCTGAATGTGGGTTTGAGAACATTATGACGAGAGCGGGAACAATAACGGAGGAGAAACAAAAAGGATCAAGTCTGATCAAGCACGACGCCGGCGGATGACGCCGGACCGTTCGAAGCGCTTGTGCGGTCCCCTCGAGCCAGCATATGCTGATCATAGGCAGTCCCAGTAGGTATCATTTGGATATACATTCTAAACAATCAGGTCGCACCAGGAGCATTGGCCAGCCCGTGGTATTGAAGCACTACAGAATACTACCCCGTGAGCCCGGATGAGCGGCAGAGGCAAAACGAGCGCCAAACTTCCCCGTTTGAGAGTTGTTTGATAGGCGCCTCACGCCAAAGCGAACTTGAACACCATCGCCCTGCGCCTCCCCCGCGATCACTCCAACTTCAGTGCTACTTATAGCTCTGCTATCGCTTCTCTACTATGGACGATCCAGCACTTTGGGAAGGTTCGCAGTACCTCTTGGAGACCGAGGTTGACCCGACGTCCGATCCGGACCAACCTGAGTACCGGTACACAGAGGCGGCATTGAAAGCGCAGGATGCTGTACGTGGTCCTTTTACTGTAGTGTGAAGATTGTTGACCATAGTCTCAGAAGTGGCAACGCCTGATGAACAATCGTAAACCTCGCAAGAGCATTCCGTCACGTCTCCTCGCCAGTAGCGGCAACCGCGTTCCCTACTTGCTCTACGGATGGCCGTTCAACCAGAACGACATGATCTACTATGCCAAACGCCACTCTCTTGTCTACCACACCACAGAGAACAATCGAGCGGCGTGGGGAGGCGTCGACGAATTTCACTTCGACCAGCTCCCCGACGGCGACCTGAAGAACGACCCCAGGATGCTCTCATTCGCCCGGATTGCGACCCACTTGGTCCTTCGTCGGCTCATCAAAGCGACGGGACTGCACCTCGAGCTGGGACGTCCGTTCACGTTCGAGTACGACAACATGCTCGTCCTGTGGTCAAACCACAGCTTCGAGGAGTACTCCGCGGTTCCTGCCATGCTTGGGACCTTTGAGAAGGGGAAGACCATCATAGAAGCTGCGTTAAGGGAGATCAACGCGGGAAAGAAGGTCCAATTACGCTGGTGGTGGTCGTGGAATGGCAATGATGTGGTACGCTTATATCGTCGCCGCCTTGGTTTCATTGTTGACCGTGCTTTACAGGGTGTGTTCGAGAGCCTGGAGTGAGCTTTCAGTGGAGTCGCTTCAGACCGGCTCCTCAAGGTGGATATCTATCAATATGCGGATATACTGTACGACTTTCTGTATCATAGGATCTCTCCTCTTCGCACTGGCCAATCTCGTCCGGCGAACAGCTATCTTGAGTTTCAGCCTCTTTAAGGGTATATGGTAAGTTCCTACGCCATGAATAGGAAGCCCGTCGGTGCCTCCGGCTCAAGTCGTCGTCTAATCGCGCCTCCTCACCGCGCTCACGCATCGTTCGCGAGATTAGTGCAGAACTCCCCTAGGCCCCTAGTTCCGTTGGCGCTCCAGTGGTCGTCGGTCGCGTCTCGTGTCAGTGGACACGTCGTGCGCTCGGCCGGGCTCGAGCTCGCCCACACATGCTTGCTCGCAAAGACTGGAGAGCTGATGCCTCCATCTGTGCCTATTCACGCTCCATGCATCATCCGTGAAGAGTCTACGTTGAATGAGATGATGTCCGTGTATGTTTTGCGCGACGCGCGTCGACTCAGGTCAATGCCACGACCTTGTCTATATGTACCACGACCGATTACAACCGAGCGGCGTTCGGAGGCATTGAGAAGTTCCACTTATCCGAGCTCACCGACGACGACCTGAAAGACGAGTCCCAGATGCCTTCGTACTGCATCATTGCCGCCATGATGGTCATCTCACAGCTCGTCAAGGCGACCGGGCTGCACCTCGAGCTGGGACGTCCGTTCACGTTCGAGTACGACAGCATGCTCGTTCTGTGGTCGAATCAGACCTTCGAGGAACACACTGCGATGCCGGCACTGCTGGGGAACAAGTTCGAGAAGGGGAAGGCCATCATACATGCTGCGATGAACGAGGGCAACATGGGCAAGGATGTTGAGCCGCGCTGGTGGTGGTCTTGGGACGAGAATGAAGTGGTGCGTTACTGTTTTATGTTAAGACCACGACTCACCGTACTTGGCAGGGCGTGTTCCAGAGTCTCGAACGATATCTGTGTCAAGCCATATCAGTCCGTCTAAAGCGATCTCGACGCCGTACTAATGTCTCTATAAGAAGCTCTTACACTGCTCGTGGCACATGTCAAACCCGCTCGAAACGACATCTGTCAGGAACAAGTAGGCTAAATATCCTCGAAGGATCTCGGCGAGCCGACATCACCAGACAGAGAACGACCGCGAGGTCCCGAGGAAGCATCCAGGTCAGTTCTACGCCTCAGAACCGGAAGGGGCAGTGGTGCGTTCCCTCTCCGCCTCCTCCCAGCACCTCCTCCTCCTGATTCGCTCCTTCATTGATTGCATTGCATCAAGCGCGGTGATCAGTGACATCGGGGCATTTACATCCTTCCGCTGCACCTCAGCCGCTCTAAGCAGCTTCTCCGGAGTGTCCGCAACATCAGCAGGGTAGAATCGATCGTCGATCTTGAGATAAGCTACAGAAACGCTTTCAGCAACACATATTGGACGACGAATTCTTGCCAAACCATACCTGGGTTCCATAGCTCGAGGTCGTTCCAGATGTCTCTAAGTTCATTGCAGTGGTACCCGTCGTGTTCGTCGGCAGGAGGTATATCCTCCCCATCGGCGGAGTACTCCCAGCGGCACTGCTTATGGTATGTATTTGCGTCACCAAAGTCGACGATCGTGGGGACAGCGCGTCCGTGTCGTAAAACGGCAACAATGTTCGTTGTTGTGAAGTCGCCATACCACACGCCTGCCTGGTGTATCTTCATCATGATCTTTCCAACGAGAATCCTTCAGATGACGCCAAGTGAGCAGAGTTGCGGTGGTATGATACGAGCATAACACTCGCCGGAAGTACAGGGGAGTGTCGGAGATTGCTACCAGCAATCGCTGGCCGCAGTCCTCCATTACCAGCGCGGCGCAGGGATCTGGGAGGCCGCCTGGCAACTGAGGACTCGCCCCGGTGTAGTAGCCTATGACTTTCGGGATCCCTTCTCCCTGGATGTGCTTCAACCTCTGGTAGATCCTCGCCTCGCGCTGGAGGAATTTAACAGCGGTCTCGCCTTGAGCGTGCTTGCAGACAACTGCGGTTCGGCTACGTTCCAAGGGTTGTCCGTCGGGTGATATCAGGATGATATCCGCCTGGTAGACAGGCAAGGATCCGTGTTTAATCCGGACGACGCGGGTGAGCGTTGCTCGAAGGTTGCATCTGTACTCCTTCGGCGGGTCGCAGACACTGACATCAGGCAAGAGCACGACATGCTTTGTGTTGTCAGGCGACTCGCTGGCACACGGCGCGGTAACGGGGTAGTACAAAGAGACGAACGAGGAATGCTGGTCGAACATGGATGGATGGAGGTGGGAGGTAAGGATGAGGCGCAACGTGCATCATGGCCAGCGGAACCGCGAGGAGGCCGCGTGGACTCGGACCAGCGAGATTGGGACTGTGATAAGGCTCGCCTCCCGAACGCGCCCGCCGCCATACAGGGTGAGCGCATCGGAGACAGGACGAGGATGTCGTACCGCGTGTGGCCATATGCATCTGGCACACTCTCGAAAACCCAGCATGCAGTATACAGGAATTTGCACGACGTGGAGCGGTCGTGCGGGGCGTACCAGAGCGCTATAGGAATGCAACCGAGATAGTCAGACTGCCGGCGGTGGCTAGATAGTGATTCAGGAAACATACCGTCCTCTTGAGATGCCCTCCCTGAAGCCTGAACAGGGACAGGCCTGCTGGAAACAGCATCGATCCGGAGCGATGTACTGGTGCCTGGAAGCTGGAACGCGTCAGTTATTCTTCGCAGGAGGATGCACGCACCCGATACTAGCAATGCAATCGAACACTTCGACGTTGACGACCCCGCCGAATCACTGTCAGAACCAATTGAAGGCGAAGGCAAAGGCGAGACCAATACCAGGCACGCCCAGTACAGTCCTCGTGGATAAGATGATGAAGAACCGACACGATCGCATTCGCATCTACACACACACACGGACGGTCTGGCTTCTGGTCTGGGGATAAAAGTAGCACAAGAAGCGGAACGCCTCGGGGGGTCGTCGGGCTGTGGCACGTATAGAAGCAGCAGCAGCAAGTGGCGCCGACAATAGCTAGCAGCAGAAGCAGAAGCCCAACAGCGCAGATCGCGAACTCGCGTCTACCAGGCTGGGAGAGTAGAAGTACACGGGAGCAATTCTGAGGAGAAGAAGGATGGCGGAAGGGACTAGAGACTGATGATACTGAACGCATATGCATATGGGTTATGGGAACACACGATATAAGACTCCCCCTCAGCTCAGAAAGGACGCGTGTACTTGGAACTGGAACTGGGGGTCCGATATTCGTTATGGTCCGTTCCGGGACGATGTGACGTCGGATTCGTCGAGGACGTGCTCAGGCTACTCATCGACGAACAGCAGGCGCCGACGGCGGGGTCCGGAGCGCGAGGACGTTGGGTAGGATCGCGCCCGTCTCCTAACGGGGCAGGCGACGAGGAAGAGGCGGAGACTTGTCCGGAAGACTTCGACGACGACGAGGAAGCGCGACTGAGCGGATTCCTGGGCACCGTCAACGTGGGCGCCAACCACTGTCCGCTAGGGAACCGCGAACTTGAAGGACCGGCGGATGGGCTGGAGAAGCTCGCTCTTCCAGTACTGGGACCGGCGGTAGGCGCAGCTCTGGATGGGTCCTGACGCCCTCCGCCACAACACGGAGACCGCTCGCCCGAGGTAGCGAACGTCAGGGTGCGCCCAGATCTGACCGTGCCGCCGTGCACGCAGCCGGAGCATGAGCATCCTTGACAGCAGCCGCAGCAGTCCGCCGGGCAGGTACAGAACCCCGGAGGGCACTGGCAACGCCCGCCACAACACTCCTCGACGATAGTCGGGGAGAACCCGTTGGGCATCGATGGGTTTTGGGCGTCGTTCCACATGCCGTAGGACTGTATCATAGAGGAGTCATACCGGATATCAGGTTGACCGGCGCTGGACGGATAAATAGGGGACTGCAGGGCGGGGGCCGGTAGCTGGGGGAGAGACGACACCTGTCTAAGCCAGTCGTCTATGTTCTGGGCCTGTGAGGGATCGTACATCGTCCGGGCGGTGTTCGTCGCGAGAGCCGCGAGGGAGTTTATGTTACAATCGAGGCAGGCGATGCAGGTATCGGGATTGACGCAGGCGGCGGCGGTATCGGCGTTGGGCCCTCGGTGCTCGATGCAACCAGGACACGCGCAGGAAGGCCCACATCCGCAAGTGGACGGAGTGATGGGAGAACCAGAGAATGCACTGTCCACTCCGAGACCAGACCATTGCCCGAACGGAGTAGTTGGGCCCGAGGCGTCGTTGAGAATGTTCTGCAGACTGGCAGGAGACGCCCCGTTCATGCTCGAGTAGTCGGCACCACGGGAATAGTCATAAGCGCGGCCATAGGGACTGTAGAAGGACTGGCCATGACTGGGAAGACGACCAGTCTGAGCAGAAGAAGGGTCGTGCAAGGTACGAGGAGGGGAAGCTGGACGTTCGATGGGAGGCTTAGGAAGCACGGGCCGATTGTTTCCAGCATGAGCCTGGACGACCAGAGCTGCGGGACGGGATATGGTGTCTCCGGTAGGAGAGGAGGAGGGTCTGGTCTCAGAATTGCGTCGCACCGAGGCTTTGGCGGGTTGGGTGCGAGTACGCGGAGTCCAGCAGGTGCACGTCGCGCTGTCTTTGCACGAACAGCCTGGGCCTAGGATGCCAGTCAGAACACGTCAACGGGAGCCTGCACCGACTTACTGCTGTGGTCTGAGTCGGAGCCTTCGGAAAAGGGCGGCTGAGGCGCGACCGACGCTCCCAGGAGCTCCTCCGGAAGCCCGCTGGGAAACGCGGCGCGGGCCGGGACCTTTGTTCCACCTGAGGGGCAATCGACCGAAGCAGCCTTGAAAGTCAGACGAAACCAAGCACGGCACGTTGAATGCATTAACACACCTTTACTCGAGGACGCCGACACCGCTTCCCCAGCTTCTTTGCTGTCGCAGACACATTTGACGTGGATTTGACGTGTTTTCCTCAATTCTCTGCAGTGTTCGCACTGCGTGACGGGTCTGCCCTTCTTCTTGATTTCGAAGAGCGGGCGGTCTGTGTGCTTGCAGGTCGAGGAGCGGTGGCCTTTGATACATGTTTCGCTGCAAGCGAGGGCGGGCGTCAGTAATATCTATGACGACATGGCGAGATGGACGCGTACCAAGCATACTTCTTGTCGGCGATGTAAACCTGTATAATAGCAGCGCAATCAACGACACCAGCCTCTGGAGGAGGCAGGGCCCACACGCACCATGACGGTCGATAGGGTCGGTTCGGAAAGTGGAGAGATTCGAAGAGAACGCCCCGAGCGCGCTGCACGCCCGCGACGCCAAGCGTGCGTTATTGGGAGATGGCGAGCGCGGCGTAGGAGAGCTGTTTCGCAATGAGAACGACCATGAGCAAGATAGAGGAAAGAGGGAGAAAAACTAGGCCCGTCGCGCGTCGCGCCCTCTGCTATTTATCCCCTCTGCGCCGCCACCGCGCGCAAATACGGCCAAACTCGGCTGGGCCGGTCCGCGTGACACAGTCACGCATAACGCCGTGTCCTGTGCAGCTAGGTTCGCGAGTAGCGATATTCACGCTCTGCCCGCCTGGGGCGTGTATCAGAGCGACCCGTCCCGACCATCCAGGAATATCAGAATCTCGACGTGGGATCTTGCCACCCGTCGTCGATATCTGGCATCATCTCCCCCGCACCGGAGAACGTCCAGGACGCCACTGAGGCATCCGCACTTCCTCAGCTTCCCTTCTCCACCGCGAGCGAGCTCGCCTGCGGTGAGAGTCCCCCATGCAGGCAGGGAGGCACTTGTGCCATACACCGTCGGAGCTCGCTCGCTCCGCGCTACGAGCATCGAGCGGGTCTGGTGGCTTCCGGACCTATCGGAGAAGCATCCACTGGCTTCGAGCACCGTCGGAAAGACCGTTCTGACAGCTCCGAGCACCCTCCACGAGGCACTTCGCTTCGCATCCATGGGTGTCTGCAAGAAAACGTGTGTCGTTAGCTCCGAGGTTGCCACAGATAGGTACACGGGCAGTGCAACACTTACCGTGATCGGTAGTCTTCCAGCACCTGCTGCGCGCGAACCTCAGGCTACGGAAGACCTGTACATGAACCGATCTTCCCGCCAGAACAGCTGGTGACCACTACAAAGGAGGAGGCTGGCGCGAGCGCCGTACACAGAAGGACGCGAATGCTGCGGATGCCGGATCGTAGCTCGGATGGTCGTGAGTCTTCTCCCACTCGCCCCGCTCTCCGATGGCATGTTTCTCCCGAGTTGTCTACTGTCTTTCTGGGCAGCGTACCAAGCGAGTGCCTCCATAGGATTGTGCGATACTTAGCTGCAACCTGGCGATGGTACCGATCCTTGACGATGTCCGGAGTCGGACTTCGCTCCATGCATGGTCACGATCAAAGCGGGGAGTCACTGGTCGCCCTTTCGTACGACCTATGGACTCTTCCACATGCAGTCCCGCACCTGAATCCCGAGAGGCTCGTGTGATGCGTATCTCTGTTGAGCCCGGGCAGCATCGTTGGCGCCGACCGTGACGTCAGGTTGTATCCTGCGCCTGCGCGATTTGTGCTATGGGGCCCTTGGCGACAACATTGAACGTTGCGGGACAGGAGAAGAGCTGCATGTACAGCTTCGAAGGATCCATTACCTGGGAGGATCCGGAAGAATCCGCGAAAGGGCGAGGTTACGAGCCTGAGCGCGACGAAATCCAGGTACCAGGCGTGCCTTCAATTCCTGGTCCTGGTTGGGGGCCTGGTGGGTTGGAAGTCATGGCAGCGCGTAGTGATGTCTGTGCAGAGAGCCTCAGTCTCGATGTATGCGCACTAGATGTCCCCCTTGTCGATCTATGGAGCACCGTAGCACGCCTCAGGCTCTCCCGAAAGTCAGACTGACTGCAGTTGTTAGCACTGCACTCACCGTTATCCGAGCGACATACCACATCTCAATCCTCCGCTTCAAGGAGATACCGCGGCCAGCAAGAGCAGTCAGGAAATTCCGCTCGTGCGCAGGACTGAGGTAGATGGGGGTTAAGTGCGAACTCTGTCGCTGGTCGGCGGAGACTTCGGGCGCTTACGCTGCGGCACCTTCGGCATGATTCTTCGCTGTCCGCGATTGGCTGCCAAGACAGTGCCTGTGTGCGTGACTCCGTTCTTCTGCTCTCTTGAGTACTGAGTCTTATATATGCCCTCCTCACTCAACCATCGCTATTCTGATTACATGGATTTTCAGCAGGGAAACCAGGTGAAGTGCTGTCGCCGATCTCCGATGTCTAGCTCTTGAGCTTGAGTTGAACAAGCTCATCCTCGAGGCCTGAATGCTTCAGGCGCGGTGCACCGAGCTACGACGCGACCAACAGGAATGAAGGTGGATGTCAAAGGTACGCTAGGTGACTACTATAGCAAGGAGCCTAGTGCAACTGCTGACGATCCCTTACTTTTCGATGAGCCGGGACTTGCAAATCACTAAGTGTCAAATACGGTGTCTCGCCTCCTCCTCCTCCTCCTCGTCGAAATCCCAGGAAATGATGGCCCTAGTAGTGCACGTACGATTTGACCGGCGGCGGTGATCCTGGGTCCTTCTGGCGCCGGATTGTCACGGAGGTTCCTTGTCATCCGATACCAAGTGTGACAGGACGGTCGGTGGAATTCTCCCTGATGAAAAGGCGAGTTCGTTGCTCGGCGCTGCTATACCGTCATTGAGCACGCCCAGGTCCGGCGGCGATGCACCGGACTCCGGAGCGAGGTTGATCGTCGACAATTCCGTACCCGCGCGCTCTTCCACGATGCGCAACGCACCAGAGCTAATGGAGTTCTCTCCGATGCATGTCTAACAGCACATCGAACATCAGCACTATCGCAGCGGATGGGGCAGAATACGGACCTGATGACGTCAGACGCCTGCTGCGCGGTTTGTGCTACGGGGCGCCCTTGGCAGCAATCCCTCGAGATCCGGTGCAGTGCAAGTCGTGTTAAGGAGATAATTGCGAGGCTTCGACGGAGGTATGTAGTTGGGAAGCCTCCGGGAGGAAACGTGAGCATACGAGGTTACGAGCCCGGGTGGACGTACTAGTGTGGCCGCTGTCACGAGGTTGAACCCGGTGCGTCGATACATCCCGCTGCCCGCTGTGTGTCTTAAATCCAGAGACCTGGTGTCTTTGTGCCATTATGTGATAGAGGAAGGTACCGAACATGTGAATATATGCGCATGATCTGACATCTCCCAACTGAACTTGTGACTTGCAGGTTGGAATTGCAGGACTCACCGACATCGCAGCGTACGGCACCTCCTCATGGCGACATTGGCGAGATCTGCAAGAGTGGGTTGGGGAACGACTCAGATGCAGGAGTGGTGCACGTAGGTGATGGTTGGGGTTAAATGCGAACTTTGTCGCTGTTGGCGGACACTACGGGCGCCTGCCATGCCGCACTTTTGGCATGACTCTTCTCGCTGTCTGCCATTGGCTGCCAAGACAGGTTTGATCCTCCTCTTGCTCTCTCACCACCATCGCGAGGCTCATATTGCAAGGTTCTCGATACCGTCCTCACCATTATCATTGCGACAGGCTTGCTATGGCTTCCATGCGCTGAGATCTGAGGGGCTTGCACTTTGTTCTCTGTTTCTTGACGTCACCCTATCTTTCCCCAGGATGCGTCTGTTCATTTTGAAAGAGAAGTGGGTCAGGGGCGGGTTTGGTATGTCTGGCGCGAACCTTGCGAACCTCCAAAGGCAGCTTATGGTCCTTCAGGGCGTGTGTACCGTGCTCGGGTTATGGACGATAGGGACTCGCAGAGACTCGTAGCGGTGAAGAAGTGCCACGTAACGGACCACGTCGAGCATCCGCAGCTCCAGCATGAAGCGTGCGCGCTCGTCCTCCTCCATGGTGAGTTCGGCGATGATCTCGATGCTGGTTAGACTTGCGCGTGTTTTCTGACTGGACTCGCAACAGGTCTCAAAGCCATCCCGCACGTGTACGCATGGGGCAAGTCCCAGTTCTACGAGTACCTACCGCTCGAGCTTCTCGACGCCTTTGCAAAGCTTACGCTGCGTAACCTCGTCGCGATTGCTGTTCAGGTGGTGAGGCCCTGCCCCATCCCCCTCGCCCCTCGTGTAGTGTACTTGAGTTCTGACAGTGACGTTTGGCAGCTAGACGGGCTTGAGCACATCCAGTCGTGCGGGATCGTCTACTGCGACGTCAAGCCGTCGAATCTCACGGTCGGCTTGGAGGGGGACGGCCGGGTGCGGAATATTGACTTTGGGATCTGCAGGCCGTACAGGGACCCTGTCACGCTACAACATCTGCCGGACAAGGGCACGCCGTACTCGGTAGGGACGTCCGACTATATGAGCCTCAACGGGCATCTCCACCACTGTGAGTGATCCTCTCACTCGTCACTGCTGCCGGTAGCAGCACCGTCGCACAGAGACGACATCGAGTCCCTGTCGTACACCCTCCTCGCACTCATGGCCGGCTGTCTACCCTGGGACCTCCGCGATGCCGATGCCGACTCTCGACTCTCTACCCAGCGCGAGCGCATCACGGTTTTTTTCGCGCCAGAGGCTGCGGACTGTGGCGCGGTTTGCCGGTTTCGGAGACTTAACGGTGTTCGGGGAGTTTATAGATTACAGTACGCACGCGGGCTGGAGTACGGGGAGGAGCCGGACTACGGCGGGTGGAGTGAACGCTTCCGGAGGGTGCCAGTGGTCCCATCGATCCCCGATGACCCCTTGTACTAGTACGATCCGTCCGACAACACAGACCCACCACTGAAGACGATTGTCGTGGACGCATTGGACCTCGCGGACCAGGCTTACGGGGCCAAAAATCAAGATGGATCAACAGCAACAGATCCGTCTATCTTGCGATTACCGGAGTCACGCTCATTCGCGTGTGCGAAGGGTTCCAACGGGCGCTGGATGCCGACGTTCACATGGGAGCCGGCTATGCCGGCGGACGCGGACGAGCTGCTGGGGGGCGAGGGCGCCATCGTGCGGGCGCGGCTAGATGGGCTGGATGCGGTGCTGGCGGGCCAGGAGGGGCATTTGACCAGTGTTTTTCCGCTAGAGGTTATTCACTGGGACCCTGTGAAAGAGGTGAGTACAGGATTTAGTATGCAAGCTTTTCCTTGTACTCTACAGTATCTAACCACCCTTTGCACAGCCTAAGAGTGCTGCCGAGGTTTCAATCAAGCGCATGTCCGACCCAAGGGGCAGAGGACTCAATCACTCGAAGGATCGCCGCCCTAGAACTTGTCCAGCCATAGAGGAGGTACGTATGCAGCGGCTAAGATGCTCCTTTTTACTGACTCCATACTTTAGGCTTGCAATGTCGCTTCTGTACTGGCCCCGGGACACGACATCCGTCGACAAGAGAGACCCCGACTGGCCACCCGGTGATTAGCCGTTATGCGACCGCCTTCCCTCCTACTACTATGCGAGAGATGTGGGGAAGCCCGAGCTTGACGTTATTCTGACAGAGCTCCTCGCCGAACGCCCGGATGGAAATACGGTGGTGTTCTGCGCCCGCTGGCGGCTCCGTGCCGGCGTCGCCTTCGAGTTCGTGCTGTCTACCAGCACACACGAGGAGACGGACTTGGACGTAGTCTGCAAAGTCGGCTACGGTCAACGACGAGTCCGTGCCCTCACCAAGGAGGGCGAAATCTGCGAGAAGCTCGACAACCTGCAAGGCCTGTTCGTCCCGGAGATCTAGGGGCTCTTTGTGGGGGGATACTCCTGAAGACGGCCCAGTCGCAGTCCTAATCATGCAGGACTGCGGTTCAGAGCTCTCTGCATTGCTGAAGTGCTACTCCCCCGAAATCAGGTACGGCCGTGCTCTTCCCGATCTCGCGTGGACAGGTGCTCAGGCATCGCGTGCGTGCGCTGGCAGGAGGGCGGCGGTGTTGTGTTCACGCCACAGGCGTCCAGCACAAAAACTTTGCGGCACCGGACATCGTAGCAGCAGCAGCCAGTCACGGCACTGTCTCTGTGCATGTTGATTTTGAAGACGGTCACGACCACACGTGTCCCTTCGATGGCAAGATCGGGGTATGCGAACCAGTACCGGCGCGGTCTGACTTCCCATGCAGCGACCTGTGCGATGCTTGTAAAGAGGCTGAGCTGTGGAGCATGGAGACCCGGTGCGTTGCGCTGCGCATATAATTGTAGCATCTGCTTATGGGTTTCTCTTATAGAGAGGCCTTGTCTCTAGAGCTTAGCGGCCCAGTCTAGCTTCTTGCTGAGACGGTGGGACAGGGCCCCGTTGAGCATAGAACAATATAAATTGTCACGCGGTCCCGAGTCATGACTGGGGCTTCTCCTGAAGGAAACGTCGACGTTGTTGACCGAATACATGTCCGGATTTGCCTTGGCCAGTACACGGGGTGAGAGTCACTGATCCTTCGACTATCAGGTTGACCGTGGCGAAGCAGTTCACCAGAAATGTCCTGCAGAAACTTGCGGAGGGAAAGTTAGCGCGACGAAGCAGTCCTATTAGGTAGGCCCACATAGAACTCGGTACTCATCTATAGTCACAAGCACTGGGGAATGAGACACTGCGCTGACACCACAGCTTCCATCACCAGTACGAGTCCGGTCTTTCCTTCGGAGAGAAGAAGTGGTGGTATGGGAGAGAGTCGAACCCTCGCACTCGGGCGGTGCCGAGCGCGCGTGCACGGCATGATGAAGATGCGTCTCTGGGCCCTGGTCCGGCTTGTCCGAGTCGCATATCGTCTTTTTGCGCTCACCACGAGTCTTCTTCCTCTCGCTGCAATACTGAACGTTGAACCTGATGTCCACGTCGCATGAAGAGATGTCTCCAAATTATGAGCAGGAATATAATCTCGCTACGAGACCGCAAGACTGCCTCGCATGTCGCGTCATCGGCACAGGCGCACTTGGAGGTGTCGGGATTTATGCGCTGGCTATGTCTCGCGCACATGCGCCGGGCTCTGTCGTGGGGAAGAGGATCATGGCTGGAGTGGGTGTTGGTGAGTGCAGACTAGTTACTGTACCAGGACCAGTTCTGACGGGATTGTGCACCAGGTTTTCTGGTCGCTAGTGCGCTTCGATGGACGAAGTAATGAAACAACCTCACCCATCGTTCTTTCTCTGACTGGGCGATACGATGTTGTGAGCGGACTCCAGGTCAGCCTGGGTAAGTCCTTCTTCGATGTTCAGTCACCATGGGCCCTCGCCGTGCGATGAGGGGATGTACTCCTCGATATGAGGACGTACCATCCATGGTTGCCAAGCGGATGTCGTCCCTCAACGATCTTCATCTTTCCTCGAACACTGTCCAAGGGACGCTACTCGATATTGCTGACACTCGGGCAGGCTTTTCACCTTCCCATCTCGCACATCGGACAATCTCCGATGACATATCACTCTCCCTATGTGCCCCTGGTGTGGATACGTCGAGCTAAAGCATACAGTCAGTCAGGACATGGTATCGCACGCTCAGCAGAGTGCCTTCGCTCGTCCGTTTCCTCTCCGGTCGCCTCGTATCATGCACCATCAAGCATACTCAGGAGCATCACTGTCGCGCGTCTAGTCATACACGTCCACGACAGCTGGCTCGAAGGATACTCAGCTGCGAACCGCTTGTTGGACTGGGTGCGTGCTTGACAAATTCGCGCGTCACAATGATCTGTCTTACTTACGCACGGGGTCTTCGTCCACAGGATCTGATCGGTATCATGCGTCCCATCATCGGGACGAGACGTCCGCTGGTACATTGGACTGGTGCTCTGGCACGAGCAGCACTTTCGCCTCTCACCAAGCTTCCGGAAAGCCTCCTTCCGTCCATATACTCCCGGATCGCCCGAGGCAGCCGTCTGCGCATGGCGCTGGATATGCGTCACACCTTATATGCGCACCGGTTCCCCCTCTCCTGCCCCTGGTATATCGCGCAGTGCGCGGTTGATCGAGCGGCCTGCCCTGCGACCTCTTCCGGACCTTGCTGGTCATCCTACCTGGCTGTCTATCACGTATTCTCACATGTTCTCCGCACTGGTCCCGTCATCGCGACCTGCTGTGCGCTCTTCCGATCTCTCTTCCGAGTGTTGCCTCTATTTCTCTCCTGTCTCGGTGCGCGGCACCTCCAAGGCACGCTCGCTGCACAGTCAGTTGCCGTGTCCATGGTTCACTTCATCCGCTCCTTCCTCCTCGGAAGCTGCGACAACTCTGCATATATGCACCATTTTGGCCCGCGGTAGGACACGTTTGTACACATGAGGTGGTGACCATGATACGTGGTCTCCCCTCATTTTCTCTCGCCCGTATCCTGCCTGCCACGGCCTGGAAGCTCCTTCAGCGGTAGACCTCGCCACTACATAGTATCTCTGTGGGTCTCCGCGTTCACTATAACAATCTGGCACCATGAGTACGGTGCATACGTCTGAAGGTTCAAGGAGAAGCTCCTTGTACGGCAACAGTTTGGCTCGGCGCAGATCGGAAGCTTGTCCCACTTGTTTATGTTCAAGTCCCAGAGGGCGCAATTGTTGCAAGCACGGATAGCCGCCTGCTTGCGGGGATCTTCTGCGGAGCGCTGCCTCCTCCGCTCAACATCGCGACCAGCCTCCTCCCTCCTGCCCTTTCGCATACACTCCTCCGTCTCCGCCTCGACAAACGCAGCGCCCTATGTGGCGGCTGTTCTTCCATCCCCTGCTGCGCTTCCTGCACTCGCTCTGCATCGCACAGCTGGATGGTCGCGTGTACCCTCGCGTCTGGCCTCGCGGTATCTCCGTGGTAAGCACTATCCATGGCCGCTTCTCCGCACCGGGACGTTCCTCTTGGAGCAAGCGTTTCGCATCGCGCTGGAGTAGAGGCAAGACGAGGACGCCGAGAACGCCGTCGCACGACGACGAAGCAGCCATAACACTTTGGCACCACGGTCCCCTTGAATGGACGCAGTTCATGTCGGTACAGGCCGGCCTCCTTCAGCAAAGCGTTCAGTCTGTTTTGGCCGTATGCGACCTTGCAGACGACGTTCCACTTGGCATGGGGAGGGGATAGCTCCGAGGCGGGTGAGTCGACATCGCGGTCTGGGACATTGACGTCTCCGACCAGTCGCAGACTCGCGTGGAAGACTTCGAGGTTGCCATCCGAGCTCTCGACGATTGACTCTGTGATGTGGGCCACGCATGGTCTTTCAGCGGCCAGTGTGAGGTCTATGGAGCGAAGGGCGCTGTATTGCAAAGGTACATCGCTCGGCGTTTGTGGCCAGTCTATAGAGGCGGGACATCCTGGTGTCCGAAGCGAGAGTCCTGACAGTGTTGCAAGCCAGAGAGCGTCTTGAGACAGATTGTGTCCCTACATTAGCGGGGACAGAGACAGATCGTAGTCTACACGGGGGTGAGGGGCGAAGACCATAAACGCGAGCAAAGCGCGAGGCTGGCTAGCTGGCGAATAAGATTGCCGACCAGGAAATGAACTCAGGCGCCTGCTCTGGATCCTTCGCCCGCACCACGACGAACCCGAGACGCACTTACCACCTCATCCCGTTGGTTTGCGGTTCGTTCGCGCCTTGAAGGCCTTGAGAGGATGTCTCAGGAACAGCCCCCTTCGTCCGTGTTGCGTGAATCGCTCGCGTTCCCCGCTCTCGTCGGACTTGCAGACGTACAGCGAGGAGATCTGGGGTACGAATCTGAGGTCGGCCTGGATGCGCACATCATCTTCACCAGCCAGGACAGCACCACCACCGCGGAAGAAGGTGAAAGTCGCGCCCGCATATACGTAGCGAAAGAGGTCCGCCTCCTGGACGACTGTGTAGACAACAAGGTCTGGAAGGCGACGACCACTTGCTCGACCGATCTCGCATTCCGCCCGCTCGAGGTCGTTTGCAAAATCGCCCGAGGACGCAAGGCGATGGCGAGGATCAGGCGCGAGGCCTCAATTTGAAGAGGAAGGCTCGCCGAGCTTTCGAGTGCAAGGAAGGGAGTCCCTAGCTATCACGGCCTCTTCGAACGAGCGGACACCGCAGCTGTGCTGGTGTTCGGCTACGCTGGGAAGCGACTCAACAAATTTCCGCTATGGGCCTATCCCTCCTGGTGCAGGCATGTACAGGGCTCCCCATGTGTAATCACGCTCCGGTGCTCACGCGTCATTCAGGATGTTGGTCGCAGAAGCTCTTTTCGACATGCATCGAGCTGGTCTTGAGCTTAACGGCTTCTCGGATGAGAGTGTTGTCATAGACCGCTCCCACGGAGACCCGTCAATCCCCTTCGTGCCAACCATAGTCGGGTTCACTTGTGCAACTGAGCACGAATATCCGGCTGCGGAGATGCTGCCCGCGCTCAACTCGGATGATCCTGGTTATGGGCATCCATGCACCGAACTTTATGAGGGGTATGCCCTGAGCGCAGTATACACGCCGAGTGAGTGCACCGGTTGTTCATCTGTCGTGCGAAGAGCTAAGCAGAAGGACGCTCTACCGCAGCTCACCTACCCTGGTTGAGAACGGAAACGGGGATTCCCATTGCGCTGCTGAACACTTTGGATATCCAGAAAATGATGGACGAAGCCGAGTTTTCTCCGAACATGAATGACGAACAGATGGAGTGGCAGGTGTACAACGTCCTGCAAGCCTTCCATGACCTAGTAAAGGCACGAGAAGACGCAGAGAGGAATCCAATTACTCTCGAAGATCCCGACGTCGACGGGTGAGGACGTACTTTCCGGACGCGAGGATGGTCGCTGCCTGTCGACTACGCGATGGGCATAAAGGAAGATGAGGAGAGGGAGGAACAGTTCGTCAGATACGGTGCGACGTGTATAAATGTTGCGCGTGCAAGAGGATGCGCTGAGCGGTCCGAGAGTGCATGGTCAGGCAGAGGCTAGTCGATAGCTTGAGCATACGAGACGCTGCTGGCTATCTCGGATCAAACGTACCAGCGTTGACCATCTCCCCACGAATGCGTGCTCGACGACAGCGGTCAAAGCTAAGGAAGAGGATGCCAGCGTGAGTATCACATACATCTGCGACGCACGAGTCCGGAAAGTACGCACCCGGCCCAACCTGTTCACGGTTATATACTTCGGCAGCCTGTCTTGGACATATTTAGGGGCAGCGCAATAGTAATATGATCGGCGCGTTCTTCGACGAGCAGGGTAAGTGGCGGCCAGAGACCAAGTCAATGAGCCGCCTGCAGCGCAATATCACTGACTCCGGTAATGTTCGTCCGCGAGATCTAGACGTGAAGGAGTCAGCCCAAGCATTAGCTCTATGCCGTAATGCCACTCAGAAGTTCCCTATGCGCGCGGGGGAAGGTACAGCGCGAGCGTCGTGAAGGTGGTACCTCCCCATCTTGCGGAGTACATTCCTTAACAGAAACGGGCACCCGACGGAAACTCAGTACTTACCAAGGCTCATCTCGGGTTCACAGCGCGGTGTCACTATGTTTCTCGGACGAAGAACGCGCGCGATCGTTCAATTACTTCGTCCACCGAAGGGCACTAGCAACCAAGAAACCTGGTCCACCGTGTGTCGACCCATCAGTACCAATAATCCTTACCCATGCAGATTCGTTACTCACAAACACCCACTCCAGCCATAATCCTCTTCCCCACGACCGAGCCCGGTGCATGTGCGCGAGACTGGTTCAGCGCATAGATCCCGACACCTCCGAGTGCGCCTGTCCCGATAACACGACATGCTAAGCAGTCTTGCGGCCTTGTAGAGAGCGCATCTTGCTGCTCGAATAGTCTTGCGCTTGGCTCCTCTCGCGACGAGGACATGTACAGACTCAGCTGGAGGAAGAGACTCGGGATGGTGGGGGTAGGAAGACAAGCCGCGACCACCGCCGCTTCGGCAGTCGGGACGCGTACGCTCGGCACCGCCCGAGCGCGAGGGTTCGACTCTCCGTTAGTAAGTATTTGTGAGGGAACTCATATGCCTGGCTGCCCAGGAAGGTACATGAATGTGAGGAAGGCGAGCATGTGTGTGACTCACGCGGGTAGTAGAGTGTCATGTAACCTCGGACTCATCGCAGGTCTGAGCGACAATGCACAACAGGGGCTCCGGTGGGTGGGTCAACCTGAGGAAAGAGCCGTCCATTCAACTCGTGCCTAGTCGGCGTCGAATTCAATAGGTACAGGATCCGCGTCCATAGCCATTCTTTTCTCTCGCTCCTCCGCAAGCTCTTCGATGGTTTTCTGAGCGCACTCCCTTGCGAGGCTCTCCTTGACTAGAATGGGTAGATACGCATGTTGCAAAATCGAGTCGACTGAAGTTGCGTGCTGTACCGGGATGAGGCTGCCAAAGAAATGCGCATACCCTATGACAAACGCATGAGCGGCATGAACACAAGGCAGGAGCAGCAGTGAGATGAGACGTACTCGGAACCCATATATCAGCAGTCCTACAGACTGCGTATAGTTCGTCGCACAGGAAGTCGCGATTGTGAGGAGCTAGACCATACGGAACAATAGTGTCGAGCTGCAGCTTGCACGTGTGGTCGCAAGCCATGCCGAAGTCCAGAACCATAACGTATGGGTAGCCCTTCTTGTCCTTGGAGACGACAATGTGACGCTCGGCGAAGTCGTTGTGCTCTACACCGGCTTTGTGTATTGCTAGCAGAGCATTCACGGCTTGGTACCTAGAAAGATGGCATCATAAGTAACGAAAGCGCAGCTCATAATGGAGTGGGCTACCTGACTGTGAGCGCATAGTACTGCAACTCGTAGGTCAGCGGCACGCCGCAGTACTGCAGGACCAAAACTCCCATGTGGCCCTCGTCGGTGTCGCCGATGTAGCACCCGTACATCAAAGGAACGATGGTGCCCTGAAGGCTGAGCAGCTTGGTGTGGTACACATCAGCCTCCTTCCGGAGCGCTTCTATCTGCCGCTCTCTATATGCAACTTTGCAGACCACGTCCCGCTTCTTCGCAGTCAGGCGGCCGTTCACCACCATGCGCAGTTCAGCCCGGAAGACTTGACTGTTTCCGTCTTCACCGGCGGTAATGAGCATCTGCAAAAGAGCGGTGACAGGAACGGTGACTTGTCGGTCGGGAATGTACGCCTCCAGACGATAACATGCGTCGTCCGGGGACGATCTCGATTCGGGCACCGACTCGGACTGAGAGTCCGAAACAGAGTTGGAGGCCGGAGAACTTGAAGAGTCCGAATCCGAGTCAGAGGCCTCCACAAAGTAGATAGGCCAAAGAAGTTCAGACATGAGGGATATGTGCAGGTAGAAGTAGTGAGTGTAAGACCGGAAAGGTGTGCCGCACAGACGGTGCTGTTGAATGTCGTGGCTGGCGACGAGGGTTCAGGCGCTCAGAAGTTGGGCCGAAGTGACTTTGTGACGTGATGTCTCGCGTTTGTCACTGTGACGTTTCGCGTTTTTCGCGCTTCCATCGCGACCACGACCACTAGCGATGTCCTGACGCGCTGAATTCCCTCTACTTCGACTAGATGTCTGATGAGCAGACACATATGCGGCGCTTTAGTATACTCTATGGAGATG
This sequence comes from Cerioporus squamosus, assembly GCA_022592435.1. Taxonomy (NCBI): domain Eukaryota; kingdom Fungi; phylum Basidiomycota; class Agaricomycetes; order Polyporales; family Polyporaceae; genus Cerioporus; species Cerioporus squamosus. The sequence continues at coordinate 7,785 of JABYQS010000221.1, read as the reverse complement.
GACCATCGCGACAATCAATCCAAGAACGCCCAGTAGGCTACTACTACTCGCAACCTCGCGATGGGAGCCCCGCAAACAAACTCAAACGACAGTACGTTGCTCATATGTAGTGCCGTATGTTCTGATGAGGATCGTAAGACTAACAGGAATTAAGTGCTATGCTACTCAAGCTATGAAGCGGGGCGTAGGGTGGAAGCATGAATGGTGACAGTCCAATGCGGTGCGTTCTATAGTCTGCTAATGGCGTCAGACGTCCTGCAGCAGTCCAGGTGATGTTGATCAACTGAACACGGATTATTCATGCTCAATGAATGACTTCTGAGATACAAGCATGTGGGAAATCCCATCGCAGGCGCACCAGAAGCATGCTGCGGTAGCTCACGGTCTCTGCAGCTCGAGCCCACCTTCATCCACTTATAAGGAACCCATCCCCATCCACCTCGGACAGACCTCTACTCTGTGCATAGCCCTCGCCCGCCCATGGCGAACTCTACACTGACCGAGTCTCTCCCCTATCGCGACGCATCCGTCGGCGATCTCATCATCCGCACCTCCGACGACGTCGAGTTCCACGTCCATCACAGGCGCGTCGCGGACGTGTGCCCCATCTTTGCAGACATGGCGACTCTCCCAGACCATCCTTCCGATACAGGAGAGAGGGAGAAGGCGGTAGTCCAGGTGTCGGAGACGAGCAAGGTCTGGGAGAAGCTGCTCCCGATCTGCCACCTCGCGGAGGAGCCGCCGCTTTCTCTCGGGGACATCCAGAACCTCCTCGAAGCAGGGAGGAAGTACGGTATGACCGGAGTGGCGAGCAGAATGAGGACAGCACTCCTTCACCCAGACTTCCTCGAGAAGAAGCCGTACGCCGTGTATGCGCTCGCGTGCGCTGGAGGCTTCGAGGACGTGGCGCTGCTCGCTGCTCAGCGCACACTGCGTTTCCCCATCTATCCCCAAGACTCCCCCGAGTTCGCAAGCATCACAGGTCGGGCGTTGTACCGTCTGTTTGACTATCGCCAGCGCTGCGGTATTGCGGCCAGCGCCGTTGTCGCCTCCGAGACGACCTCCGGCGGTATCTTCTACTGCCCACCATCGATCACCTACCCAGAAATATGCAAAGCTCAAACTTGCGGGCGCAACGGCTCCAGATGTGCAACACCCTCTACCGCCGCCTACTTTCTGGGATCCGGGTTTGATTATGATGTGCTGCCCGCGTGGATCACATACTTGAAGCTGCTCCGACAACAGTTGGAATCCCGGCCTGACGGTAGTCTCGCCGAAAGTCCGGATCTCATGCAGGCGGTATCAGACTATATGAGCGCCTGTGCCACATGTCAGAACGCGTTCTATCATAACGCTGCGGCGTTCGTCAGGAAGATCAAAACAAAGGTGGAGGATGCCATTCAGCAGGTGTGTATACAGTCTTCATGTATCGACTGTCTGATAAATATTCAATACACTCAAGGTTGACCTGGTGCTCGAGAAGTAAAGATCATGGTCAGACCAAGGGCGGTCGTCAGTGCAGGTATGCACCGGGATCATTGACGCTTATGCTAGAATGCGACCTGACATGCGTGGTTCGTATTTTAGAGAAGAACTCGGAGGAAGTGTAATATATGTAGAAGAAGGTTATGACAACGCGTTCGCAAATATGCAGCAGCTACACACGCAACTCCCTGTTCGTCTTCTCTTGATCCAGCTGAGTACTTCCTGATCGCCACCTTCGTGCTCCGAAGCATGCGCACAACTCACTGCGAGAACCACCGAACTCCCTGTTCTTCACAGAACATGCGACCGCGACGAAGCAGATCGACGTGCGGCTTCTTCTCCGCTTCAGGTGCTCGTAAGCAAGTAAGGGTAGAAGGTGTACGAGCATGAAGCTGGGTTCGTTTACCGGAAGCGTGTCCACCAAAAGCTCAAGCTCACTCGTAGAGGCAGAGAGCTCATCAAACCGTGCGGCTGTACTACGAGCCCTTGAGGAAGTACGCGGCGAGTCCCGCGTCGCCGTTGAGGCTCCATGAGCGTGATGACGTGGGGTGGCCATGGGTCCGCTTCCTAACAAGACCCGGTACAGGAGGCCTACTCAGCTGTGGCCTAGACAACGACGATGTGGCCCGCTCGCCCAGAGAGCATTGTCTATGGTGCGTAAAGGGCATTCCTGTGAGCGCACAATCCCAGTGGCTCATAGCCAAATGGAACAAACAGAAGTGGCGGAATGTATAAAAGAATGCGAGTACACGATGCGGGGTAGCTTCACGATCTCTGGGGCTCGAGCGCAACCGTATCATCCACTGCAACACATCGCCACCCAGTCGACCATATCACCCCCTCGCATAGCCTGTGACTCGGCCTCTAACCATGGCGAACACTCAGGGATCCTCCTCCTCCTCCTCCCCCAAGCATCTCCCTTACCGCGACCCTTCTATCGGAAATCTGATCATCCGCACTTCCGACGGCATCGACTTCCACCTCCATCACAGGCGCATCGCAGATGTGTGCCCCATCTTTGCAGACATGGCGACCCTCCCGGACCGTCTCGTCGATGCCTCTTCCAGTGCAGGAGACAAAGAGAAAGCGGTGGTGCAGGTATCGGAGACGAGCAAGGTCTGGGAGAAGCTGCTCCCCATTTGCCACCTGACAGAGGAGCCGCCACTGTCTCTCGAGGACATCCAATGCCTTCTCGAAGCAGCGCGCAAGTACGACATGGTCGGGGTGGCGAGCAGGATGAGAACAGCGCTCCTCCACCCGGACTTCCTCGAGAAGAAGCCATATGCCGTGTACGCGCTCGCGTGCGCCGGGGGCTTCGAGGATGTGGCGCAGCGGGCTGCCAGGCGTACCCTGCGCTATTCCATTTACCCCGAAGACTGCCCCGAGTACACCAGCATCACGGGACGCGCGTTCTTCCGCTTGTTCGAGTACCGTCAGGAGTGCGGTCTTGCAGCTTCATCGGCGGTCTTGTCTTCGCCTCACGAACCTCAGTGATGTGGGCGACACAGGACGTCACGGCCCATATGAGTCCATGCAGCCTCACCGGGTGCAAGCTCCCGATGGGATACGTGCAGCTAGGTGGTCGGGAACTATTCATCGCATTGCCATGGATGGACTACTTGAAGAAGGTGGCTGAAGAGGTCAAGATCTCGCCGGACGGTGGTGTCGCGGAGCGACCCAAGATACTCTCAGTCGTTTCTGAGGTCGTGAAGCAGTGCCCGGGCTGCCAAGCCACTTTCTATGACGACGCCACCAATCTTGCTAGGATCCTCAGAACAATCATTGAGTTCGCGGTCGATGAGGTGTGTGTATCGCGGCCTTGTGCAGTCGGCTTTTGCGAGAGCGCTGATCGGATTTCTATAGGTTCATATTGCTTTTGAGCAGTAGTTACTGGACAACGGTTCGATGGTGGTGAACATCGTCATGTACGGTAATTCGGAGTGTGTATTCTTCACCAAGCATATCGGGAAGGAGTTTCGCGACGGCGTTATCTCATCTTCTCCACCTTCGCGCTCCGATGCATACGAACCTCCAGCTCCGGAAACCACCGAATGCCTTCTTTTGCGCAGAATCTTCTCCTGACAGCGACGATGTACGTAGCCTCGTACGGCGGCGTCTCCGCTTGACGTCGTGCGTCGAAAGTATCGTTCGTGTTTCCGGCAGCCTGACGTCCGGACTGTGTGAGAGAGCCGCAAGCGAGACAGAGATGGTGATTGTACGAGTACTTACCCGCCTGTTCACGTTGGTGTGGTGCCGGTGTTGCTCGTGAGCAAGCAATGTCAGGAGGTGTGCGAACGTGAAGTCGGGCCCGTTCGTGGGGACCTTCCTCACGATTACTGGGTCTCGGTATCGGAACTGAATGAGACAGTGGGTGATTGTGAGCGAGTCATGCTCGAGCTCGACATCTGAAAACAAAGAGCTCACCGAACCGCGCTGGTACACTACCAGACCATGACGGAAGTAGGTATCGAGCACGGTGCCGGCATGGTCGACTCCTTCAGCGATATAGACGTTCGCAGCTGGCCTGTAGCGCGGGGTGACATCCGTTGGGCCGTCGAACGAGCACATATCCAGCGGAAGTCCGAGGGAGCCGTTGCAGTAGACGGGGATGCTAAAGTCGGTGTCGGTCTCCTCGGGAAGCGGGAAACGGTAAGCATCGTAGATGACGCCACTTGCGGTGCTCTTGACCGAATGCTGCACGCCAATGACTGACTTCCATGTCACCTCCTCGGAGCTAGGTGATGTGTAGGCGGGTGGTTGGCGCAGGGTGGTTGAAGGCATGTCGGGACTTCGTGGTAAGCTGACAAAGAGGCAAGGTGGTTGCAACTTCAGTACAGCACCGTGTTTGGCGGACAATGGGTTTTGTACTACCTGGCATCCAAATTCCGATCTCAGCGAAGCCCTTTGGCACATATTTCCATCAAGTGGTGAGAACCGGTTCGTGATGAGACCACCACTGCGCCCGTCATCCAAGTTGTCGGCCATGCACCGTCGCTCTTTCGGACGGAGTCGAGTTGACCTGCGGAGAAGTGTCATTGACAGTGAGGCGTCATAGGGCGTCATACCAGGTCATACCTCATTGTGCAATCCGTGATTCTTTCATTCCAACGTTGGATGATACGCGGCCTCCCGGTCACTCTGAGCGTGGTCTCCTACCCCGGCGGTTCATTGAGAATGCGGTGTCTGCGACTTCACATCGAGTAGCCTGAGTAGTATACGCTTACCAGGTCGGACAGCCGCGGTCGACTCAGGGAAGGTGGAAAGCGAGGCCAAGCTGTGATCTGTTCGAGAGAGAAACCAGAAAGAAGTAGTACGGCCGGCGGCCGCTGTGTACAAAAACTACCAATCTTTAAACGATGATGAGAGTGGGATTCGAACCCACGCCCATGAGGACCAGATCCTTAGTCTGGCGCCTTAGACCGCTCGGCCATCTCACCATAGATTATGAGCAGTTTGATGCAATTCTAAGTCTGCGCGGTTGCACGCGCAGTAACTCGAGTCGGAGTCTGACAGTACTGACTTCGTTCAGGCTCCTGCCCACCCCTTCGCTTCGGGTTGAGGCAGAATCTCTGAGGCAGGGGCAAGGTGGAATCTCTGTAGCGGGGAGAAGCGCTCACATCTCTCATAGCGCTGGGTCACGTGTAAAGTGTGTTCTTGGCCGGTCTGGACTCTGGGGGTCCGCTGGCGGCTGGATTGGGGATTCTCGGAGATCACCGAAGCAATCGGGGGCTAAGCCAGCGCCTGGAAGCGCGCGGTCTCGTGATGTTGAATCCGCGTCGCGTCGCGACGTGCTGCTTGCTTTCTCCCGCCAACTTGAACTTCCCGACCCCGGCCTGGTGGTTTAGTGCTTGAAGACAATTAATCTTGCTTATGTGTACGAAAACGTGGTTCACTCTCATGCATTCAAGCGATGTTGACATCATTTTTTCGCAGGGCCGATATGGTAACAAACGCGCTAAAGGAAACAAAGCTATCGGTGGCTCTTTGTCGCCTGAGTCCACCAAGCTCACCCTCAAAGGCTCGGCTACGATCCATCTCTCCAATTGCGACGACATCCAGCAAACCGAGGTCGAAGATCCTCGCCGCACTTGACGCAGAGATACCCAACTGGCTGGCTGGACCAGCTCCGCAAGTCGTCACGAAGTCGTCAGGGTCGACCAAGAACCCGTTTGGGACTGCGTACACGTACGTTGAGTTTATCTAGTGCACACAAAAGGTGCCAGCTTTGCCTTCGGGCCTTGACTCGCGAGCTTTGACGCAAGTCGCGGACGCTTTACTCAAAACTCGAGTAGTACAAAATAGTGCAACTGGCCCAGTCATGGTCAGGTTGCAACTCCTTTCTACTCAGCCACTGCACATACTCTCTATGTTTGGCTTGCCCAGGGCTATGTTTGCTATCGCACGGGAGACACGTCTTGCTCCTGGACGACTTTCACGTCGCTCTGTGCACATCACTCACCACGTCTGCAGGAGCCACATCCCTTTTGCTATGGGTTCCGTCGCCTCTTCACCGGACGTCGGCCCCCACGCCGCTGTTGGGACCTCAGGAGCTGCCGCCAGCAAACCCGCCTCGAAGGGCAAAGCCAAAGCCACTGCTCCTCTTCCCATCCAGCGAACAACTAGCGACACTGAGAACCAGCCCGAAGCGGCTGTACCCGCAACCTCCGGCAATGCGAGCAGCTCCGTGGCTCCCGCTCCGTCGGAGAAGGAGACGCTTCCCCTGTACTCGTACAAGCAGTTTCCTCCTACTCCGGCCGTCGTGTACACCCGCCACGAGGAAGAAGCGAACGAGCTTGTGCAATGCCTCAAGGGGCCACTTGGTTTCGATCTCGAGTGGCCCGTCACCTTCCGCCGTGGCCAGGCGCCGAAGGAGTGGCGTACGGCTCTGGTCCAGATATGCGACTCTCGCATGATTATCCTAATCCAAGTCAGCGCGATGAGCAGTACGTCTGAGGCATTGCTGGGTTTCTTCTAGAGCGCTAACAGGCTTCGAGCAGAATTTCCGCAGAAAGTCAAGGTAATGGTCGGTGCTCGCCGCAGGATAACCATGTCTGACACTATCGCACACAGGAGGTCATAGAGAACAAGGATATCATAAAGCTTGGCGCCAACATCCGCAGTGAGCCTCTTGCAGCTCATGCACCATCGTTCACTCACCTCCGCACCATGCAGACGACGGTCAGAAACTCTTCCGAGACTTTGGCCTTCTCCCAGCCGGGCTCGTCGAGCTCGGCGGACTCGCGCGGCAAGCGGACCCCACGTTCTCGCAGTCCTTCAACCGCTCCAACGTCGCGCTCGCCAAGGTCGTCGAGCGATACACCGGCAAGACGCTCGACAAGGGCAAGGTCCGCACGAGCGACTGGAAAGCAAAGCTGTCCCAGCAGCAGATCACGTACGCGGCAAACGACGCGCATTGTGCGTTAATGGTCTATAGTACCTTGATGGCCATGGCGAAGGAGAATGGGACCGAGATTACGTGGGAGGACTGCTCGACCGACCTGCGGAGGGTCTACCAGGAGAAGAGGGCTGCTACCATTGCTGCCGCTATGGCGGCAGCGACTACCGCTGTTCCTCAAGCCGCTGCGACTAGCGACGTCGTTGTGACAGACAACGCTGCGGAAATTCAGGCTGAACCACGCGCTCCGGCAACACTCCGCCGCACCGCGTCAACCTCGTCCACCCCGCCCACACAGGCAGGTCCATCGGCGCCCCGAGGAAATGTGTACTCCCGCCCGCTCGTTTACACGGGCGAGTTGGAGCCGGCTGGCCCGACCACCACCAGCCAAGGCAGCACAAGTCGCCCTGGCCCAAGCGCGAGTACGACGCAAGGAGCGATCGGGAGCGGGCCACCGCGTCCACAGCACCTGCGCGCGTACAACATGTGGCACCACCGCGAGATGCCTCTGAGCGAGATCTGTGCGGCGTTGAGGAGCAGGAGAACCCCTCGCGGAGAGCACGGTTATGTGAGTGTTCACCCTTGGGTATGTTGTGATTGCTCGATGGTGCTGACGGCGAGTCGTGCGGCTGGCAGCTCCTACGTGTGCGGGCTCTGCAGGCGGACTCGGGTTTGCCGTACGATATGGAGCGGCTGAAGGTTTTTGTGCAGCTCGAGCGGGGTCGTGGGTGCGTCATCGGGATTGGATACTTAGGCAGGATGGCTACAAGAAGTAGAGTCGGACTCGTACGTTCTTGGTTGGGCGGCGGAAGGTGCGCTGCTCGGGGTGCCTTCGTATATGTACGGATATGTATCGCTGATAGTATGCTTGTATATGTTTGGATACGATGTTTCAAGGCGTGCCT
>JABYQS010000220.1:0-53424 GCA_022592435.1 Cerioporus squamosus | reverse complement strand
CTGCGCACGGCCGCGAGTCGTCCGGGGTGGCCCGGGGGACGCCGAAGCGAGCGTGAGTGCTTGATGCGCTGCCCGTCTGGCTATAACCCTAATTATAAGTACTTGTCGACATCGTCCTCTCTCGTCCCATCGCCATCGCCCCGACGGCATCCTCGACCACACACAGAGCCTCTTCTACCCACCAGACGCACGCATGGCCCCCGCGACCGTTCCCTGTCAGGTACGAGCCATCGTCCCCGCTTACCCTCGCCGGGCGGCTGATAATCTCTCCTCCGCACCACCCCGCACCACAGTACCGCACAGGCAAGACCCTTGGCAGCGGGACGTATGCCATCGTCAAGGAGGCCGTACCATCAAGACCGGCAAGTACTATGCCTGCAAGGTCATCAACAAGAAGCTTATGGAGGGCGGGAGTACATGGTGAGTCTGCCCCTGAGTCCAGTCCCGAGTCCCTTTGTTCGCCCTCGGAATGCGACATCCTATCGCGGACCATGAAGGCGGCGGCGTGTGCCAGTCCTGCCAGGGATTGCGCTCAGCTCCATGCTACAATGGTCACCCCGAGGATACTCAGCGGCTGAGACTCGCTCTCAAGCGCTCCCAAAGCCCTCGCGATCGCAACCATCTGTCCACGCGAAACGACGCGCGAGTGCTAACGCGTTGCTTCTCGCAGGTGCGCAACGAGATTGCGGTTCTGAAGAAGGTATCGAAGGGCCACCGGAACATCGTCACGCTGCACGACTACTTCGAGGTGCGTCGTACATGTCGACAGAGCGCGCTCGATGCTGAGTGCGCGCTTCCAGACGGCACACAACCTCTATCTCTGCTTCGACCTCTGCACGGGCGGCGAGCTGTTTGACCGGATATGCGCCAAGGGCAATTACTACGAGGAGTGCGTACTTCGCTTCCTGGGATCCCTATATGCTCACCCGTTTCTTTCAGGGATGCGGCTGAGCTGGTGCGCACCATCATGGGCGCAGTCAAGTACATCCACGAGTGCGGCATCGTGCACCGCGGTGAGTGTCTCGGCGGGCGACGTGCATGCGGCTCCCTGACATGCCGGACAGATCTCAAGCCGGAGAACCTGCTGTTCCGGACGAAGGACGAGGACGCGGACGTCATGATCGCGGACTTTGGTCTCTCGCGGGTCATGGACGACGAGAAGTTCCACCTGTTGACTGAGATCTGCGGAACGCGCCGCGTACGTTCCCGAGTTGTCTGCGTGTGCTGACACTGACGCCTCCGCAGTACATGGCACCCGAGATCTTCAAGAAGAGTGGGTGCCGTCACTCAGAGTGTCGTGCGATGCTAACCATCTGCGCAGCCGGACATGGAAAGCCTGTCGACGTGTGGGCGATGGGTGTCATCACGTACTTCCTGCTTTGTGGTACACCGCCTCCCTCTCCTGCGCATCCATCTTCTAACATGTCACACAGGATACACGCCGTTCGACCGGGACACGCAGCAGCAGGAGATGGAGGCCATCATCGCGGGCGACTACCGCTTCGAGCCTGGTGCGTCCCTCCCCCATGCGTGTTAGCGCTCGCCACTCACGCTTGCGCAGAGGAGTACTGGGCGGGCGTGTCGGAGACGGCGCGCGACTTTGTGAAGGAGTGCCTGACCATCGACCCGACGTCGCGCCCCACGGCTGCGGAGGCGCTGCAGCACCCGTGGCTCGCGTCGGACAAGCCGCACTTTGTGCCCGACCCCGAGAGCCCGAGCGGCCGCCCGACGGACTGCTGCCGAACATCCAGAAGGCGTTCGACGCGAAGAAGACCTGTACGTCCGGTCGTCCCGTGCACGACTGATGCTCGCTGACTGCATATCGCGCGTCGCAGTCCGCAAGGCGGTGTTCTCGATGATCGCGACGAAGCGGCTGTCGACGCTGGCCGGGTTCTCGCCGAACGCGCAGGCGCTCGGCGCGGACATCCAGCAGTTCAAGGAGGAGTCGGAGAAGGAGCAGGTCGACGAGGTGCGTGTCCTCCCCTCTGCTGCGGGAGTACGACGACGGGGACGAGGGCTCACACGCGCATGGGGACAGGACCGGAACGTGATGCACTACGGCGGGAACTCGGAGGACTCGAAGGACTCGGACGAGCTGAAGAAGGAGGACGACGTGTCCAGTCCGAGGCCGAGGGCCACATCCCGCTCGTCCACAGCTCGAAAAGATGTCGATGTGAGCCCGTGCGCCCGTGCGCCTCTCGTGCCAGTGCCCAAGCCCGCTGGTGCTCAGTGATGGCCTACGCGTGGTGCGAGGTAGAAGGGTCGATTTCGAGGACACCCGCGGCGTACCGAGCGTTTTGGATGCGGCTCGGCGGCCTTGCGGATCGGATCCACGGCGACGATTGGCATATATATGTATGAATACCCAGACCCAAGATCGGATGAGAAGTTACGTGCGGCCGCTGCGGCGCTACCCCTACTAGTATGTGCTGTGTTGCTGCTGTGTATATTGGCTACTGGCGCGTGCTCCCCATTTGCATTGTATGATCACTATATAGTATATCTACATCCATTCATGCTATCGCAGCATCGTTATCGCGCTGTGTCTGTCGCGTCCTGCCAACGATCTCGACACCCATTGGTTAGGAAGAGACTCCAACTTTCAAGAAGCCGGAAACACCTCACAATCAGGCGTCCCGAGTGAACGTCGGTGCGTCCCAGGCTGGCCCTTTCGTAGCAGGCTGAGGCGCCACCCGAGACTCGAGAGAACCAGAGGACTTGAGCGAAGGACAGAGCGAATGTTTCCTCCTATGCGGCTGACGGTCTCTAGCCACACACTCAGGTCTTCCGGATTGCAGTCGAGACCGATCCTGCTGGGCAAGCCTCGCAGCGCGGAAGTTTGAACTCGGCATCCGCCTTTCGTTGGGCCCGTTCAGTATGTTATGCAACTCCGCCGGTCCTTCCGGAGAGCGTATGATATAAGGATCAGTCTCCTTCCCCGCCATCCTCCTCCATCCCCGTCCTCCTCCATCCCCACGGTCCTCCTCCATCCCCCGTCCTCCTCCATCCGCCCCAGTCTTACAACCTCCACGATGACCACCATCAATCGCCGCCCCCTCTCGTGGGACCGCAGGGAGCTCGACCACCTGCAAGTCCGCATCAGGGATTACACCGCCCGCAACGCCAGCGGGTTCTTCGAGATGGATGGGCTCCCCGCGCGAACGACGGTCTCGCCTCTCATCGTCGACCACAACCGGGTGGAAACGAACAAGAGAAGGCAGCTGGGGATGTACGAGCGCAACTTCTTCGCCCGACTGCGCGCGGTGCGCGACGCTCCGGAACACGGGCCGTCTTATGAGGAGCTGGCGGAGAACGTCTTGAGGATGGTGGGGTTTGACCGGGGCGACCGGACGGTGCACCGTCGCTTCGCGATGCCGCTGTCGTTTCCGGATGAGCATGTGGTCTTGGTCAGCCCGGACTGGTGCTTCACGACGCTGGACAAGGTCCCGCTTCTGCTTGTGCAGAAGGAGCTGGACGTGGTGCCTTTCACCTTTGCCTACTCTTCGCAGCGGTCGACTCGTTCGGATACTGATACATGTGCGGCAGGAAACCGGGCGACTCGACGAAGCCACGGCCCACTTCGTCGGACAGGCCATCGGCGCATTGCGCTACACAAACGACAATCGTCGCAGGTGTACCAGGAGGAGGAGATCGCGGCGGCGACGTTCGTCGGCCTCTCGATGGTCAAGGGGGCACCCATTTCCACAAGATGCGGGTGACCCGTCAGCTGCTCGACGCCGTACAGGACGGAGTGCCCGTAGACGTCTCCACCATGTCGAACGCTTCATCCCTGCCTCGACGTCTGCCTCGCCTCCTCGAGGCCTGGAGGCCCTATCGTGCCGGCGATACCTCTTCCGGTGTCTCGAGGCCTGCAGGCTACTCGTGGTACGGAGCTCAAGGCGTGGAAGGTGGTGTGACAGATAGACTGTCATGGTCAACGGAAGAAGAAAGAAGAAACAACTCACCTCCTCCTCCTGCCCGGACTGCAGTGATCTCGACGAGGATTCTGACATGGAGGATCCTTGACTTGCAACCGCAACTGCGGGTGTGGAGTCACATGCCGGGAGGCCTGTCGTGTTGAGCAAGCCTCCTGTAGCCGGTGGCACTTGGAGTATCAGGGCATCCGTTTGGACTACGTACTGCATAGTAGACTTCAGAATCGAATTTGAACATACCCGGTCCGTGGTTTCGTAACCCTCGTCGCTGCAATCGTGTGTGCTTCAGCCCTATGCCTGACCGGTCGAATCGCGTACGATCGACTCTGGAGCCTGAGGACCAGAGTAATACTTACGATGGGCAATCCGCGGCGGGACTATCCTTGGACAGAGCGGAGAATTCGATATATTTCCAGTGGCGTGTACATCAATGTAGAAGTGAAACCAAAGTACTGAACGGAGCGAATGACTGGAGCAAGGCTGAAGAAGAGCGGGGCAAGAGGACAGACGAAACTCGGAAGCTGGAAAGTTATGTTCTACGGAAAAAGAGAACAGGGCGATTGGAGGTTGGAGAGCAAGAGACAATGCGGAGAGAATGATGAACATCAACGGTGCAGCAGTAGGAGATGCGATGGATCCATGGCGTGCGGAACACATGCAGTGGTCACGCTGCAGTCTTGCGCTTCTTCGAAGCGGACACTGTCGGATGCACTGGCACCGGGGGATTATCAGGAGTGTACGGATCCTCAAAGGTGAATTGACGGGGCCCATCCTCCCTCGTGTTGCCCTCTGACCCAGTTGGAAGTGCGAGTTCGCGTTCGTGCTTCGAGCCCGAGCCTTTCACCGTAACGCTGCCGAGGGGGGTCAGGGATGGAATCTGATCGTTGAGCTTGACGAGCGTGACATTCTGAGGCTGTCTCCAGAGCTCCTGGTACTCCTCTACAGCCTTGGAGAAGGCGAGTATGAACGCCGTGTGGTCCTTCAGAGGAGACTCACGAGGAGCCCTGACGGCAGTGGTGTGGCTATGCTTGTGTGAGGGATGGTGGGAGCAGTTGATGGATCCACGGCCACACGGCCTCGGTATGGGCCAGGCGGGATGGGAGATGCCAGAGCTTGTCGCCATTGTCGGGTGCTACAGCCACTTCTGCCTTCTTAGGGAGGAGGGTCCCAAAGTCGATCGTGTCGTAATGGCTCTTGCACAGCGCAGTGAGGTCGCCGAGTAGGATATCAAAGGGATGTCCTTCCGGGAACCCCTTCACGACCCGCACACCCTCCAGGACAGCATTGAATTTCTCTACAGGACCTTCCTGTCAAAGGTCGGGCCAACAGCGGCTCGCAGGGGACGCGGGCGAGGGGCCTTGTCGTAGATGTTGAAGAAGTATGATGGGAGCCCGCCCTTGTCGGACAAGTTGTGCGGAAGGTACTTCAGCGCACACCAGTTGAGGACATGCAAGAAAGACTCGAGGTCGTCCGACACAGCATGGACCTTGTTGACATAGCTCTGGATGAGCGCAGACATGAATTGCCACGTTCCCTGCATAAGCCGATAATGGAGTCTTCGAGTCAGCATCTGGAGGTCGGTAGGGGTAGAATGGGGAGCCGCGACATACCGAACGCGAGACCTGAGTCGCACTAGGGTTTCGAGCTGCTCCCGTGTCTTGGCTAGGTCCCAGTCCGCCAGAAGACCGATCCGAACTGCATCGGGATCTGCGGGGTCACGGCAGAGAAGGATGTTGCCCACGCTTATATCCCGATGGCGGATACCGCACTGCTCCCACGCGAACTGGTGGGCTGGAAAGAAGTCAGTAAACTCATGTCAAGAACGAGTCCATCCACAGTACGCACCGCGTAAAGCAGAGTACACCCCCACCGCCAATTCGAACGGGTTTCCGGAAGTCTTCAATGGTGTGGCAGATCTCCTTGAACGCGAGACGGTGCTGGATGCGGGAAGCATAGCGACTCTTTGTGGACAGCTCCTGTGTCAGAGTGCGTTGGGCGATCGGTGCTCTGCCGCGCGAGGTTGCATGGAGGCTCCCCTCCCCGAATCACTCGCCAGAGCCTCAGCACGGCCGCAGTCGTGTCACAGCAGGCGAGAACACGTCGCCGTGGCAAAGGAGCGTTGGGACAAACGGGTCAGGTGCAGGCTGTGCAGCCATTGGTAGCTGCTCCCCATCGCCGTCTCGAGTCTTGGTCCTCTTGGCCTCTTCAACAGCCATGACCGACACCCGTCCCCAGATAGCCTTGTAGTTGTCAGCCTCCGTACGAACGTTAGGTGAGTCCACGCGCCAGGTATCCTTGATGAAGATCGGCTTGTCGAGCGTCATATCGTAGGCAGCGAAGCACCGAGTGCCTCTCCCCACAACAGACGTAGAGGCGAAGCTGGGCGTCCGACACGACAGATGTGCGTCGTCACAGCAGAGACGAGGAGGTGAGAGGAGTGTCGCCGTCAGGCGACCACGTTCCAGTGACTTCGAGATCGTACACCGGCCATCCACGAGTCCCAGCGAACTCCAGCGCGCTCGCGATGTCGGGCTCATTGAGGAACTCTTGTACAATTGACGGAAGTCCTCCGTGTCTTGACCTGCGACGAGATGCGCCGTGGGATCGCGGCCGCGCTGATCCTCTATCGCGTCCATGTTGAAAAGTCGAGGAAGAACTCTCCCATGGTACGAGGTTGGCCGCGGTAGTTGAAAGCAGCGGATACAACCGCGCCGGCGCGGTCGAAGCGGACGAATCGAGCATAGTCGTCTAGAATGAGGAGCATGAACACGGCCTGGCGGTGCTGTTGCCTGAAGACCTCGAGAGCGTACTCGGCTATTCGGTCTCGAGCGAGGACGTGCTTGCCATCGTCAGGCGCGAACTCGGTGTCTCGTCGTGCAGGAAGGGAAACCGGCTCCTCCGCTTTTTTACCTCAATAAGTACTTCTGCCCATACCCACGACATATGACCACGAGTAGTCTTGGGAGGAGGCAGGTTACCAGGCGCATTCACTTCCCGAGGAGAGGCGTCGCTTACACCCGAGCCTTTAGCGATGCAGGTGGCAAAGGACGGAGAGAGTGCAGCACGATGAGTCGTATGGCTCTCTGGATCGTCCAGGGACGAGGTATCGTTCAATGTCTCAGGAGAAGGGCTCCTAGAGGGAGCAGTTTCGTGGTCCTGCCATTGGTAGGCCGCCACTGCCTCCGGGTGCTTTGGGAAGATTACGAAATCCGGACCATCGGCGTTGTAGTCCAAGTAGTCGTCTTCCGTGTCTTGCAGAGGGTCCGTGCAACAAGTCACGTAGGATATACATCCAGAAGCTTCCAAGTAATCGTTACAGCCTTCATTCTATCGCAGACAGTTCGCGTAAGTCTCTCGAGTTGACCAGTTCTGACGCACCACTGCCGGATACATGCTAGGCTCGGGGCCCATATCAGGACTCTCCATGGATTGAAAACCATCGTCTCGGAGGAGGTTTGGTGTTCGGCGTGCAAGCCTTGAACCATTCGGTCACGGGTACTTCAACCCAATCCATCTCTCCGCTCAAGTGGCGGCGCTTGTGACTGGAGGATAGTGCGGCGGCGTAGCCTGAGCACCAGGAGACAACCTCTGGGCCTTCCACTAAGGGTTTTTCTGAGAGCGTTGCGCAAATGCGAAGCTTCAGAATCTATGCACGAGCCAGGGAGGTTGGGGTGACATACCGGTTGCTCCAAGTCCTTATTTATGGTGGGAGGAGAGCTGCAGACGAAACGGGCCCTATTTGCCGGTGGGTGGACAAGCTTACTGCTGCTGCAAGCTGATCGACTTCAGTGGGAGGTCCTCTTGAACTCTCACTGTCCAATGCTGGACAGTACACAGACTGTCCTGGCAGACTGCGAACGAGGAGAGGGAAGAATCTCGAGGATGAACGAGGCGCATCCACAACAGCAACGACAAGCACACCGTCCTAGATCTTCCTAACTTACAGGATCGCAAAACACTCGGAGAGCGAAGCCATCCGGCTGACATGACAGTACGAGCAGGAACGACGTAGCGCACGGACACACCTTGACTTCGGGTTGCAGAGCCCTCACGGCGCGCTTTCCGGTCGCAAGCTCTACGCACTGGGCTTTGCAATCGCTATCCCCGTGCAAGACACAGGAGTGTAATGAGACGTAGTGATGCTCAGATTGCGGGCGCAGTTGTGGTCGTGCTGATGGAAGGAAGGAGAGTGTGTCGACGACCGGGACTCGGAGCGCGCGTCCGCCGTGTCGTCCCAAGTTGGTCCCAAGCAACCTTGCCGTCCCATTAATGCCGTCCGCTTCCACTTGGCTTCCACTTGGCTTCCACAGTGAGCTTCAGCCTGCTCCTCGAAAATGCATGCTGTGACATGCATCCCGGTAGCCGGATGCCATTCTACTTCTTGCTTGACCGCCACTGTCACCGTCATACCCTTCGTTGCCCTCGTTCTCTCGTCGTTACAACATGGATGCCCTCGCACGAGCGGAAACGATCAGGGTACTGCGGTCCGTGGGAGGTGACATCCCGGCCGACACCAAGCTCCCCGACGACGTCCTTGAGAAACGACTCCGCGAGGTCATCAACGTGTCTCAGAACAAGGCGACCTTCTCGCCGCTCGACCTTGGCTCTCTCAAGAAATGGCCTATGGCGGCCCAGGCGAACTGGACACTCGCGCGCGTCCGCTGGTGAAGGCACTTCAGCGGGGCAACATGGATGAAGCACAGAAGCGGATGGGGCTCTTCAGCGGCGCGAACAGCGTGCTCGACGCAGGCGCGACGTCGTCTACCGATTCAGATCCCTCCGTCAATCCGTTTCTCGCACTGCGTGGGTTGTTGGCTGGTATCGGGAGGTCGCTCGACGATGGTGGGACGTGGTGCGTGATTCAGGCTGAAGACGAGAGTAGCTCTGTCGGTATCTACTATCCGGGTACGTGCTGTCTCTGGTCGCCCTCCGCAGTCCTCGCGGACAATCCTGGGATTGCCTAGGTCGTTTCTGTGCTTGAAGTCGACAAGGACGTGCCCGCGATCGTGGTGCTCTATCGTCCGTTCATCCGGTCGACCGCGAAAGACTGCACGCAGTGGATCTTCGAATGCCCCTGCGATCGGCAAAGCGTTCATCCACATCAACAAATCGTTGGTCGAAGTGAAGCTGCTCTTGCTGTATCTCAAGTTGAACGCATCGCTCGTCTTTGCCGACTTCCCGGTTGACAAGAAGCCGAACGAGGCCCGTTTCAAGCCTTCCGTCCTCCTACCCGTCGCGCCACTCGACTTCGACGCGCTCTCCAAGATGGCGCACAACCTTGGGTGCTCCGTGTGCGGGAAGAAGGCCGCCAGTCGATGTGCACAGTGCCAGTCCGTCTGTACTGCGGAGCCGGTGAGTACGCTGCGAAGATCTGCGCACATGCATGAACTCACGATGTGAACGTTCGCAGAATGTCAGCGCGCCGACTGGCCGGAGCACAAGCAGTCGTGCAAGTCGCTCAAGGGCGGGCGCTGGGTCCCGATCACCTTCCAGGCGCAGCTCCCCATCCCTTCGATCCCAGGCCTCGATCCGAAGCAGATGAAGTACATGTCGAACATGAACAAGTTCAGCAGCTTAGCAGCCATGACCCTACGCGTAAAGTCAGCGACTCGGACGCGGCGCCGCCGAACGTCTGGGGCGATCGCGTGTTCATGATCAAGCTGCAGGTCGGGCTGGGCATATATGACGATCTACGACCGGAAGCGCTCCTTCCAAGGCTTCATGCTGAGGAAGGACAACCCCGCGTTCGACGAGTTCTACATGGAGATGCTGGGTCCGCGCGGGGGCTTCGAGGGGATGAAGATGTACCGGTGGGCGAAGCGGACGGGCGATTGGGAGCTGACCGTGTGCTTGGACCGTCAGCCGCAGCTGGACACGAAGTGGTGAAGAGATGTTCGTCGATTCAATTGTATCAATAGGTCTTTCGAGGCAGTGTACGACTTTGCGTGATACTTGATGCTCGCGAAGTACGTCGACGGATCACGTCCTGCCAGAGTCCGCTTCTGTGCCTCCTTGACATATACATGTCCGCGGGGCAACGTGGGCGAAGCTGAGAAGCTTGTCGAGGTAGGAAGAGGTCGATGCAGAGCCGAAATGCGCTAGACTTGCCATGGTCGGAGGCGAGTTGGAGACGATGAGACTGTAGATCACACGGTGAGCATTGGGTGAACTCAATAGTAAGGTACTCATAGGATCGTGCTACGATTACAAGGGACTGTGACACGTCAAGCAAGGCGTGAGCCCTGCCATCAAAGCGACCATATGTAGTGGAAGATATGGCGCGGATGGACGAAGTTGGGGAATGGATGAACTGCCGAACGTGGCAGCGTGGGTTTCGATGCGGACTGGTTCTCGACATCCATCGCGTCCTCATCGACTTTGTCCTCGGGGTCTGACAGCTTCCCGCTCAGTCTGAGCGCGAGAGGACCTTCGCCCGCTTGGACGGCCGAGTGTTGGGGTCGTGATCCTCGGAAGGACGTCGACTAGAACTGGCGCGGCTTCCGGCGGGCGTGCTGGTAGCAGGCGTGCCTTGGAGCGGCTTAAAACGCTTGACCAGCTGTGGCCAACCGGGCTTAAAGTGGAGCCAGCGATTCATAATGGCCAGGAACTGGGCGTGCGTATACAGAGGGGATGTCTTCGGTGTCTTGGGGATAGTAGCTCTCGTCCGAACACGAGTTGCCGGATCGCCAGTCAGGTCGATCGTGACTGCGGTCGTGGACACACTGCTAGGGCGCGGTGCTCCGACGGTCTGTGCAGTCGCCGATATCACGGGAGGAGATGCAGCGGCATCAGGCTGCCCGGGGAGGCGAGGTTTTCTCTTCACGATATTCTGGTTCGTCAGTCGAGTTGTAGAGTTCAGAGTCACTCCGAGGCTCTCGTAGTGCTCCTTGACCAGCTTCATGAGTTCCACGCGCATCATCGCGAACGGATGCCCGGTCAAGGTTACCTCCATAGCGATGTCCTCACCGAGGAGCATCGCCTTATACTTCTCGTAACCCTCCGTGTCGGTCACGTCGAAGTTACGCAGCAGGATGCTCGAGATTGTCGCGTCGTTCAGACAGGTCGGCATGAAGTATCGCACGCTGCTCCAGGTGAGGATGTGCAGGAAGGACTCCAGATCATCTGACAGCTCGTGCCGTTTCTCGACAAAACGTTGGCGTAGTGCAGACATGTACTGCCAGGTTCCCTGACCCGGTGAAAAAGTAACATGAGCAGGAGAGGAGGAGGATAGATATACGGTCATGGACGTACTGCCCGCGTCGGGTTGCTGTCTTCGAGTTGTTGCTCTGTCTTGGCGAGATCCCAGTCACAGAGCAGGCCGACGGTGTCGCCCCTTGAACCCATGATCAGGATGTTGTTGACGCTGATATCCCTGTGAAGGAATCTTCCTCTCCCAGGCGCGTTTATGTGCTATGAATGAGCCATCAGTACGCACAAACTCGCTGGAAAGACTTTCCATACCTTGGAGAGCCCCATATACACCTGAACCCAACTCGTATACATGTTCGAAGTCCGTGAGGCGACGACCGATCTCCTTCATGACAATGCGACTATGCACACGCGGAAGGTTCGGTTCCACGTCGTCCACGAGATCCTGTGTGCGCGTGCGCTGCACAGACTCGCCGTATTTGGATACAACGCTGACATCGCCACCTCCGAGTACAGTCGGAATGTGAGTCTTGCTGACCGATTGCGACTCTTCGCCATCCCACAGTCGATGGTATATCTCCAGCTCCGAATGACGACTCGGCGACTCGGTCCGCCAGCTATCCTTCACGAAGACGGGACGATCGGCGTCCAGGTCCCAGCCTACGAAGCCCCGCGTGCCGCGGCCCATCATAGACAAGCTGGAGAAGAGAGGGCGTCCGACGAGAACGCGATGGGTCTCCACGGGGTCGTCTGGCCGGACTGCTATCCCGTCCGGTGACCAAGGCGATTTAATCGACAAGCAGTAAATGGGCCAGCCCTTCTTTGCAGCCTTCTCGAGCCCGGCGATCGCAACTGGATCGAACTCGGGAAGACGAGTTCGATGAAGACCACGAAATAGCGCCGTGCAAGACTCGCAGGCAGGTTCGGCGGTAGGGTCGTGACCACGAAGCTCCCGAGGGATGGACAAGTCGCTCTGACGCTTGCGGAAGAGCCTGTAGAAGAGATTGCCGAGTTCCGTGGAGCTTGTGAAGTAGTTGAATGCCTCGGAGACTACAGCACCATTCCGATCGAACCTGACTAGTACTGCTGTGGCTCCGGCGATGGCGATTGCGAAGAGAGAGAGCCGGTGTTGGCGACGAAACACCTCCATAGCGCACTCTGCGAGCTCGCCGCGGCTCTGGACCCGTTCTTGGGCCATGGAAAGCTCACCGTCTTCGTCCCAGCAGAAGGGCGACGAGTCGTCAGAGTTCTTGATCTCCATGACAATTTCTGCGAATGCCCAAGCCATGCGTA
Source organism: Cerioporus squamosus (assembly GCA_022592435.1). Lineage (NCBI taxonomy): Eukaryota > Fungi > Basidiomycota > Agaricomycetes > Polyporales > Polyporaceae > Cerioporus > Cerioporus squamosus. The sequence continues at coordinate 41,047 of JABYQS010000220.1, read as the reverse complement.
AGGTGCGTGTCATCTCCTTCTCGGCGTCAGATGTCTTGCCTGATGCAGAAGTTGCTGCTGGCGGGGGCGGGAGTGACTGCGGGTTGGCAACCGCGACCTGTCCAGAAGAAGCGGACGAGGGAAGGGAGTTTGCGTGGCCAGTGGCAGACGCAGGGGCGGTAACAGGACCGAAGACATCCGTAGCATCAGCGGAAGCGGCTTTCTTGCCCTTCGGCTTAAACTCGTACGCATCTCTAGCCGCATGGGTCTTCGGAACGATGACCATATCGGGCTTCAACGGGTTGTAGTCTTCATCACCCGGTGACTCCGGAGCTGATGTATCGGCCTTCGAGTCGATGGAGATAGTCGTGAACAACTCAGCGCAGCCTATTGTCTCCAGGATGCCGTTGAAGCCCTCCTCCTGAAGTGCTGTCAGCACAAGGAGCGCGGAGCGACGTACTGTGACAGACTCACCAAGCCCGGATACATCCTCCGCTGAGTCGCCGTGTCAACTACAAACGAAGGGAATTTGAGGGTAGACGGAGCGTCCACTCCAGGAACGCACTGTACCATCCATAAGCGGAGCGGGAGCCGAGTCCAAAGCATCTCTTTGTCGAGGAGCTCCCGTTTCTTCTTCAGCAACTCTTCCGCAGTGGCGTCAATAGACTGTTGCAGTGGCTCAACGCTGGTGCGTTTAGCCAACAACGGAGTGTGTCCAAGCTGTTGTTTGGGTTTGGTCCGGCGCGATGAAGTAGAGTCGTCCGGAGTGAGCCTGGTAGCCATGAGTGAGCAGTGATAGATGTGTATAGGTGGGGGTTGAAGCAGCAGAAACGTACAGACGATATAGGCCTTACAACTATCGCGCCCGCCTGCAATGTGCTGGTTCGGGCTCTGACCTATGTAGAGGATGTCCGCGATGCTGAGACGCCGGCTCGGATTCCCGGGCCTGAGGCCGCTGAGGGTGAACGGTTAGAAGATGTCTTCAGTAAGGCATGTCGGGGCTCACTGATGAGTTCTGCCTCTCACAGTGTATTGGTTCCAATCCGGTACGTCTGGTTGGAGGTGTAGACGGTGGTGGTAAGTGGGAGCAACGTGTCAAGCGCGCGTTTCTCCCACCTCGCGGCGCTTAGAACCATACCACATATGGCAGGTGTAGTGGTTTAAGCGGCGGCTGTGCCGCCTGTGCATGGGTTCAAGCCATCATATGGGATGCAGACGGGCAACAGACGGGGGGTTCTAGGCGCGTTCTGAGAAGGCAGGGAAGAGATGATGCGATTAATTTCGATTGTCCAGTACAGGGTAACACAGTGAGGATGGTGCACATGTAGGGTATCGACGAGACAAGACGTGAAATTTCCAATTCTGCAGGGGTGCCTTTCATTTAATGCTACCAGCGACGCAACATGCAGGTACCGAGAGACTAGAGATAATATAGAGAGTAAGTGAACAATGACGAGGACAAGTGTAGACTTCAACGAAGTCGTGAGCTCTACGAAGAACCGGACGGTGTACTGTGTGGCGCCCAGCGAGCGAGCAAGATTAGGAGACAGAACGTTCCGCAAGCGCTGCACCTGCTGCTCTCCTGGGTTTCCTGGCTCGCTCCTCTTCAGATGGGTTATCAGGAGTGTACTAGTACGGCACCTCCCAGCTTAGCTTGATCTGCTGAGCTGACGATGGGCGCGAAGAGAAGACGTCATCGTCGCCAATGGATGAGGAGGTTTCGGGCTCGAGTGCGAGGTTTCTGCTGCGCTCGGAGCCTCGTACTTCCGAGGAGGCAGGGAGGACACTGTTGAGTGGGACAAAGTATGGAACCTGGTCGTCAGTCTTTGGCAACGGTGGAAAATCATCCGCATTCTCCCAGATCGAATCATCCAGGAGAGCGTAAAAGCGTTCCATGATAGCGCTGTGGTCTTGCAAAGGCGAAACCGCAGCTGGGCGAGTCGCCAAAACGTTCGAGGAGCTCGCCTGCGCATTCGGAATGTTGGTGGCGGCTGCAGCGGTCCCCTGGGTGCTGATAGTGCTCGCGGTACGCGCCGCCGCCGTCTCCTTCGCATTCGCTGCTGAGTGCTGTCGAACCTTGCCTCCCGGAGCGGGAAGCCTGTCACGAGGGATCAACTTCGGGCCCGAGGTGCCACGGGTAGGAGTCTGCTTCGGAAGGACCGGCTTGTCGAGGACAGTGAAGTCGACAGTGTCGTAGTGTCGCTTGACGACCGCGGTCAGGTCAGCGAGCAGGGTTGTGAAAGGATGTCCTTCAGGAAGCCCTTCGACGACCGCATGACCGTTCTTGACAAACCGGAACTTGTCCGCATAGCCCCTTTCTTCGACGCCGGCCGTCTGCTTGAACTGGGCCAGCTGAGGGGGGTCGCGCACGACTGTGTCGAACATCATGGAGAACATCGTAGCGAGGTTCGTTCTGTCATCCGACGCCTCATGCGGGAAGTACTTCCACGCGCACCAGTTGAGCACATGCAAGAACGACTCGAGGTCATCTGCAAGCTCATGCGGCTTGTTGGCGTACTTCTGGAGGAGCGCAGACATGAACTGCCACGTACCCTGCCAATCACGGACATCAGATCATTGTCGAATCGTACAAGTCGTAGGCTGGAAGCGCACCGATCGCGATTTCTGGGTTGCTTGCTGCTTCTCGAGCTGCTCTTTGGTCTTCGCGAGGTCCCAGTCAGCGAGGAGCCCGACTCGCGTGCCCGTAGTATCTCCATCGAAGTGACAGAGGAGAATGTTACCGACACTAATATCTCGATGGAGAATGCCGCACTTCTCCCATGCGAACTGGTGAGCTGATTCGAACTACGATGAGACGGAAGACAGATGCACACGATATATAGGGTACTCACCAACAAGCGCGAAGTACACTCCTGCCATGAGCTCATACGGATCACTGAAATCCTCGAGAGTACTGCAAATTTCCTTGAGCACAAGGCGATGATGGATCCTAGGGAGGTCGCGGTTTCCGTTTGACCCAGCTAGGTCTGGTGTCAAAGTGCGCTGAACGCGTGGGACGTCTGCCGTCTGCAAAGTGCCGGATGGAGATGAGACTCCGGAATCTCTGGTTCTCTCAGCTGGAATCTGCGCGACCGGGGAGACGACGTCACCCATGCAGATGGGTGTCGGGATGTAGGCCTTCCTTGCACTGGGAGCTGCGTCTTCGACATCCTCGGACTCGTCTGAGCTTGCGTTCTCATGGAGGGCCTTCGACCACATGACCTTGTAATGCTCGCCTTCAGGGATGATGTCTACGGAGTCAGGTCGCCAAGTCTCCTTGATGAAGATCGCCCTCGGAGTCTTCACTCCGACGTGTGAAGGAGAACTTGCGTCCGAAGCGAGTGCAGCAACTCCCATGTCCAACGCGACGAAGCCCTTCGTGCCACGCCCGACCAAAGAAGCGCTGCAGAACTCTGGACGTCCGACAAGACAAACATGAGAGGACTGGGTTCCAGGCGACTCAGTGGTGAGAGCCGTGTCGTCCGCGGACCACGCCCCGGTCACAGCGATCTTGTAGATCGGGTACGACTGTGGATCTGAGACGGCGTGCTGGAGAGCCTTCTCGATGACGGGCGCGTTGGCAAAGGTCTTGTACGCGTTCAGAAACGTCTCCCTCTCACTCTCCGAGGCCACTCGGGCGGTGGGATCGTGGCCGCGCTGTTCCTTTCGGGTGGCGGGATTGAAGCCGCGATAGAAGAACTCCCCTAGGATTGAGGGATGCTCGCGAAAGTCGAAAGCATTGGAGACTACCGCGCCGTTGCGGTCGAAGCGAACGAGACGAGCGTGATCGTCCAGAATGAGGATCGTGAAGACGAAGAGACGGTGCTGGTGTTTGAACACTTGGACCGCGTAGTCCGCGATCTGACCCCTGGAAAGAACATGATCGCGTCCGTCAGGGAAGAATCTGGCGCTCTTGCCATCAACACCATGAAAAAATGGGAACTGATCTCTGGAACGCTTGACTTCAATGAGCACCTCTGTCCATGCCCAGGACATCTGGCCGCGGAAGGCGGGGGCGTTCTGAGCCTCCGAAGCACTCGGGTTCGGGCTCCCGTCCAGAGGGTCTTCCTGAGAGATGTCCGCGGGACTTGACTGAGCCACACCGAGATTGTCAGGGACGCTCTCAACGCGGGTGGAATCGACGACGGGAGGGGAAACTTGTGGAGTGCCGCCCGGGGCAAGGCCGTTACTGTCCATGGGCTTGGGCTGCTTGGCATCGTCCTTCCGGAGGTATGCTTCTAAAGCGTCGGAGTTAGTGGGAAAGATGACGAGGTCGGGACTATCGGCGTTGTAGTTAACCAAGTCGCCTTTGGCAGCAGCCTTGTCTTTGAGAGAGTCGGTGCAGCGCACGGTGAAATCCGCGCAGCCGACGGCGTTAAGATAGCCTATGCACCCCGCGTGCTGGCAAAAGAGGACATAGATCAGAGACGGAGCGCAAGATCAGTTTATATGAATGGCGTACGATTCCGGGATACATGCCACTTTCATGGCCCTTCTTAGGGACGTTCATCGCTTCGAATTCCATAGCAGCGGGCGGAGCCTCCGAGCCAGGCATACAGTGTTGGAACCAGTCCTTGATACGGCGTTCGACCCAGCGCATCTCCTTAGCAAGTGTGATACGTCTCCTCTTGTGAGGCTCGTCACCGACCTCGAAGAGTCGTGTCGAGAGGTGGTCGAGGGTTTCAACTTCGGTTCAACCGGTGTGTATTCTTGAAGACACCGTCCTGCGGATGGTTCCAGTCGCTAGCACGAGAACGAGAGTCTGCTTGCCTATCCTCTGGCGGAGGAGCCTGAGACGACGCTTTGAACGACAGCAGACGGAGATGCCTGAGACCTCGATGCGTCGGCAGGTTCAGGGGAAGATCGACGAGAAAGGAAGGTGTGGACTGAAGTCGCGGCCTGAAGACCAGGAAACAGTTTCTGAGCCGGCGAGCGAGGGTGCGAGAGCGCTGCATAGATGTTGAGAGGTAGGACGAGTAGACGAACGAGGTGCTTATGGAGACGTACCCGGCCGGTCGCTACAAGTCCTTATATACGGTGGCGGGAGAGCTCCGAATGAACGAGCCCTTCTAGCTTGCGTGTGAGCAAAACCTGCGAGATATACACAAGCCGGGTATGTAAGTGAACATGCGTGCAGCTGGCAGTACTAGTGGCAACTTGAAGGAACGGTCGACGTCGAAGCGCCCGTCCGCGGAGGAGCCGCGAGCGGCGCTGCTGTCCGCCTCCGACTGCTTGGCTGCGACTCTCACCAGCTCTCACCAGTTCATATCGGTCGTCCTCTGTCTCTCGGAAACGGTTAGGATACTGCGAGTCATGGGAGGCGACATCCCGGCCGACACCAAGCTCGCCGACGACGTCTTCGAGAACGACTCCGCCGCGAGGCCATCAACGCGTCTCAAAACAAGGCGACCTTCTCGCCGCTCGACCTCGGCTCTCTCAAGATATGGCCTATGGCTGTAGGTGGCGGCGCCAGGCAAATGGACACTCCCGCACGCCCGCTGGTGAAGGCACATCAGTGGGCGGGGCTCTTCAGCAGCGCGGACAGCGTGCTCGACGCAGGGGCGAAGTCGTGTACGGATTTCGCCAAGCCGTTTCTCGCACTGCGTGGATTGGTGGCTGGGATCGGAAGGTTGCTCAATGATGGCGAACATGGTGCGTTATTTAGGCTGAAGATGAGAGTAGCTCCATCGGTATATAGGTGCGTGCTGTCTTGCGAGTTCAACTGACCGCGGAAGACTGCGCGCAGTGAATCTCCGAGCAGTCGAAGTCGAACGCTCCCGCCACCGGCAAGGCGTTCATCCACGTCAAGAGGCCGTCGATCGAAGTGAAGCTGCTGTTGCAGTATGTCACGTTGAACGCGCGGCGTGTCCCCGCCAACTTTCCGGTCGACAAGAAGCCGAGCGAGGCCCGCTTCAAGTCTTCCGCCCTCCTACCCGTAGCCCCACTCGACTTGGACGCGTTCGCCAAGATCGCGCACAACCTCGGACGCTCCGTGCGCAGGAGGAAGGCAGCCAGTCGATGTGCACAGTGCCAGTCCGTCTGGTACTGCGGAGCCGGCGAGTACAACGTGACGATTTACGCACATGCACGAACTCTCAGTTTGAACGACCACAGTGTCAGTGCTGGCCGAAGCACTGCAAGTCGCTCAAGGGCTGCCGCTGGGTCCCGATCACCTTCCAGACGCAACTCCCCATCCCTTTAATCCCAGGCGTCGACACGACGCAGTTGAAGTACATGTCGAACATGAACAAGTTCAGCAGCGACATCTTCGGCCGCTCAACTCTGACCCGCGAGTTCAACGACGTGGATCCGGCACCACCAGACGTCTGGGGCGACAAAGTGTGCACGATCAAGCTGCACGTCGGGGCAGGGGGCGTTGGCGAACCGGGGAAGATGATGATTCCGAAAGCTCTCCTTCCGCTGCTTTCGCGGAGTTCTATGCGGAAATGCTGGGTCCGCATGGCGGCTTCGGGGGTATGAAGATGAACCGGTGGGCGAATAGGACGGGCGACTGGGAGCTCAGCGTGTGCTTGGACCGCCAGCCGCAGACGGACACGAATTGGTAAAGATATGTGCGTCAGACCACCCTCACTGTTGTATAAGTATGTCTATAGATGCATGTTTTCAGCCGGAGTCTCGCATGTCGTGCAATGTTGTGTTCCGGTTCACGGGGATTTACAGTACCGTTCTCGGTGCATGAACGGCATCGATTGAGGGGAATAGCAAGTCTTACATGTGGCGGTAAGAATGAGAGCAGAATAGCAAAGTGGTGCGTATTCGACGCTGGCACCAGAGATCATGGGACAAAGGGCTGGGCCGATAAGGGCAGAACCATCTAGGTAAGATTGTCCAACTACTTCCTGGTCTTCTTCGAGACGGCCATGCCGCGGGCAGCACTCGCCTGGATGGAGGCTTGGGAGCTTCCTGCGACTCCATCTGCGCCGCTTTGCACGGAAGGGGTGCGAAAGCGGACCCCGCGGCTTTCAGCCAGTCCTCCTCCGCTTCGCAGGGGGTTCATCTCCATCGAGTACAGAGCTCGAGTCGCTGCCGGAGGTCGGTCGTGAGCTGTTCTGGCTGCTACTGACTCGGGAGCCAGTGCCGGCGCCGCTGGCGAGGAGGGCGGTCAAGTTATATGGGCATTGGTCCTGAGTCTTCGCAAAGTTGGGCCAAAGGAGCTTATAGTCCTCGCTCAAGTACGGGCTTTGGAGAGCGGCGTTGAATGCAAGGAGGATAGCTTTGTGGTCGAGCAGAGGTGACGGCTTCGCGGGCGTTGACTGTACGAAGTTAACCTCTCGGCTTGGAAGATCCGCGGCGGTGCTGGTTTCCGCTGAGTTGTCAAAGCCGAGCCGGAGGTCCCATCCCCAGGCGGTGGACCGCGTCGGAGCGGGAACCTTCACAATGGAGAATACATTGTCGCTGTCTTGGGAGTTGGTGGGGAGGTCGAGGGTTGCGTAGTGATCCTTGCATAGTTCTGATAGCGCTGCCACTAGGGCAGTTAGAGGATGGGAGATCGTGGCCTTTGTCGGCGGAGCTTCGTTCCCGTCGACGGACGCGGCAGCCGGTAAAGAGACCTGGGCTACAGGGAGGCCCATGATGAACGGCGTACCATTCCTCACGTTCATGTACTTCGCGTAACTTCCCTTGCGACTCTGTGTCTTGCCAGAATACACAGGTTGAGCGATCGGATACGCCTCGTCGTATATGTTGCGCATGTGATGCACAAGCTGGAGCGGCTCTGATTCGTTGGTGAGATCATGAGGGAAGAACTTCAAAATGCACCAGTTCAAGACATGCATGAACGATTCGAGGTCTTCCGAGAGGCCATGCGGCCAATCTGGGTATTGTTGGAGCAAGGCAGACATGAATTGCCATGTTCCCTGAGAAAAATGGTTAGCTCATATCGATTAACGTACCGCACAACACCCACTGAGCGTGTCCGCTGTGTTGCGGGACCTTGCAACTGCTCCTTTGTCTTGGCGAGATCCCAATCAGACAAGAGACCAAGGATGGGACTCTTCTTGTTCCCTGGCTGATCGTAGATGAGGATGTTGCCCACGCTAACATCTCTATGCAGTATGCCGGCGATCTCCCATGCGTGTTTGTGCGCTGGTTCAGAAACGATCAGTCGAGTCCACGGTGCTGTCTGTGAAGACTCAAGAGCACGGCGACAACTCACCAATGATGCTGCGGTATATAGCATAGAGCAACTCCATCGGAGTCTTGAAGTCCTCAAGGGAACGGCACACCTCCTTGATGATAAGTCTGGTATGAACCCTTGGCAGAAGCGGCTGCTCCTCATCGTCGAAGTGCATGTCCGCTTGAGTGAGTGTCGCCTGAGGCGAGGGCAAGAGTTTGTGGCTCGAACCAGTGCGCCCAGATTCGTCATCGTCGTCCCTGCCCGCCACATCCATGTCGTGCGAGGAGGAGGCCCGCTGCTCGTCTGCATCGGAATCCGAGTCTTTATCCTTGTCCTCGTCGTCCTCGTCCTCGTCCACATCGTCCTCGTCATCTTGATCGTCATCGTCCTCGTCGACTTCTTTATCGAACTCGTCAACGAAACTTTCGACCTGACTCGGGAAGTTGTCGTCGACACCATTCTCGTCCGTGACATCGTCGGGCAAATCGTACACGTCGCCCGCTCCGATAGGCGTAGGGAACAACAGCTTGCCATCGGCCGGAGGGCTCTCCCACAGACGTTGGTACGCCTCCAGCTCCGTCATGATCCTATCCGAGTCGGCTCTCCAGTAGTCCTTGATGAATACAACGGCTCCCGGCTCACATTCGTACGGGACACCGCTGTTGGCGGCAGCCTGCGCTGCTCGGAGTTGGCGACGTTCGCACGCAATGAATGGCCGAGTGCCCCTCCCCACCAGAGAGTGGGGTAGCTGCTTTGGCCGTCCGACGAGGTAGCGCCTAGTGAACACTGGGGTACCTTTCTGGACAGAGCGGCCGCTGCGTGACCACTGTGCGGTGATGGTGAGGTCGTAGACGGGGGAATCGGAGCTCGCTGCTTGCTGGAGACCGACGTACTCCGCAGAGTCGTCACGAAGATGGAAGAGGGTGCAAGACGATCTGAAGAGGCGGGCGTCCGCGTCCGAGGCAAGCGTAGCGGTGGGATCATGCCCGCGTACCTTCCGCGGCAGCTCGGGACGGTACAGACCGTAGAGGAATTTCCCGAGCACGGAAGGCCCGGCTGCGTAGTCGAACGACTCGGAGACCGACGCGCCATTGCGGTCGAACCGGACAAGGCGGGCGGTCTCCTCGCAGAATACGACCATGAATACGCTTGTCCGGTGCTGATACCCCATGGTCTCCTGAGCATACTCGACGAGTTGTCCCCTGGCCTTCGTAGCGTCCAGACTCGCGGGTGTCAGGTTCTTGGGCCCCCATGGGAAGCGCTTCTTATCATGCTTGACCTCTATCAAGAGATCTGCCCAATCCCATGACATATGCGCGCGCTCGGCACGGTGAGGATTTGCCGCAGCTTCCTGGGCTCCAGAGGGCGAGGCTTCGTCCCGAGATGCTGCCCCTACAGTAGTGTCATCCGCCGATGCACGCACGTCGCTAGGGTCCGTGGAGCTAGCCTCGCCTGTGGAACCAGAAGCCGCAGCTTCAGAGACGCCGAGCATCGTGCTGTCGTCTGTTGAGCCAGCCTGGGTCCTGGAGCCCTTCTCAGGAGAGAGCTGGTAGGCATTCATAGCCGTTGCATGAGTGGGGTAGATGACTAGGTCCGGCCTGTCCGCGTTGTACCACTCATCTTTGAGTTGCGAAGTCGACTTGTCCTTGTGGTCGACGGTCCTGAACGTGGAGTACTGACCACAGTTCAGTTTTGCTAGCCAAGCGTTGAAGAGACGGCCCTGTTGTGTTCTATATCAGCGACAAAACGCAGGAAAATAGTCTATCTCGTCACTCACCACGCCGGGACACATTCCGAATCCCTTGTTCTTCAAGTCAACGTCAATCCTCTCGTCAAGCTTTAGATCGTGGGGAGCATCCCGAGAGAGAGGAACGCATGTCTTGAACCAGTCGTTGATAGGCAGTTCCGTCCACCTCATCTCTTTGTCAAGACAGGGCGCTTCTAATCCTTGTGCTGTCTGCGGCATAAGCGACTTCAACTACTGGATGCCTCCCCAAATACCGGCGGTAGGTGCACCACGGAGCCAGTGACGTGTATCACCGAGTTGACGTGCTGAAACAGCGTGAGCGGTTATCTACAGTGACATGGTCAGAACCAGAGCCTCCAGAAATTTTCGACACCAACATGGATGTTCTTGATAGATCGCGTTACGAGGTAAGTACTCTGAGCAGAGTGCCTTGTGATTTATCAACGGTGCAACGTGGCGAGAGGAACCCCGGCGTTTGATATGCCATATATGGTTTATTTGATGGGGGTGCTGGTAAACAGAGACAAACAAGCCCCCGGGCCTTCTACTTGTATTCGAAGTACTCATAGCGCTCTACAATCGGTGCGACGAGTGATTGACGGTATATAAGGAGAATGAATGAGGGAACCGCGACACTAGGATCATTCGGAAGGAATGCACGTGCGAGAAGGAAAGCGGCCCGGGATTTACGCCAAGGGCGGCGGCCGCAGGAACCTCGCGGACGTAAGCTGCACGAGAGCAGGAGAACGAAGCTGACACGTCTACAACGGCGACTGCATCTACGCGCCATTTTGAGAGACCTGCGCGACTGTCAACCCACTGAGCAAGTTCGCAGCGCTCGGCATCCCAGCGTTCTTGCTCGACACCGCGAGCGCATAGACGGTGCCGTTCAGACCGTGCGGGACAGTAGTCTCCCCGTTGTGCCCGAGCTCCGAGTACTCAACCCCCAACCCGCTCACCCATGCGACATATGCAGGACCATCGGGCGTGTCGGTGCCGTTGACGGGAGTGAAGTGAGCGATGATGCTCGCGCCGGGCGCTGGGGAGTCCTCGGAAAGCGTGAGTGTGGGGAAGGGCTGGACGTCGAACGGTAGAGTGGGGTTGCTCGACGGGCAACTCAAAGGCACGATGAACTGAAACGCGAGGACGAGGACTGCGCTTCCGGGCAGGGGGTCATCGAAGGGCTGGGGGAAGGGGTCGGAGTCGTCGGCGTTCGCGGCTACCCAGGCAGCGTGGCGTGCTTCCACGGAAAGGATAGTCTGCGATATAAAGGACCTCAATTAGTTGTATGCATGCCATGAGGGACAGAAGTGCTCACCGCGGCGGAAGTCAAGTAGTTCGGACTTGAAATCAAGTGCGCAGCGCCGGCGTAAGCGGAGACACCGAGGTTCTCCAGAACTGCGGACAGCACAGTGAACGAGTGCACGTCCGGAGTAGGGCTAGAGGAACGTGCGGCGTCAACAACTGCAATGCAGATATGCGGAAATGAGCGAGGACAGTGCTACTCACAAGGAGTAGATGCACGGCTGTGTGGCTTTGCTACCGAGAGCGTCGCTGAGGAACTTGACATGGGCGCCCTCGTGCTGGCCAATCTGGACGAAGCGTGCGCGGACTTCCGGGGGGTAGCCAGCGGCGGCGAAGGCGTCGGCATCAAACTCGGCCAGCGCGGTACTATAGAACGCGTTCTCCAGGTGCTCGAGGGTGAGAGCGTACTGGAGGATGTCCGTGTCTGCATGCGCAATGTCAGAAAGCATGCTGGGAGCCTGTTGCGTGCCGCCGCTCACCTGTTACAGTTGAACTGGTCAAGCCGCTTGGAGCGGTTGGGGCGGCGCGCACTGAGGTAACCGCAGCGAAAGCGACAAGGAGGAATTTCTTGAACATTGGTGGGAAAGCGAAGGTGCGAAGAGCGAAAGAGCGACGGTGTGGGCCAGCGACGAAGGAGTGTGGGTACCGTGGACGGATGTCGAGCGGTGAGGTCCATCGCTGCTTCCGCGTCGCCTTTATACTCTTCGCAATGCCCCCAGAGATTGGGGAAGGAGTATGACGATGAGAGAGGGCGTGGCCATCGAACTCTACGCCTTCCCGATCCGGGAGGGTGCATATTATCGTCGGCGAGAGTGGCCAATGCGCGACATGCCTGACATGTCGTACTCTATCAGGGTCCCCCGAGAAGCCCGGACCTCTTCTGCGCCGTCTATCGGCCCCGCTCTGCCCGACGCGTTCACCAACGGCGAACAAGCTCCACCGTACCCGGAACGTCTGGAAGATTGAGGTCGGGTTAGCAGTGGCCCGACTGACGAGTCGGGCTGAAGACTCACCATACTTCGCGCTCGGCCATCGTGTACATGTAGCAGCTTCACGTTTTAAGGTGAAACAAGTCTCAGGCCACTCGAGCGGGAGGGCGGGAACAGACGTTCCCTGAGCCTAAATGATCTTCGCAGAGGCCCACGCGACGTACTGATCGTTTACAGATCCTAGATGTGGCCCCAGCCCGACTACAAACCCAGGTATCACCTTATGTCCCTGTTCGGCTCGCGGTCCTGACACACGCTTAGTTCGAGATCCCCAATCCGCTTGGCCCACCGATGCATCTTCCGGCCTCCGAACGCGACTTTTGGACCGGTGATCTCGGCGATGCACTCGTCATACGTAGATGGGCCGTCCACTCGCCAGGCGAACACCGACCGGATCGCCTTGCTACGGTCGTAGATCATGGAGGCCTGTCGCGGGAGCCCGTTTGGGGCTTGCAGCTTGACTAGAAACGATTTGTCCCATGGATGTTGGCGGCGGCCGGTTGTCGGCGCTCAGAGCCTCTTGAATGTATAGCTGAACTCGTCGAGAACGCTGCGGCCGTCGGAACGTGGCCAGATGAGGCCGGCTCGTGTTAGGTTCATCCGGGATGGACATGCGAAAGGGATTAGTGACCCAGCGGCCGCCCTCGAGCGAGCGACAGGTCTGCTTGTGGACACGCCAATCGGCCGTCTGGTACTCTGCGAATGGCTGTCATTAATGACTCAATGCGAGCGGGACAAAACGTGATAAGAGGGAGACTACCGTACCTGTGCCACAGTATGATGAGAACGACTGGCAGTATTGTGTGCATCGACTGGATTGTTTCCTCCCGAACGACGCGCAGCCCACGTCGCTGTCGAGTCTGCCGAGGAGGTCAAACCCGAGAGGCGCCAGAAGCATCAGAACGGACAGTGAACCGTTCTTCGAGCGCGTCCTTGGATGATTTGTCCGTCGGAGGCGAGAGTCGAGCGTTCATCACGTCGCGAGCAACTTGAGGAGCAGCTTCAGTTGGAGAATCGATCGTGCCTTGACTTCCGAAACCACGACGACCTCCCAAGGGAGACCCTTCTGAGCACCTATCGCGGGCCTGTTGGAAGCTAGTCCAGTCAGCGCCTTCAGGGCCGCAATGGCTCTGTTCCTGGCCACTAAAGTGGACCAGGTTTGTATGAGAGAAAACTCGCGACAGTTTGGGGTGGGAAAGCACACGTGGCTGCGGCTTCCATGTTTCAGGTCGTTTGCAATGGCAGTTGTTTCGCACGCGAGCAGAGCTCGCGTGTTATCGTTGACACGAGTCGCAGGCACGCGCAGTGCTGCGATGGACGTTGAAGCACACAAATAAGTATGGTCGGGATGGAGAGTAGGAGGTGGCGCGGGCACGCGCCACTTTGCGAGGGAGATTATGGTCTTCTTCCGTGGGGAGTTGTGGATAGAGCGGGGCATATGGGCATTGTCGTTGCGAGTCACGGAGCATCGCCCGTGCCGCCGATAACACGCACCAGCGTATGTACACTGCTACGGTACGGGCGACCGGAGAAGGCGGGTCTGAAATTCGCGAGGGCAACCAGAATAAAAACAAATGAAACTTGAAGATGTAAACCCGAAACATCGTCAAGAGTCGAACCGGAGCTTTCATATGCACGAGCGCAGGGTCGCAGTAACCGCTACAGTACAGTGCCTCGCTTCTGGGGAACTGCGTGACCTACATGTGGTCTTAACTTTACTCGCTCGTAACCGGCATGCCGCCGGGGCGTTTTTTAGAGGGATTCGGAGGGCAATTTCGGGGCATCCGTCGCGATGCGTTCGGTGAGGGTGCATGTGGGGATGGGGTCGCTACGTCAGACGAGCAAGCCGGGCTTGACGCCACTGGGAAGTGGTTTCGATGTCGCGTTCCTCCAGACGGTTGAATTCGTCGCGGAGCTCCGCCGATATACGCTGTTCGATCTTGCGAGGTTTGAACGGACGAAGTATGGCCAAGCCGTCCAGCGTCCGGACGCGCGAGAGCATGACGTATGCACCTTGCATTGAGAAACAGCTGTCGAGATCGACGATTGCGCAGTCCAACGACCGCCCTTGTGCTTTGTAGTCCGTGTACGAGTACGCAGGCAGCAGAGGGGGCTGCAGACGCGTTACGCTGTCCTGGTCAGCAGGGACCGTTTTGGTGGCGCGACGTCTAGTCCAAGTGAAGTAGGTAGGGGTCGGAAAGATCGGGATGATGTCTTCTGCTCCTTGGCCCAACAATCGCCCTGCTCCAGGGATCTCGACGTATACCACTGACACGGTACGGTAACCTAAATGCTCGTCGTACCTGATGTCTCTGACTGTGCCAACTGCGCCGTTGACGACATGGTACGCAAACGCGATGTTCTCTTGAACCATGACGCGCATCCCTGGAAACAGAGGTAGGCGGCCAACGCTATCGTTAGTGATGGTCGACCCCAGGTCCCACACCGTGTCACGAACGGCGCCTCGGACTAGTTCGCCCTGGATCTTGTCGATGGCGTAGTATACGTCGACATGAGCCCGTATGCTGTCGGCGTGAAGCTGGAGGAGTCGGTAATTCAAGGCATCTCGTACCGCCTTGCGTCCCACGATGACTGGTGCTTCGGCGAAACGGGCGCAGGTCGGCAAGTCGAAGTTCTGGATGAGCCGTTTCTGCAAGGCGCGGAAATCGTGCGCGGTGCCGTTGTAGCGTGCTTCGCCGCTCTGGCCTTCTCGGATACGGCTGAGTAAGGTTGAGTAAGGCGCGTCGCTGCTTTGCCGTTGATTCTTCCGCAAGACAACCACCGTGGTTACGGACCTCCACAGATAAACCCCCTTGAACGCGGCAAGGGTGCTGTTGTGTTGCGAATCCTGGACAGTTGGTTCGCAGATGAACCTGTGAGAGTACAGGGCGGGACTGTGTACGGGCTTCAGTTGGCCGAAGTCGCCGAGGAAAATGACGCTGACGCCTCCGAACGGCCGATCTTCTGCTAATGCCGACTGCCCTTTTGCATGTTGCATGCGAGTGGAAATGTCTGAAAGGAAAGGGGCGCTGATCATAGAGACCTCGTCGATTATGAGATAGAGTACATTCTCCCATATGACTGCTAATGTTTGAAGGTCGGGGTTATCCTTGTTGGGCAGCAGGAGAAGCGAGTGAACGGTGTAGCCGCCGATCAGGACTGCAGCGGCTCCAGTCGGCGCGGACACGAGAACTTCGTTCCTCCGTCCCAGAAGGGAGAACAATCGGAGGATTGCTTCAATCACGTATGACTTCCCCGTCCCCCCTACGCCTCCGATATACATGGACAACGGTGGTCCACCAAAGCAGACATGTCTGGCAACAATGTCGAAGGCTCGGAGTTGTTCCGGGTTGTTGTCTAGTCGAAATTCGGCTACAACTGTGTCGATCACGTTCTGCAACTCGTCCGGCTGCGGGTTTCCTCCGAGAGATTGTCCGGGCCAGCGCGACGAACTGGGTCCCGCTTCAGGAAGCGACATTGTCGACACGGTGGCGGGGACCAGCTCGGAACGAGCGGCAAACGCTGGCAAGTCGCGGGCGGTGACAGGCACAGGTTCGGGCCGGCGTTTGCGCTTCAGCATGCGCATCTGCGCGTGTTCGTTACGGACGGACACCGCTTGCAGTTCGGTCAGTCTCGTAGCAGACCCAAAGGTAGTGCTGCTGGGTTCGGTCAGCGAACGAGTGAAGCACCTGTCAACTGCTACTCGCGCGGGGAGCGAGATGAGGTCCGTGAGCGCTTCCAAAGGCGAGCGACGAGGTGGTGCTAACTGGTGGGTATCGGGAGGTGCCAAGGAATGGGGATCGGGCTCTGTGTCGTCGTCTTCGTGCTCTGAGCTACTTTCGTTCGCATGCAGTTGATCGCCTCTGGCGGACTGTTCGACTGGCGTTGCCCCGCCGGCAGCCCGCCTGCTCTCTCTTACCCTGTCCCGAGCATCGCGGCACTCGTTGAGCACGTTCATGTTCTCGATGATCGACTGGTGTTCGCGTGGAATATACCGTCGCAAACGCGTGTAACTGTCAATCCATGACTCTCCGTCCGCCTTTAAGTCGCCGGGCGTCCGCCATGGGAAGAACAGTATGAGGATGGTACGTGCCCAGCTCTCGCGCTCGTCTTCTGACCGGTCGCTACGAGCTATGCGACTGCCGAGGATGACAGGTACGACCCACACAACTCGCTTGCGCACCATATGTGTCCCATGGTCGGGGTGGGCGGGCATGAAGGAGCCGCGTTCTTCGCTGGGTCGGCCGCGTGTGCTGGGCTGACTTCTGTTGGGGTTGCCGCGTGCAACCCGTCGTGCCTCTGAAGAGCAAGTGATCTTCTCAGTGAGGCCGGCGAACTGATATAGCGACATGGAGTGGAAGGGTTCAGTCTGTGGGCGCAGCAGGTAGTCTTGCTGTTGATTCAATGTGGAGATTGATCCGTTAGTAAGATGGAGCGTGACAGACTCTTCTTCCTGGACAGAGTAAGCCTCCTCGTCTGCGCTTGGCTCGAATCGCATGGCTGAATCAGCGGGGGAGCCAGCCTCAGCGGGAACGTGTACGTGCTCGGTGGAGGACCCCGCCGTCTCACTTGGTGGTCGACGGGAGGTGCTGACGCGGTCGACGGGAGGAGTCGTTTGGAACTCGCCCCAATGCATTCGTACCATCCGCTCAAAGGCTCTGTAGTGCAACATGCGAAACCTGTGACTGGTATAGTGGTCGCCACCGCCAACCAGATAACTCATCACTTGCTGGTGAGAGGTCTCTTGTCGAGACAACAGGCTGTTGACGAGAATAGTCAGCGCGCCGGTGTCCTCACTGTTGCCCCATTCTGGAGACCGGCCATACTTAGCGTTCGTAGAATTGATTGCATACATAAGAGCAGCGAGTCCGAGGTGCGTAGGCAACGAGGACTTGGTAATGTAGTCTGTCACATAGTAGATCAGCGCTTTCGCACCCTCTCCTGAGCCGATGTGCTTGATGTCCATATTTGCTTGCATCAGGAACATTGTAAGGTCGTTGTAGTTTGCGATCCGCGGATGGAGTCGTCGCAGCTGAATCGACAGGGTGTCCGGGTCGACTGTTGTGTGGGAGCGAGTGGTACCGTCGATTCGCATACGACAGTTTTCGTCCGAGCGAGCTTGGTTAGAGCGTAAGTACTTCCAGCACGTCTCCGTGTGCTGATGCCAGTTATACCGCTGTACCAGCTCGTTCACGAACGAGCTGTACTCGTCTTGAAACGCTGCTGGCGACATATCCACGACGCTGGGCTGCCGCTTCACACCGGGATGGACGTTGTGGGGCGACTCGCGGAAAGGCGGCCGTGGGAGAGCTCGGCCTTCGGGTTCCGCTACTGTCGTACTGCTGCCGAGCAGTTCAGACTTGATTATACTCTCGAGCCATGAGAACATGTGGGCAGTGTACTCACGAGAATCGCGCATCATGTCTCGCATTTTCTGAGGGGAGGGATGACCGTCGAGCCAGATCAACATGTGACAGTGCAGGGTGCCTCTCGCTTGTGCTTCGACCGTGGCATAGTATGCTGTGCACTTGCCAAACAGTCCCTTCTCTGCCTTCCCGTATCGGAGAACGACGTTGATGAAGCTGGAGATCATCGTATGGAAGAAACGTGCACAAGCTCCCGGGTTTTTAGCAGCCACGAGCCTTCTCTGCCAGGCACTGAGCTCTTCCCCGACAGCGGCGTCTTCCAAGCAAATTTGGTCGCCAGCAAAAAGGCGCACCAGTGGGTGATGAACATCGGAAGGATTGAGCGTTATGAACAACGCAGGTGTTCCTTTGAAGTTGACCAGGGCCCGGATCTCGTTCCGCATCGACAGCTTGTATCCTGTTGTGCCGGGTATATTTGGTAACACTGTCCCCACACTGTCGATAAGGGACAGCATGTTTGCCTCCTCTACGGTCGTGGGCTGGTAAGAGGGATCTTGCTTATAACGACGGATAAGTTGCTGAAGAAGCACCTTGTCCATCGCAAGCAATGCGGCCACCATTCGTCGTTGCTGGGATTCTTTGACGCGAAACCGTACCGAGTCGCAAACTGCCTTCTTCTGAAGAATGTTGAAGTACACAAACGCGAAGTCAGGGTCACGTTCGAAGTGTCCACCGTCGACCTGCAGGAGATACTTCAGCTGTTGCTCCATTGTGATAGCTCTAACTCGGTCGGGGTGATGAAAGCCGCCGATGCCCCACGGATCGAGGTGCGGAAAGAGCCACGTCAGCAAGGCAGGATTTTCGAAGTCCGGCACGAACTTGTCACCTGCCTTGGAGCATACGAAGCGGCCGTCGTTCAAGCAGTGAGACAAGGCGCGCATCTTCATCTCCCGGTACGATACTGGGGACTCGTCACCGGACGTGTAGCCGACGTTCTCCATCAGCAGCAACTCAGGATCATCTGGGGCGTCCTCGTTGTTGTTGCGCGTCGTATAGTCGGCAGTGGATGCGTCTATTGCTGCATTCTCGCCGATGAAGCCGATCTCCATCGCAGACGGCACACCAGTGTCGTTGAAGTCGCCATTGTCTGTTGGGAACAGGTCATCCAGGTTAGATTCGCTCAGTCCAAAGAAGTGTTGATCGTCAACGGCGTAGTAGGGGTTCTTCTCCACCAAGAACTGGATGAGTGTCTTCACAACCGACTTCCGAGCGAGGAGCACTCTCAGTTTCCGAATCGTCTCAGGTGTTGGCTTGCTGCTGCCCACAAACACAGCACATATCGTGTCGCGGACGACCGCCGGGGGCGGTGGTAAGACTTTATTGAGCTGGGTGGTGTTCTGCGGCATGACGAGGACATTACCGCGAATGTACTTCTGTAGAACGGGCTGACGTGTGTCAGTCGGGAACGGCTCATCCGCATCGCCCGGGAAGCTAGTAGGAGACTGTTTGAAGCGAAAAGAGATGCGACTGGTCCGCGCGCGGGCGATGAGGACCTTGTCGACGTGTGTACTGGCAGATAACGCGTCAGCGACATTGGGAGGCAGCTCATCCATACCGTAGTACAGCCAGTTGGCGAGACAGAGCTTAGGCATCTTGGACCGGCCGACAAGATCGCCTTCGCACTCCGCGCATATATGCAGAGGAGCGACACTCCACGGGTCAGACATGCCTTTGGGACAAAGCAAGGCGTTCTCGTACAGTTCGAACGCGTACGTTGTTGGCAGCACCGCCTCCGGCAAACAGTCGTTTCGAAGTAGAGATAGATCAATGTCGCCGGGGTCAATGAGGGAAATGTCGCTCGGAGGCGTGCCTCGCGCACACGCCGCGCAAGCCTGGGTACGCAATCTGTCGGTGGTGACGGTCCGCTGCCAGTCTTCAATGATGAAGCGACGGAGGGTGTCGTCTACCACTGGCAAATACGACTCTGGCGCCACAGGCCGTGCGCTCCGGGGCAAGGCCCGCGCGCGAGATATACGTTCTTCTGTCCGCACGCCGGATCGCAGAGTCGTGAAGACTGCGACAGTACGCGGACATCTCAAGCTGCACGTATGGTCGACTAACTTGTCGAACAGAGCGGCTGCTGTGTCGCGGGAAAGGACACGCACGGCGTGAGCCACGGCAATCTTCTTCAGATCGCGCGCCTGCCACATGCTGTACAGCGAGAGCAGGCGTAGCGGACTGGCATTGACAATGACATCGTCGTAGACGACGCGCAGAGCATCGATGGACACAGGGTCTGCAATAGTACGCAGGTTGTCAAAGGTGTGGGTCAGGTCGAGCGTAAGCTCCGTTTCCACACACCATTCCAGGACTGGTCCCTCGCCAGCAGTCCCGGAAACGCGGACTAGCACCGCCCACCCAGGTCGGGAAGGAACGATGTAAGTATGTGGTGTCCGATCGGGTGTAGATGAAGACGCACCTAGTATTAAGTTGTCGTCGTCGTCGTCGGGAGCGCGACAGAGGGCTGCCATGATATCTGGGTGCCACGGCCATATCAGTCTAAGGTACGAAGTATAGCGGCCCATTCGTTCATAGCACCTGTTGTATCGGCAGCTCCAGTATCATCTTGCGCCCCGTCGGGTGATGATGCTGACTCTAGCAAACCCGATGGCGCCAGCAGCCGATGCCGTTGACGGTACGGAGGTCGCGTTAGCGCGGGAAGAGCATGACATGCGAGCACATACCGTCGTCGTGGAGGGACAGCGCTTGCAAACGGATTGCAATGAGTTCGGCGGATAGAGCCTCGAGATGGTGGGTAGCAGCCATCGGAAAGAGTGACATCCCACTGTATGAGTGGCCGATATATGCCTCCGATGGATCGTCCCCTATGAAGCAGCTGTTCTGTACCACGCCGGCTTCTCCTGCAGACCGGCGACACAGATGTGCTGTCGGAAGTGTTTGTGAAACGGTCGAGAAGCGTGCAGATCTTGCGCATGGTGATGCCATGAGGCCACGAATCCGAAGACAAGTGACGCCAAGAAAAAAGGGGCACTTCGCCGGGCGGAGGTTGGACGTCAACCCCTCACCATCTCCCGCGTGTGTAGCTGTGCTCGGCCGACCCTATATTAGCATGGAGCTTGGCTATGATTGATAGTAACGTTCGCCCACCATGTCCGCAGACCCACAACCCCTCCCCCCCGTCGGCGAACCGATCTTGGCACCAGAGCTGTCGCGTTTCGTGTTGTTTCCCTTGAAGTATCCGGATGTGAGTCGCCAGCTTCCTCAAAAACCTGTGGCTGACGACTGGGATTAGATATGGAACGCATACAAAATCGCGCAGGCTTCGTTCTGGACGCCTGCTGAAATCGATTTCTCGTTTGACGGTAGTCACTGGAAGCAGATGCTTACCGACGACGAACGGTCGTTCCTGTCGACTATCCTGGCCTTCTTCGCTGCGTCGGACGGCATTGTGGTCGAGAACCTAGCGTCCCGATTCTGTGCGGAAGTCCAGATTGCGGAAGCCCGATGCTTCTACGGTTACCAGATCATGATGTTAGCACGACCTATTCTTTACGCCTCCCCCTTCAGCACATTCACTTACCTATTATGCAGGGAGAACATTCACTCCGAGACGTATGCCATGCTCATCGAACAACTGGTGACAGATGCCGACGAACAGACGCGTCTGTTCACCGCATTGAGCACTATGCCGTCCGTTCGAGCGAAGGCCGAGTGGTGCTTCCGCTGGATCGGCTCCGCCGACGCCGACTTCGCCACCCGTTTAATTGCATTTGCGATCGTGGAGGGGGTGTTCTTCTCTTCTTCGTTTGCGGCCATCTTCTGGATCAGAAGCCGGGGCATCCTTCCCGGCTTGTGCATGTCCAACGAGCTCATAGCCCGCGACGAGGGCATGCACGCCCGATTTGCTTGTCTTCTGAATCGACACCTGCATAGTAAGACACCCTCCCACGTCGTTCACAGCATGCTAGTTGAGGCAGTCGACTTGGAACACCAGTTTTTCGAGGGTACGTACCTGCGTCAGGGATTGTAGTTCGGCGTCGGGTGCTCACATCGCCTGACAGCCGCACTCCCTCGTGGTCTGAACGGCATGAACGCGAAGTTGATGCGCGACTATGTTGAGTATGTCGCGGATTTCCTTCTGGTCGAGCTAGAACTCCCTGTCCTGTTCGGCAAAAGGAACCCGGTGAGTTTGGGGCTGTCCGACACAACACGCACTAACCTCCGATACCAGTTCCCTTTCATGGAGACCACAGCGATTGGCGGACGTGCGAACTTCTTTGAACGCGGGGTCACCGACTACATCGGAGCCGCGGTTTGATGCGGGGACAGAGGCGATGAGAGAAGGGTGACAGCAGCAACGTCGGCAGGTGTATGATAGCGTGTCAACATGTTCTTGATAAGTGTACGAATAAAGCAGATGCATGTCTGTGGGCTGTTACTATGTGTTGTCCGCGCAAAGAACGTCGTGGGCCCGTGCCGTCGATATGAAATCCCGTCGCCGGCACCAAGGTCGACTATAAACAAAGCGAGATCCGACCGAAGTCAGGGGCAGACGTGCCGCGGCTTCTGTGTCTGCTGTTGACATCTCGCGACGTGGGACATCACACGATGCGTGTTCTGGTTTGTCGGACGCGTCTCCCAGTACGAGCCCGGTTCTGGGGCAGCCAAACTGATATTGTCGCCAGTGGCGCGAGAAGCTTCTATTCTTCCTTCCGACCAGACGGAGTCTTGCAGAAGTGGGGTTCTCCTCAGACGGTTAGCCTGAGAGCGTGTAGCTTCCCTCGTACAGGCGTGCACTCTGACAAAGAGGAGCCGAAACCGGGGTGGATGTGGCTGGCGGGACACGTACCTGACAGTTTGCAAGTCAGGGTACCAGGCGAATCTGGGGCATCTTCGAAAGTTGCTCGCACACGTCTGCATACGTGGGGACAGCACTTTCGGTCCCCGGGCCCTCCTGTGGTCTTCTGCGAGCTTTCATTCCAGATTGCTGTGTATTGCCAGATGGCCACCTGCTGCCACCACTCGTCAAGTGATTGGGGAGACGACGCCCCCCCTCGCCCCTCCCCTCGCCCCTCCCCACCAACGCCCGGGTATATATTGCACGTCTGGCTTCAGTGTTGCACCATTGCCTCTCATGTGTCCCCAGATCTACTCGACCCATCGTTCCGAAGGGGCACGTACCGCACGTCCAGACCTCCGCATCTCGGGTGCCGCGGGGTGAGCAACATCTACTCACATACCGGTGAACTGACTCACCAGATGCGCAGACGTGCAGAGGCCGACGCGCTCTTGACCGAGCGCCGCTCAGACTCCGATGTTGATGCCGAAATGCCTCCGCCTCTCGAACCTGCTCTTCCCGTGTCCGGACGCGCTCCCGACATCGGACCGAACTCGTTCGCCGTCTATCGGGCACAGGGCACTAGTAGTTTCGCGGGCTTGGTGGACCTGCGAACGCCCGCGTCGTCAGTGACAATCACTCGCAATTGCGCCTTACTTACCTGTTGTACAGCGAAGGTCGTCGGAGCCGGAGGTCGCGTTGGAGTTCGTCCTCCTCCGACGAAGACACACCTCCTCCTCTTCGACCGGCCCCCAACCATACCTTCCCCTGGGGCCGTCCGGCAGTGGGTACGGTGACGTCGGTGGAGCAATACCTGGTGATTGTCGTGGACGGAGAACGCGTGCGTACGCAGTCCTACCCTGAGTGTTTGTGCTGACGTGCCTCCGCAGATGTTCTTTCGTGTGTCGATCCGCATCGAACGCGTCGGCGAGGTGTTCCGCCCATCGGTCGACGTCGAGTTCATGAACCGTACACCGGGCGACAGAAGCTTTGTCAGCGACGTTTGGGTGCTATTCGCCACACAGATGGAGTCTATCTTACTGAGGGAGGTAGATCGTGCGTTCCGCCGGGTCGGCGCCCGCACACGCACCCGATTTTGAGACTGTCTTGTAGCCGTCGTCAGAGTGTCCCATGTAAGCTGACATGCGCCTGTGTTCCTCTGGAATATGATGTTGCTGTGCTACGTATCGATGTGATCGGGCTCGCGACGGTGCAGCCTACCTCCGGCCCGTGTACCAGATATGGCGTTGCCGCCGCCGTTTCGCGTGCAAAGCGCTGACGAAGGCGCACGTCGGATCTTGTGTGGGACGACAGCTGCCGGAGCTGCCCATAACTGAGCAGAGTCAGTGCCGCAGATGCATCCGGCTCCTCCGACCAATCAGATCGGTCGTACGAGGTTGACCAAAGCTGGAGGCAGTCGGCGGAGGGTGCAGGAAGGGAGTAGGGCAACCGAGGGTGGTCGCAGTCGTCGTCGAGGACGACAGGGAGCTGGAGAGAGGTGGAGACGACGCGTGTGCGCCGTCTCCGCCTGTTTCCCGCTCTCTCTCCACTCTGGAGCGTGCGTAGGGCTTGAAGAGGGTGGGGGAAGGCGGCGGAGGGCAACTGAGGTGGTCGTGGTCGCCCTGATCTCGTCGAGCATGACAGGGAGCTGGAGAGAGGTGGAGACGACGCGTGCGCGCCGCCTCCGCCTGTTCTCCCCTCTCTTTCGATTCTCTCGCGTCGGAAGGGCGTGCAACAGCGCGGTGGAGGGCGGTGTTGGCCGGTCTGCGTCGTGGAGAACGATGGTGAGCTGGGGAGAGCCGGAGACGAGTCCCTCATGCAGCGTCGTGGAGGAGGACCGCCAGCCGGAGAGCGATGGAGATGTGCGCGTGGTCTCAGCCCGTTCTTCGCTCTCTCTTGCGTCTCCGACGTGTGTGTGGCTTCGCGGGGGTGGAGGAAAGCGGGCGAGGGCGGTCGCGGTCGCGGTGAGGTCATTGAAGACGCCAGCGAGCTGGAGGGAGGTGGAGACGACGGATGTGCGTCGTCTCCGCCTGTTCTCCACTCTCTCGTGCTCGTCCTACGTGGGCAGGGGCTTGACGAGGGTGTCGAGGGCGTGTTGAAGGCGGGTGAGTGAGCGCGGTCGCGGTCGCGGTGAGGTCATCGAGGACGCTACTAGTAGCGAGCTGGAGGGAGGTGGAGACGACGTTCTCGCACTGTCCCCGCCTGTTCGCCACGCTCTCTGCATTCTCCTTCGTCCACAAAGCTTGACGACCGTGAATCAGTTCATTGGAAGGCGGTCGTGCGTGGTGGAGGTTGTAGAGGCACGATGGCGAGCTGGAGGGTTGCGGAGGGAGGACGCACGAGGGCCTGAAGGTGTACGGTTGGCGAATAGGCGGGCTAAGGGACACGTACAGGGCAGGAGAGCAGGCGACGTGCTGAGCAGAGGGAAAGGAGCATCAAGGACTTTCAGGAGAGTACAAGGGGATACATACACCGGACTGGACTGTGCAGTACTACAACGCGATCCATGGCGCAACAAGATAGCTGGCCAACTATTTACTGCACGAATTCGCGTACAATACGCCCCAATTCGAAGTGCTCATTCATTCGTTTCGCGAGACTATATGGCCATCAGTCGTCATCAGCAACGAAGACACAAGTCTTACCTGGCTTGGTCTTTGGGCCATATGACACGATCGTGAGGCTATAGGATAGCTCAGTACATAGGTCTACTGTGCAATGCCACTCGCACCTCGTCTAGCTTCATAGTACCGTTGCCGAGCCATTCAGGCGGTGTGAACGTCCGCCCCGAGCCGCCATGCTTGCCGCTTGCTCGATAATTGAACTCCAGTTTGCGCATAGCCTGCGCCGTCAATACTCAGCACTTACGAAGACCGTCCGCATGCATGTACGACGTACCCGAACGAAGTCCTCCCAAGCAACCTCATGCCGGCGACCGCGATCCAGGCGAAATATCGACCTAAACACCTGCCCAAGGACAGTCAGCATGGCGGACACCACGACAGACAACATTCCTACCGCTTTGTCGCGCTTGCCAAGCTTGAGCATAGTGTCGTACACCGCGCCTGCGAGCCTGCACTTTGTGGCACGAGGGTGGTGCCGCCTTGAGCCATAGCGCAGAAGCTGCCTCTGCACCCAGGCGACAGATGGGCGCCCCGCGCCGCACGCCTGGGTGCAGAGGCTTCTCCGAGACACCCTACTGGCATGGTCGCTTTCAATGTCGTCCCTCTCGCTCTTCCTTGACCCGACAGGTCCGAATACGCCTGTGCCCCGACCGCACGATGGCGACATCCACGTCACTCCCGCACATGTTCTACAATCAGGGCTCAAGACCTTACTCGAACGTCCCGTGGCTTGAGGTTACATGCGCCCGCGATGCTCCAAGGCAAGATGCATAGGTGCGTGCTCACCTCACAGGCTTGCTCGGAGAGCGGAGGTGTGCATGCCAGCAGGCAGTGTGGGGGGGAGAGGATTACTGCAAGACGCAGCCAAAGACGCTTTGGACGCGTCTCGTGGTTCATCGTCGCGCTGTTGTAGCGCAGGACGAGGCCTTCTTGACGTGCTTGCTCCGCCAGATGATGACGACGAGGTCGAGGGCTGCGAGACGCGTCGTTGGACGCGTCTCGCAGGCCGTCTTCACGCATTTGATGCGGCTGACGACGAGGTCCAGGTCGAGGGACGCGAGACGCGTCCAACGACGCGTCTCGCGGCTTGTCTTCGCGCACTGGCTGCGCAGGACGGGCTCGAGGACTCGGAGGGCCGCGAGACGCGTCGTTGGACGCGTCTCGCGGGCCGTCTTCACGCATTTGATGCGGCTGACGACGAGGTCGAGGTCGAGGGCCGCAAGACGCGTCCAACCACGCGTCTCGCGGCTTGTCTTCGCGCACTGGCTGCGCAGGACGAGCTCGAGGACTCGGAGGGCCGCGAGACGTGTCGTTGGGACACGTCTCGCGGGTTGTCTTCGCACTCTTGAGGCGCAGGACGAGGGCCGGACGTGGGGAGCGTCGAGACGCGTCCGACAGCGCGTCTCGACGTTATCCGTGGTGCTCTTGCAACGCAGCAGTGTGGAGAGGACGTCCGGGGCTGCGGGGCGCGTCATGGCACGCGTCCCGTGGCTCTGCTTTGTGTTTATGCGTCGTAGCTGGCGGCGAGGAGCAGGGATTCCGAGAGGCTCGAGACGCGTCTTCGGACGCGTCTCGTAGCCTGTCTCCACACTCTTGCAGCGCAGAGAAGGCGGGGTGACACGAGGACAGCTCCGAGACGCGTCCTTGCCCGCGTCTCAGAGGTTGTGGGAGGCAGGGCGAGATCGGGAGGCTGCGACACCCGCCAAAACACGTGTCGCAGCCTTTCCTTCGCGCTTTTGCAGCGCACGGCGAGGGCGTGGACGTGGAGGACAACGAGACGCGTCGTCTGACGCGTCTCAGATGTCGGAGCAGGCAGGGCGAGGTCGGCAGGCTGCGAGACGCGTCTTTTGGACGCGTCTCGCAGCCTGTCTTCGCGCTCTGGCAGCGCAGACGAGGCGACGTGGACAGTCCCCGGACACGTCGTTGGACGTATCTCGGATGCTGTAGGAGGCGGGGCGGGGTCAGGAGGCTCAAGACGCGTCCGAAGACGCGTATCGGGGCCCTTGTTCGCGCTCTCTAGGTGCAGGACGGCAGCGCAGAAGGACAGCGGAGATGAGGAGAGCGACGGGACGCGTTGTTGGACGCGTCCCGGGGCTCGTCTTCAGGCTCTTGCCGCGCAGAAGGGCGGCGAGGTGGTCGAGGGCGACGGGACGCGTCGTTGTACGCGTCCCGGGGCCCTTGTTCACGCTCTTGCAGCGCAGGAAGGCCGCGGAGGGGAGGAGAGCGTCGGGATGCGTCGTTGGACGCGTCCCTAGGCTCTTTTTCGCGCTCTTGCAGCGCGGGAGGGCCGCGGAGAGGAGGAGAGCGTCGGGACGCGTCATTGGACGCGTCCCGCTGTCCTCCTTCTCACTCTTGCAGCGCAGGTCGAGAGCGAAGTCATGGAGGGCGGCGAGAAGCGTCTATGGACGCGTCTCGCATGTTGTAGGAGGCCGAGCGAGGTCGGGGATCTGCGCGACGCGCCAACACGGTTCTCGCAGCCTGCCTTTCGCACTTTTGCAGCGCAGAGGAGGCCGCGCCACGAGGACAGCACCGAGACGCGTCATTAAACGCGTGTGGGATGTTGTTAGCAGGCCGGGCGGGTTCAACAGGCTCGAGACGCGTCCTCGGACGCGTCTCGTGGCCTGTATTCGCGCTCGTGCAGCTCCGGGTGACCGAGAGGAGGTCGAGAGCCGCGAGACGCGTCGTTGGACGCGTCCCGTGGCTCGTCTCGGAGCTCTCGCGACGCCAGACAATGGGGAGGAGGTCGAGGGCCGTGAGACGCGAGACGCGTCATTGGACGGGTCTCGTGGCCCATCGTCGTGCTGTGGCGGCGCGGATGAGGTCCTCGAGGTGGAGGCCGGCGAGACGGGTCTTCGGACGCATCTCCATCGCCGTGTTTCACGGTGTTGCGGTGCAGACGAGGTCCTGTAGGTGGAGGCCGGCCAGGGTGCCTTGTTCGCGCTCTGACTGCTTCGGACGATGGGGAGGAGGAGGAGGGCCGTCGACGCATCTCGCTCTGTGGTCAGAATGGTCAGCACGGCGTGACGGAAAGATGCACGCACTCTACGTAAGGTATGCTACGGTGTACATGCAACGGGCACCGCGACCTTATATCATGGCGATCAAGTCGATATTGATTCAGCGCGTATTCGTGCGCATCAAGAACAGACACCTAACTATGTACCAGGACCTGTAATCAGCTGCGTTCAGCTTCTGCAAGCTCTGGTCGTCGGCTCATCCGATTACGCGAGTTAGACAGCTCACCCTACTCGACTGCGACCACAAAACTCGCCAAAGTGAGCCCATACTTATCCTTCAACTCCCGCCTAATCCTGCCAGAACGTCAGCTAGAGTGAGGAAATCATTGAGGATCTGGAAGGCGCACTCATTTTGCGCGGTGGGACTCATGTGCTTCCCAAGGTCAGTGTGAGTGACCTACGTAACAAACTTCAGCGGATCTCCAGGCGTATCGGTACATGGCTGACCTTGAACATGTTCAACCATCCACGCTGCAGCGTGGCTGGCGGATCGAAACGTCCCCTTTTGTCCCAACGGAAGGTGAATCCTGCTCTCTCCATCGCCTGCGGGGCGTCAGCCTGGCATCTGAAGGTTGTCGAAGAACGTACGTTGATGTACTCAGTATATGTTAGCTTCATGTGCTGCTGGCCTGAGTCGTTCAGAAGAGATTGGAAAACCTGTTTGCGTGAAGGGTAAGTGCGAGAATGTAGCCGACGGACCAATGGACGGACGTTGTATGCCTTGCGGTTCAGCACGATTGGGTCCATAGTTGTAGACTGCGAGGGTTGTATGGCAGAAGTATGTTGCCAGCGAGTACGCTCGCTGTACTTTGAGTGCAACGCGGAAGTCGACGGTGCGGGGCACGCGAGCTTTCCCGCGCTACTACGATTCTCGGACGCAACAGTGTCAAGGATTGTTCATTACCAGTACCCACCTGTTCACTACTATACCGCTGGTACAACTTGGCACCATCTTCGTACTTGGAATGTCGTCCTAGACGACCGCTCTGCAGCAAGTTCCTCCTGCTCCTGTCGCATGTCAAGACCGTGGTAGACCGAGGAGGGTTGGACCGAGATGGAATCAGACCAGTGGCGAACACGAATGGGTAGGACTCGGCTTACGGGGATTCTGGCACGGTAAACCGTGCACCATTCGCGTCTTCCCTCGACTCCTCTGCCTCCTGCCCCGCGCCCCAAGAGCGCACCTTTCCTCATGAAGCGATCCGGGGATTCCCAGAGCCTGCTATCGTACACGCACACCTCCATTACATCGTCATGCCCGCTGGATGCTGCGGTGCGGGACAAATGGAAGGAGGCCTACCTAGTGATCTGTTCGTGTACCTACCTATCTTCGTACTACGTCCCTCCCATGTACCCTGTTCGTCCCGAGCACGCAATACACACGGGACTCCACTGCGCCCCGCACCCTCGGCCGCGCAACGTCCATATGCCGCGATCTTACACTGTATACACCTGTGCATCACTATGACGTGAGTGCTATGAACGGTGTGAAGGGACCAATCCTCACATTGATAGGTCGCGTAGACGGTGGTCGGCCATTATGTCGCGGCATCGCCCTTCGTAACATCTTGCTATTCATTCAATCAGCGTGCAGCCCACCGAGTGCTCCCAAGGTACCTCACATTCGCCACAATTCGCTCCATGGCATAGCCCGTGCAGCAACACGGCGTCCGCGAGCGACCGGCACCCAAGCACGAGTGCGCAGACATCGCAGGCAGAACGCCGCGTGATGGCTGCATTATTACTGTCATATGTATTGTCAGCAGAAGTTCGCAACTGTAGCATCGCGGGATACTGACCTAGCAGGTCTTCTACCTGGCCGCTGTTCCCGCTTTGTCATTAGCGTGGATGCAATCTATTGGCGCGGTGTTCTGGCAGTCGTCTGCTCGTCGTCCCTCTGTTCGACTTCAATCAATTTAGCGCAAATCACCCACCTCTTCTCGCCTCTCGTTACAGTAGCAAGCCGAAACGCTACTCTAGTCGTACAGTAATCAACTAACCTACTCAGAACCTGGGCTGCGACGGCGGGATCGGAACGGGGTTGTTGGGGTCGGCTGGGTGCTCCCAATCAATGGGAGGATCGACGAAGAAGTGGGCCAGCTTCATGCCGTAGCGATCACGTAGCTGCCGCTTCATCCTGCAGACAATCAGCGACACATCTCATGTACATACGTTGGCGACTTACTCCGCCTGCACTCTGTAAGACATCTTGGTGTGCAGCGGGCGATTGCTCTATAGGGAGTCAGTCCTGTTAGCGCAAAAGCAATGACATTGTCCTACCCGGTTGTATACCAGGACAGAGTTGCCTTGTGGAAGCCTCTGGTAACGTTGCGGGGGTCGGACTGCCCCACGCCACCTCGGGTGTGGAGTGAACTCCATCCCTTCGAGCATCTGCGCCTTCTGAGTATATGGCGAGGCATCGAACACGGTTGTACTTACATCCAGAAACTCGCCGTAAGTGATAGAGAACCTGTTCTTGTTGGTGGTGGCGAAAACGGACGTCGCGATCTACATGAACACACGTCAGACACATACTGTTTGCACTTCGATCACGGACTCACAAGCCACTGCTTCCCAGTGACTGTCTGCTTAAAGTTCGCCATAGCTTGAAAGACGATATCGCGTTGGGGTTGGTCAAGTAGTTGGCGAAGGCGCAGAGTGAGAGAGGAAGAGCAGACTTGGGAGGCAAGATGGCGGCAAGCTCGCCCTAAGCACACTGAGGCGCCCGATATCCTTAATCTAATCAGGCCCGAGAAAGACGGAAACTGTATCTTGGAGTGGCTGTGCCAAGGACTTGAGTCAAACTCGCGTGGGGTGGCTGTGCTCGGTGCCTTAGGCACAATGTCGCGCGTGGTGGCTGTGTCTCAGGTATGGGGCGGGCGCTTGGGCAACCCACGTCCTGCTGCAAAAGTCCACGGTGTTCACTATTTGCAAACGTCAACTAGGGATGACCGCAATAGCACCACACGTACTCCTGCCAGTCTGAGCTGTCCGCCACCCTTCGAAGCCGATCGGTCCTGCACCTCGAAGCTTAGCCTCGAATATTGTCGTCCTCGTTGTTCATTGCGTCGCGCCCCGATCCATCGATGTCGGGAAGTGCATGCTGGTGCTAATGTCAGTAAGCGGGGTGTAACAAGTTCAAAAGGATATACACACAACAGTCCCCACACGAACGCGCCCATTAGGCATCATCAGAAAAGAGCGGCTGAGCTAAATAGGAATTTATGTACTATATGCGATGGCCGCAAGGCAAGAGTCACGCAAGGATGGTATACGAAGCATCTACAGGTCGCCTGCTGCGAGCCTGTGACGCGATCGCCGAAGGAGTCGAGTAAAAGACAAGATTGAGTAGAGAATTGGCGAGACAGGAATGATTCAACCTGTCGGCGCAAAGCGCTGCAGGAGCGGTGAGTCTAGGCAGTTGAGACTGACGGGGATAATATAAGGGAAGCACGAAGAGAGTGCGCGACGTGTATGAGGGCGTATATACCTGGCAACCGGGAGGTAGAGATAGAGAGGAAGGATAGAGATGGGTATATGTGCGCGGCGAGCAATGCGAGTAGCCTAATCGTTCGCGCGGGCCTTGCCCTTGCGAGAGTGGGGAGAGTAGCGCGTATGGTCGACATTGGTGCAGGGACCCATGGCCTGGACGAGAATCTCCGAGAAGCCGACGGGGTTGTTGACACGGGGAAGCCGGATGAGAAGCGTGTGGTTGTCGGTAATCGACACGGGTATCTTATCGTAGGGTCGGCAGACTTTCCAGTCCATGCTGCTGCGGTTCCACAGTCGGAATTCATGGATGCCGGTGGTGTCGAAGACGCGGCGAGTGATGAAATACTGGTTGAGCACCAGGTCGTAGGTTGCTTCGTCGAGTGTGATCATCTTCACCGCAGGAGGTAGATCGACCTGGTGGAAGATGTCAGCAGAGGTATGCCGCATGAGTTCAGACAGACTCACTCGGAACCATATGACGATCTTGAGCAGCCAGCGCGCGCACATATGGAACTTGGGGAGAGGGCCGTCGCGGAGCTCGCGGAGAGAAGGGTGGACTTCAAAGCTCCATACCCCAGGGAAGGGCGTGTCTTCCCACATCTCGATGAGCCAGTCGCCGTCGGACGACGACGTGCTGGTGGACGACTTGACTGAAGGGGAACCTTGCTCGTCCTCAGCGTCCATGGCGTCTGCCGAAGTGTCCGAGCCCTCGCTGTCATCGCCCTGGCTGTCGGCGGACTCCTCCTTCATGGCGCCTTCGGGAAGCAGGCGCGGAAGGTGCAGCGGGTATTCACCCTCTACCCACGAGGTATGCGGAGCTGGGGATGCTTGTTTGCTAGACATTGGCTGAGCGACAACGGTGCCCTGCAAGATATGGCCCATGGTCTTGCGCATCGCCTCGATGGCCTGCTCGTTAACATCCGCGAGGAAAGTCGGGGGCTTCCCGTCATGCCAGCCCACCGAGAGCGTCGCGATCCGAGCCATTGTGCGCGGAGTCAGCACGGTCGCCGTCTGGGGCAGGGAGGAGTCCGCGGGGATGGGTGCATGCAGGAGTACGCTCGGATGAGAGGCAGGGATAGTCAGCGGGGCGGCCCGAGTGTTCTCCTTATTGCTCGAGTTGGAAGCGAAGTCGCTGGCGGTAGGGGACGTGATGGTATCCGCTAGGGTGCGCACAGCGCGGACAGAAGTCGAAAGTTCAATCAGCGAAGTGGCGGCGTCGTCTGATTGGGATGGGCCGATGAGCGTAGGTTTGCGCATCTTCTTAGGCGGAGACTCGTCTTCCGAGTCGCTCGAGAGCGAGATGACGCTCGGAGGACGCCCGGAGTTTGCGGTTGTGGCTTGGGACTTGACCGGCGACTCCACCTCCGAGTCGCTCGAGAGGGAGATGACGCTGGGCGCACGAAGGGATTGGGGCATCACGCGAGCGTTGTCGTCGGGCGGGAAAGTGCCCGGCTCGATCTTGACGACGATCTCAGCATCCTTCTTGCCAGACAAGGGGGATGGGGTGTCCGGTGTGGGAGAAGATTGGTGCAGACGGCTGAAGTTCATCTGTTATTGGTCAGTTAGAGTGACACGTTCGGCATGGGCGGGAGCTGGACATACAGGGAAAGCCTGCGGGGCTTTTTTTGCCGGCGGGGTAGGAGTCTTGGGCACGCGTCGTGGCGCTGTGGTGGTCGGGCGACGACTTCGTTTGCCTAGACCGGATTTCTTAGGCAACTTGTCGACCATGTCCATCATTTGCTTTACGCCACATTAGCACCAGAATTGTTGAGGAATCACTGGTACTGACCTGAGTCAGCGGGGACCGGCGGTCCTCACGCTCGTTAGCCTGGAAGATGGTAGGAGACTGACACAGTGTCAGCGTGAGCGTGCAGCCAAATATCTACAACACGGACCTCGTCGGGAGGATCGACGAGCAGTGCCCCTGGAAGTTCCTGCCCCTCCTTCACGCAATCTGTCGCCGGCTCGTCGAGGGCGGGCGTGGGTGCGGGCTCGCGACTGGCGTCGCTGGTCTGCTTCTGGGTAGAGGGTGCTGCGACAAGGGGAGAAGGTGACTGGGCCTCTGGAGCAGGCAGAGCGTGCATGGCGAGAGGCGCAGAGTGGGGGGCCAGTGTCGCACTCGCGGAGCGCGGAAGCCGACTTAGCCGAGGTGGGGTCACGACGTTCCAGCTGTCCGAGTCGACTTCGGGCACAGGCGAAGCAACCTTCCTAGGTGCCACGAAGGTGGCGCTCGGCATTTGAGCAGGAGAGAGCGCACAAGTCGACTCGGGGGGCGTTGATTGGGGAGCTACGCGGGGTCAGCAAGGGACCACACATTCCGATGATAGCCCACTTACGATCATAGAGGCCGCGGGTGAAGTTGTCAAACGTGCACGAGAGACGGTCGACAGACCAACCGAGTTGCCTCGCCAAGTAGCTCTCGAAGCTGAGACCGTCGGATGAGAACGCAGTGCACGGACTGTGAACCATCAGCAAAGAGTTCAACGCACAGTGAGGCACGACTTACTGCTCGAACACGATCCTCTCGTACTCGTCCACACCTCCAATTGGGAACCATCCCACCCATCCAGTACTCTGCGCGACAGAGACAGCTACCCGCTTGAACAACGATATCATGATCTGGAGTTTGCTGGAGAGAAATATTGAGTGAAGGTCGCACACCTGGGCATTGCTTCGTGCACTCACTCCTCTCTGGACACCGAGGGACACACGGCTAGATCGTGGATGGCATGCTCGAGCCGTTTGGCGGCGCGAGCAAACTGCTCGAGGTCCTGAACGGCTGCATATTCACGTTCACTCGATGGTTCGAGGACATTTGCGGCGGGAGCAGGCTGGAGCGGAGAGACCGACGACGGCGAAGTGGCGTTGGTGCATGCTGATGGTGCGGAGACGGCCGCGGGAACGGGAATTGAAGAAGAACGCGCCGTAGTTCTGTTGTCCTTCTTCTTCTTGTCCTTCGCCTTCTGCGTGCGAGGCGTGCGATTGGGACTGAGGCCTTTGAGAAAGGTGCCTATGCGCTGCGGATAGAACACTTCAGATGCGCGATCACGGCGAATGGCGTTCAAGCTACTCACGTCGCGGACTTTCTCCAAACGGTCTGCTCTCTCCAACTCTGTCTCCTCTGGAAAGCGCACCAGCGTCTTCGCGCGGGGCTGGAGCTTCTTGCGCTGCTCGAACTCTTCTTCCGTCTCGGCGGGGAAGCACCCTGGGAACTCGTCGTTGTACTTGCGCGTCCAGTAGTTCCGACAGTCTACCCACCATGGGTCCTTGTGGGAGTCGGTCGCTCTCGCCAGAAGCTGACGTCCTTCCTCGGTTTCGCAGAGCGCCACCAACAGCGTGTACTCCTGCAGACGCCACGTTCGCGGCGCCATTACAGGGGAACGGCTGAGGCAGGGAAAGCTTGGAGACGCTGAGAGGATGCAGCGTAGGAGGTCTGACGCAGGAGACAAGGCGCGGGGAAGAGTGCCCAAGTGTGCGGGACTTCCAAGGTTTCGTGGCTTGTCTTCGAAGCCGTCACGCTGC
The DNA here is from genome assembly GCA_022592435.1 of Cerioporus squamosus. Classification (NCBI taxonomy): domain Eukaryota; kingdom Fungi; phylum Basidiomycota; class Agaricomycetes; order Polyporales; family Polyporaceae; genus Cerioporus; species Cerioporus squamosus. Next base: position 6,011 of record JABYQS010000220.1, on the reverse strand, counting down.
CTTGAGAGGCCGAGGACCAAGATCTTAGATTAGACTTGGACTGGAAATTCCAAGGAGAAAGAAATAGGGTTGCGAGGAGGAAGCGAGATGGTTATGATACACTACGAGATACATGATGATAGAACGACAGGGACTCTTGTTTCTAGTTCGTGACACAGTCGCCAGGGGCGTCTGCCGGAGAGGGTGATGGCAGGACTCCACCTACATCTAGAGGGGGACGCACCGGGGCAATGGGCAGCCGTCCAAATCGGGAGACGAAACACGAAATGTAGAAGTCGATGGCGGCGCCGCAGAGTCGCGCATGGTCTTCTGCCTCACAGGTCCTCGCCTGGATGTCGCCACCGCGCAAATCCTCCGGAAATCCTGGCCAGCGAGCGAGCACTGCGATAAATGCAGCCAGGTGAGGGCGACAACTCTGCCAATCTACCTCCCCAGGTTGCTTCCAGCAGTCGACGTAAGGGCCATGTGGAGCCGGCACAACGTCCATTCCAGACGTTCCCGGGCCCCAAACCTGGGACACATCCGACTCTCGCACCCATCGCTCCAACTGAGGCCAATCATTCGTGCCGACCATTAGTGCGTCCAGCGCAAGCAGCTCGCAACGCCAATTTGTCTCGCAGGCCTCCCAAACTGCGCGTTGCCGAACCTCCATGTCTGTGGCCGCCATCTCGCTGGTGACAACAGTTTCTCCGAGCTCGGCCCGAACACCCACGTGATACGACGGGAGCGCATTGACCTTCCCAAAAAGACGACGGATGTTCGCGCGGAGGGAATGGCGCGTTGCTTCACGAGGCGCGACGCCGGGGGGGGCACCTAGACCTGTCTCATTTGTGTTGTAGTCGCCCCACAGCGCGTCGCGCCACTCGGCGATAGTCAAAGGGCGGCCGTCGATGGTCTGATCGAAAAGGCGCATGCGACAAAAGATCCGAATCGAGATCCACTGGTGCAAGTATCGCGAGGTCTTGGGGTCGGCGGGATAGCCCTGGAGGGTGTCTAGCATCCATGGCGGGGCGAAGTAATACTTGACGGAGCTGCGCGGTTGCGGCAGAGGACTGACTGCCGCCAGGGCGCGTGCCCAGACTCCGTATTCTTGCGCATGCTCGAACGCGTACCACTGCCGAGCGGGGATGAGGTTCTGCGGAGGAGGAGGAGGCAGGTCCACCCCGGTGGACGCCGCCAAGGCGTGCTTTTTGGCTCGCGCCCTCGCGCGTCGGGAAGGCTGGGTGGGAGTGGAGGTCTGGCGGGATGAACTTGCCACCGGCTGCGCGGGCAAGGAGTGGCCGACTGACTTTGCATCACTGTCGCCCTGGAGGAAGAACACTGGGGCCGCAGGGCCTAGCGACGAGTTGCCCTCGCCGACAAACATGGCGCCCTCACGGAGCCGTTTCGTCGGCGGACCATCCTGATCACCATCATTCAGCAGTTCAGGCAACCGCGAGATGAGCAGCTGCCTCCGAACCACGGCATCCATTGCCCGACGCCACTCTCCTGGCATGTTGAGCGCACCGGAGAGATCCCGCTTGGCGAGGACCAACCGAGGATAGGACGGGACTTGAGAGAAATCGTCTGGCAACGTTCGCGCCTCCACCACTTGATACACCACGAGGTCATGGCGGATGCGTTGCTGGAACCAGACAGGTATGCCGGCCCGATGCAATACCAGAGCATCGCTCAGATCGGGGGTCTGTGCGCCGAGCACGTCCCAAGGCCGCGTCCGGTAGTCTTCCCCATCCTTGACGACGTGGTACACATCTTGGAGCCATTTGAGCAGCCCCCAGAATTCCAAAGTCAGTCGCTGTATATGAGCAGCGAGGGAGATGATGACTCCCGACGGAGCCGGTAACCCGCGCATGCGGTCCAGCGTGTGGCGTACGCAGAGCATCAAGAAGCTGGCCGTCCTCTGGTACTCGGGTGGAACAGAATCCATCATGTGATATTCCGCAAACGCATCCACGGCGGCGAAGTTGAGCTGGGCTGCGACGTTGGCTGCCAGCCTTCCCACTCCAGGGATCCCACAATTCTTGTCAAGCTTCCAGTCGGATGCTGTGATAGTCCGCCACAGAATGGGCGAAGGACCTCTCACATCTTGGGAAGGGTGGCGAGGGATGCAGACGAGATAGAAGGCGTCACGGCTGAATTGCTGAGGCCACCGTGAATATTCGTGGCAACCCCATCGTCCATCGGCATACGTTGTAATTTCACTGCGCGCCACAGCGAACTTGGGCACATAATCAGCATTGGGTGTCGTGAAAGTGGACTCCTCGCTGAATCCAGGACCAGCGACAATACCGTGCTCCGTGTCCACGCTCCCTAGACGAGCTGCAGAAAGGTGAGCGACGGAAACATAGAAGAACCTGGACGGACACTCACGATTGCCAGTCTTGGTCTTCTTCAGTATAGGCTGGCCGGCAGGCGGTCCGGAGTCATCGCCTGCGGGAGACGGAGAGCGAGTAGATGGCGGCACAGAGGTGATAGGGTCTCCAACGGAGGACGGTGTAGTCGGTGTGGTTGGCGTGGCCATTGTGTCCAACTGAGAAGTCTACGTGTTAGCCGAGTCGCAAGAAACAGCATCAAGCACGTACTGGTTTCGCTGAGAGCACACGAGGTGAATCGGTGGGCGTCGGTTTTAACGAGGGAGACTGCGTGAATTGGGTGAGCATCCAGGCGCATAGGACTCTCGAGCCGGACATACAGCTAGATACCGCAAGCGGTGCGGCCGTCCACGTCGTCCTGTTGGGTCTTGATGCCCTGCGATACGTCCAACTGTGGGCCTTGCGACGTCTTGAGCACGATCTTCTTGCCGCGCCCGTCTTCTTGTCGTCCGGAGGAGCTTCCGTGGTCCCGAGACTATGCCTCGTTTCCACCGGAAGCGTACGTCTGTGTGCTTCGAGGAACGGGGTTATCCCCGTTCAACTACCAGCAGACGTTGTTGCCAGAAGAAGAGAGCCAGAGGGAGAGGATGGCTGAGAGAGGGAGAAATCGGTATAGCGGAGAGCTCGGGGAGTGGTATGAGGGACTTACCGACGCGAAGGGGGAGTGCCACTGTGCCAGCAGGTCGCGATGAGAAGCTGAAGAAGGCAGACTGTGGGACAGAGGCGTTAACGCCCTGGATGCGAAATTGCGAATGAGCGTGTCCAGCGGGTAAGCGCCCGCGCCTCGAAATTCGTCGAAGTCCAGCACTCCTTGTGCTCTCACCTGCAACTGCCTCCCGCCTCATGCCAGTCCCGCTTGCGCCGTCCTCCGCACATCCAAATCATCCTCAACGCTTCAAGACTTCTACAACACGACTTTCGCTCTTGCCAGTGGGATGGAGGACCATGGGATAGAAAGGTTGGAAGACTGGGCTAGAGTCGGTTGTGACGTGAGCGGCCAGAAAGTGAGTCCTCTTCGCCCGCCTCATACTTACCACCCTTCTCTCCCTCCACGCGCGCGGCTGCGCTTCAGAATTCCACCGGCTGTCGGCCGAGTGTGATCATTCTCCTCGCATTTTGAGTGCTGGCCTGGGCCAGTTGTCTCGATGCAATTCCCTACTTCCCGCTCCCCATCCTCCTCCTCCTCCTCCCCCCCTACCGCCAGCGGCACACGCCTCCAAGTTCTGGTCGTGTCTCTGGCCCTGTGTTTCCTTCAGTCATGGCTAGGATGTTACCAGGCCCCTGCACGTCGCAGGGTCTGGTGCAGGCCAGTCGTGTGTGCTTGCCTGGCCCCTCGTTCACGCCACTCCTGGCCCACACACACGACCTCGGCGTAACGTTCAGACTTCGCTCCACACTGCGTTGGGTTGTTCGTCCATGGAACCACTGTGCCCCCTTGTGGCCGCCGTTGGAGCCTTGGCTCGATAGTGTGCTCGCCCAATACTCGCTTGCTGCGCGCAAAGGCACCCTCGATTCCTCCTTGGACCATTTCTCTCCTTTCGAACAATATGGCCATCGCCGTGTCCGACTCTCGCGAGCACGATTCTGCCCCCTGCCGGCGCCTGCTCTCATCGTGCCTCAATTCACATATGGTACTATACCTATTGGAGACGATTCATTGTTATCACCCATTGCCACGCTGTCGCTATCCCCGTTTTCTGTAGCTATTCGTTGGTGAGCACATGTCGTTTGTTAGCAGACATGCCTACAGGGAGAAATGGACACCCCACGTGGGTGAGAGCGACACCGAATGATACACAGTCCCATATGCAGACGCATGAGCACGCCCTCGACACGGTCACATGGGCACGTAGCGGCGTAACTCGACGCGTCGTCGACACGCTCAGGTGACCGCATCAGTGGCGGATGCGGCAGCGACAGGCGGCAACGACATTCGAACAGTGCTGCGGCACGCAGGCGACAGACGGAATTGGTCCGTCGAATGGTGCTGCGGTAGGGCGGATGACAGGCGGGGTTCGTTGTTTGAACGGTGCTGCAGCACGGTCAGCAACAGCACCGTGCCAGTGGACGCCTGTTCTGGACGCCGCAGCAGCCCGACTCAACGCCATATTTATTTTGCTTCCCATTGAGAGGCGGCGCTCAGTACTTCTTACCCATCCCGAGGTTCCTCCTTCTTCATGCCAGCCCCACGACTCCTCGCGCGCAGCCGCCTCGATCCCAAGACGTACCATCCTATGCTGAACGCGGCCGTCGAAGAGGCCTATGGCAATAACATCGATCTTCTCGTCTTCCCCGCGCTTGTACGACTGGACAAGCTGGCCGACGTGCAAAAGTGGCTGAGGGACGCGTCGGATGTTCGCAGACAGGCATGCACCTCATGTGCTAAGGCAGGGCGCGACTGCATCCTGCACAATGGGAACTCGCTGCGCTGTTTGTACTGTTATCTGACCGACGCGCGCAAGTGCAGCCATCAAACAGGTAAGTGAGCAATATCGCATTGAAGCACTCTTTGACGTTATTGCAGCAATGGAACGTCTGGGACATGCCAAGACGCCTCCTTGCATGAAGTACAAGGTCGCCGTCGGACTCAACCTCACGCCCGTTCCCGACGGCTTCGCATGGGCTGGAAAGCATGGCCAAGAGAAGGGGCTGCTCAACGACGTCCTGTACGGCGAATCGGGCGACACTACAGAAGGCGAGGGTATGGAGGACGAAGAGGAGGGTGACGAGACGGTCGGGGAGGAGGCAGGGAATAGGCAACAGGGCGGAGATGATGTCGAGAAGGGTGAGGAGGGGGAGGAGGAGGAGGAAGAGGAGGAGGAGGAGGTCGATAAACTGGAGGAGGAGGAACCTGCTCCGAGCAAGGGCAAGGCCAGAGCCGGTGGGCCGTCGACCGTGCGCCAGACCCAGCGCATGAGCACCACCACAACCAAGCTCACCGTTGCTCAAGTGCTCGATGCTCGTCTGAGCGACATGCACGCCACCCTGCGCGAGATCCTGACGGTGCAGAAGAAGCGACTTGCAGTCAAACGCAACTTCGTCAATATGTTGGGATCGGATTCGGAGTCGGATCGGGAGGCGAAGAAGACGGAAGAAGCTCCGAAAGGTACGCATTGCTCGAATCTATTCACTGATGCCCTTATGTCTGATGTTCTCGTCCAGGACGAGCTGAGGCTGCAGAAGCTCCTGCAGTAGCTGCGCCCACACCGCCGTCTATCTCAACCAACGTTTCTGGGCCGTCGCGGCTCCCTGCTAGAGAGCAACCAGTCGCTGGGCCGTCGCGTCCCCTTGCTAGAGAGCAACCAATCGCTGGGCCATCACGCCCCTCTGGTAGTTCCCAGCGCAACTAGTTGGTTGGGTTCACCTTTTCTGCATGATATTCGTGTTTGTATCGGTCATGTACGCTTTGATTGTGCAGACAGTGGGCTGACATACATACAACGTTTGTCTCACGTTACTCATTCTCGAAGGTTCATCGGTGTCCTGTCTACGCATACGAAGTCCTGGATTGTGGTGCGCTGTTGTTAATCTTTTCATATCTCTCTCGGTCGGGGATGCTGCAGCAGCTTAATTGAACCGTATATATAACTGTTGCTATCTAAGCCAAGAAAGCGTCGGTGGCTCCGTTAGAACCGCGTA